>CM065379.1:35738317-35885817 GCA_033060915.1 Euryodendron excelsum
CGAGAATTGTACTGTTAAGGTTTTTGCGCCTATTTAAAGCTCAGCACACATCCCCAGACTTGATCTGAGCCGCCACTATTAAAAATACCTTGAGAATAGTATTTCCTATCTTCCAAAAGCTCATAAACGTGTCTTAGCAACAATCTTCTTCAACCCAATTAAAGAGATCGATAGTCTTGAAGGAGCTCAAGGCGCGAAATCCATTCTAAGGGGATCTGAACGGTGGTCAAGCACGGAGACGGTGAATTGTAGATACGAGCAAGATCCATACAATTATTAGATTAATGAGTTGATAGGTTTTGATTGTAAAAAGTATTGTAACTGTCTTAACTACAAATTATAGTGCATGATCTTTGTCCAGTAAAGGGGACACGTGGTTTTTCTCCCATTTAAAGGTTTTCACAGCAAAAGGCTTGAGTGTTTTTATTGAAGGGTTTGTTCTGTATTTTGTCTTGGATTGTACAATATTGCTCATTGCGATTACACCGTGACTTAATATTGTAGAGTTTAGTCTCTTGGACAAAACATAGACAAATGCTAGGTTTTTCAACTGGTATCAGTGCAGAACACTCAAAATCGTTTTTGATTTTCTAAAGAACGAGGTCCTGATTACCTATATCTATGGATTGGTCAAAGGAAGGTAGTTCTACTTCTCAACCTCCATTGCTTGATGGGACTAACTATCCCTATTGAAAAGCTAAAAGGAGGGTCTTTCTTAAGTCAGTAGAAGAACGTGTCTGGCTGGCAATTGTTAATGGTTGGACTCCACTCACGGTCACAATTGGTGAAGTGACTACCTGAAAAGCTGTTGTAGCTTGGGATAGAGTCGATTATAAGGACAGTAGATCGAATAGTAAAGCTATAAATGCTATCTACAACAGGGTCACAACAGAAGAGTTTCATAAAATCTCAAACTGTGAACTCGCTAAAGATGCACGGGATATTTTACAGATCACCCATGCGGGTATTACTATTGTAAAAATCACAAAGCTTTAATGATTGACAACTACTTTTGAAACTCTAAGAATGGAAGACGATGAAACATGTCATCAATCTTATTTTAAACTAAGTGACATCATCAACTCGAGTTTTAATCTTGGTGAACAAATCTCTGCCTTAAAAGTTTTTCAATAAATCTTAAGGTCTTTACTTGAGACATTTCTGTCGCGCCCAGATTTTTTGCACTCGAGGAATACATACACAAGCGGAAAAAATACTGTACTCTCTCGTTAGAACTCACCCTCCCAGAAGAATGAGTGCGATTAGGCTTGAATTGAAAATAGATTTGAATAAAGGGCTTTTAGAAAAGATTTGGAGTCACCACCTAACTTGATTAAGGTGAGTTAGGTCACCTAAAAACTAAGTATAATCCAAAGATTACACTTAGGGTTTCGGAAAAACGATTTTGGAAAACATCCTCAAGAGAGGGTTTTTAAGAAAATAGGTTGTTTGACAACCTTCGGAAAACATTTAAGCCCTTTTTTGAAAATAAACTCTGTTTTTGGTCTTTGAAATCAATGATCCTAGGTTCGGAGGTTGGTTACATGTAGGGAAGACGCATTAAGCCATCACCCTACCCCGCCCTTTCGGTACCTACATGTCAATCTACCCTAGATTCACCTATGAGAGTCTTCAACTAATATATGTTCAATCCTATCCACTTTGAAAAAGAATGTTTAAAAAGATACGATGCATGATATGCAGATGCAAGAGGAAGGTTTGATTTGAAAATAGATTTTGAAAAGAAATTGATTTGATTTTGGAAAAGATTTGAAAAGACAGATTTGAAATTAGAAAGTTTTAGAATTTGGAAATTGAGATTGGAAAATAGATTTTTAGAATTGGAAATTGGAAATAGAGCATAGAATTGGAAACTTGAAGAAGATTGTAGAATTGGAGATTGGAAAGAAGTTGTAGAATTAGAATTTGAAAAATGTTGTAGAATTTGAGATTTGAAAAATGTGGAGACCGCACCCATGAGGGTTGCCTATGTATCCTTTTGGAGGAATCAGGTCAGTCGTAGTTCGGACAACAGTCCGATTGAAAATAGAAGAGTTGATTGGAAAAGAGATTGAAATTAGAACTTGGATTGGAATTGGAAGAGTAGGAAATCTGGACTTTGATTGGAAGATTTAAAAAGATTTGATTTTGGAAAGCTTGGTTTTAGGAAACCTAGACTTAGGAAAGCTGAGACTTAGAAAAGATTTGACTTGACTTGGAAGGATTTTAGAAAAGATTTGACTCAAATATTGGACTTGGCAGATTAGGAAAGATTTGATTTTGGAAAGATTCGATTTAGGAAAAGTTCAAATTAGGAAAGTGTCATTTTAGGAAAGTTTCGTTTTAGGAAAGTTTTGGTTTAGGAAAGTTTCAAATTAGAAAAGTTTCAACTTAGGAAAGTTTTGAATTAAAAAAGTTTCAACTTAGGAAAGGTTTTGAAATAGAAAAGTGTTGAATTTAGAAATGTTTTGAATTAGGAAAAGTTTTGTTTGTGAAAGGTTTAGAATTTGGAAAGTTTCAAGTTAAGAAAGTTTTGAATTGGGAAAGTTTAGAATTTTATAAAGATTTTAAATTAGGAAAGATTTGAATTTAGAAAGCTTTAGAATTTTTGGAAGATTCAAAGTTTGAGTTTTAGAAAGATTTGAAAATCTAAATTTGGGAGTTAAAGCTTGGAAACGATATGGAATTAAGAAAGGTTGGAATGAGGAAAGGTTTAGACTTTGAAAGATTTGAAGTTTAGGAAAGTTTAGAACTTAGAAAATTTTAGAGTTTGAAAGTTTCAAATTTAGAAAGTTTTAAAGTTTGAGTTTTAGAAAATCTTGAGATTAGGAAAGGTTGAGTTTAGGAAAGATTTGGAAACTTGGATTTGGAAAGTTAAGATATGGCAAGGGGTAGAATTAAGAAAGGGTTGAATTAGGAAAGAGTTGGATTAGGATGGGATTTGATTTTGTTTCTAAGAAGAAGTGTTTTGATTTTGTATCCAAAAACGGAGGATGGGATCTAGTTTCCTAAAGGGAAGATTGGGTTTGGTTTCCTAAAGGAAAGATTGGATTTGACAAAGATTTGGAAGAGGAGGTTTTAGAAACCCTAGATTTGGAAGTGTATAGTTTTGACATAGAAAATAGATTTTGAAAATATGTATAGTTTTGATATAGAAAAATAAGAGGTTTTGAAAACCTAGGTTTTGAGGCCAAAATAGAGGATTGGAAATCATGTTTTTGGGAAGGAAAAATTAGGGTATCCTAATCGTGAGTTCTAGGGCTTGATTTGGGCATCAAGAAAAGGGATTTTTAGAAAGTGCGTTTTTGGAAACGAAGATTTTTAGAAGGGAAATCCTAAAGGGGAGTTTCTAGAAAGAAGATTTTGGGAAGAGAGTTTTTAGAAAGATTTTTGGTAGAAGATTGTTGGAGAGAGTTTTTGGAAAGATTTTTAGGGAGCGTTTTTAGAAAGTGGATTTTGGGGAGAGGATTTTGAAAAGAAGTTGAAAAAAGGAGTTTTGAAAAAATAGATTTTTGGAGGGAGTTTTTGAAAACAACTTTGGAAAGGAGAGTTTTAGGAAAGTATGGGAAAAGAGATTGTTAGGAAAAGAGACTTTTGAAAAGAGAGTTTTTTGAAGGTATAAAAATGTCGCACTTTCCTAAAGCAATTCTAAACATAAGAAGGCTAGAACCCTTTCAGGAACGTGGTTTTGAAACAATGAGTTGAAAATATAGACCATATTAGTCTCTTTAAATGTAACACTTTCCTAAAGCAACCCTAGCCATGAAAAGGCTAGAATCACCCTAGTATTGTGATTTTGAAAATAAGTTTTGAAAAAGGAGATTTTGATGCAATTTTGAAAACAAGTTTAATGCAAACTTTGAAAACAAGTTTGAAAACGATTTTTGGAAGACGCAAGATCATGATATGCACAATGCGTGTTTGGGGTCCTGAACATACAAGGTTAAGGCTTCACCACATAATCAAGGGGGCCGAACCCATGTGGTCTCTAGTTGGACTGAAAGAAAGCCCCCGACAAGGTGACCCTCCAATAGTCTAATCCTACACATGGACTAGGAGTCCTCTTGTTTCAAGCATGCAAAGAAAGGGGGAGAAAGAGATAGGAGATTAAAATAGAGAAAACCCAAGTGGGTTAGGAGAGAGTAGAGAGAGGGGGAAGTGCGGAAATTTAAATAAGAAGCCTACCTTGTGTCTTCTTTATGTTGCTTGGATTTGCGCGCCTTGCTTTCTTCGGTCTTCGCTTCACTTTAGTCTTGATCTTTAAGGGCTCGTCTTTAGTCTTCAAATCTTCGTAGTTGCAACAATCCAAGTCTTCAATGGAGGGTTGGAGGCTATTGTATAAGTGTGTAGGGGTGTGTATGAGTGTATATAAGGCTTAGGGTTTGTGTATGGTGGTTAGGGTTTGGAAAACCTAGGGAAGCTAGTGTTTTGGGAGTGTACAAGCTCTGTGTATCAAAAATTAGGGTTTTTAGACTAGTTTGCGGATCTCTTTCACACTGGAGGAGGCTCTATATTTATAGACATGAGATAGACCTGGCGCCTGTTGCAGTGGCGCCAAGGCAAAATTGCTTCTAGCGCTAAAAGGAGTGGCGCCAGGCCAAATATTGGCTTGGCGGCACTATTAGTGGCGCCAGCCAATTAGGAAACTATTAAGATTGGCAAGCAACATATCTTTGACTAGATTTGGGCGCCTATACTAGTGACTACCATGCAATTTTTAGCTTGGCTTCACTAGGAGCGACTCTGGAAAGTCCGGGAATGATTTGAAGAGGCCGGGAATGACCCGGAAGGCTGGAAAAGAGCAGGAACACTTAAAACAGTGTCTTAGAGGTATTTGAGTTGAAAAGTGAGGACAGGATGTGTCGGAGGGGTTGACCGGCCATTAGGGGCAAAATGATCAACTGGATCGGAAAGCTGTCAGGACAGACCCGGATTGTCCCGGAAAAAGACTCGAGATTTGGAAACATTACTCAAAATGTTCCCAAATGCTGCCGGTTTGATACCCAGAGTCGGTGTGGTTGGAAAAGGTGACCGGCCCACCAGGGGCAAAACGGTCATTTTACACTGGATTTACTGGAATTGACTCGAAGTGATCCGAAAAGATAGAGGAAAGTTGAGAATACTATAAGAAGCATTCTCGGGAGGTTATCGGTTTGATACCCAGAGCTGGTGTGGATGGAAAAGGAAACCGGCCCACCAAGGGCAAAACGGTCATTTTGTACCGGGTTTGCCGGAACTGACTTGGAATGATTCGGAAAGATAAAAGAAGGTTGAGAATACTATAAAAAGCAATCACAAAAGGATACTGGTTTGATACCCAAAGCCGGTGTGGTTCTCGGGGTGTTCGGATGCCTAGGGGCAAAATGGTCATCTTGACCGGAAAGTCTCGGAATTGGCCCGAAACTAACTAGAAGGCACCTAATCATGCTGGACTGCTTTTAAGACAATCTTAGATGGTTGGACTTATCGTTCTAAGGACTCAAGTGTGTTCTCGAGAAACGTGTCAAAAAAGGCCCAAAGGGTAGTTTGGTCATTTTTCACTGAAGTGGGCTAGCAGGCACCGGTGTTGACCTGGGTTTTGAGTGTTTTCGCCACTCTGACGGCGGTCGAGTGATACGGGAGTTTGTTGGCAATTCTCTATATCGACCTGCTTGTGAGTATTTCCGCTACTCTAACGATTGTGATGTTTGTGAGTATTTTCGCTACTTTGACAGTTCGCAATCATTCCCGAGACTGGCTGATCTCGAGAAGCTGCTAAAAGGACTTAGCGCCTAAGAATCAACTTTCTCAAAAGGCGTGCCTAGCAGGCCCCAAAGGTGGACGTTTTACCATCTAGGGGACTTGGGGTCTCATCCCGGTCAACAGGTTTAAAGGGACTTACCACTTCAAAAAATGCACCAGAGCGTCTCGAGGAATAAATTGTCTCGAGAGAGGGATTGGAATTGGAAAGGGGTCTTATCGTCTTCAGAAAGACGCGCCTGATTAGAGTAGATTTACTGTCTCGAGAGAGGGATTGGAATTGGAAAGGGGTCTTATCGTCTTCAGAAAGACGCGCCTGATTGGAGTAGATTTACTGTCTCAAGGAATCAACTGTCTCGAGAGAGGGATTGGAATTGGAAAGGGGTCTTATCGTCTTCGGAAAGACACACTTGATTGGAGTAGATTTACCGTCTCGAGGAATCAATTGTCTCGAGAGAGGGAATGGTATTGTAAAGGGGTCTTATCGTCTTCGGAAAGATGCGCCTAATTAGAGTAGATTTACCGTCTTGAGGAATCAACTGTCTCGAGAGAGGGATTGGAATTGGAAAGGGGTCTTATCATCTTCGGAAAGACGCGCCTAATTGGAGTAGATTTACCGTGTCGAGGAATCAACTGTCTTGAGAGAGGGATTGAAATTGAAAAGGGGTCTTATCGTCTTTGGAAAGACGCGCCTGATTGGAGTAGATTTACCGTGTCGAGGAATCAACTGTCTCGAGAGAGGGATTGGAATTGGAAAGGGGTCTTATCGTCTTCGGAAAGACGTGCTTGGTTTAGAATATGGAAAGACGTGCCTAAGGGCATTTTGGTCATTTTGCTTCTCTTTGGGCCCCAGTGGGTTCGCGAAGCGATGAATAGACGGGATTAGACTTAGAAAGTTAATTTGGATTGAAATATGCCCACAATGACTTGAACATAAGTCTGGACGAAGTGGAGACTATCAAGCGGTTAAAAATGGGGTGCTTATAATTTCAAGCCAAAGTTACAACCATAAAGGAGAGTAGGGATGTTGATGCCTTGAAAGTTCAAGACTTAGTCGGATCACTATAAACTTTTGAAGAAAATTTTTGTCAACCTAGAAAGAATAAAAATGTTGCCTTAAACTCCATTAAGGAAAGCACAAATGAGGCAGATGATAGTGATTTTGATATAGGTATCGAGGAGATGGCCTTGTTTGTCAAAAAGTTTTAAATTTTTTTTTAATAAACAATAAGATCAATCTTCCTCATTTAATAAAACTGAAGGAAAACCTTTTGACAAAATGAAGTTTGTAAGGAAGTCATTTGATAAGTCTGGTAAAAAACAATGCTTCGAATGTCATGGCTTTGGGCATATTGCTATAGATTGTCCGAACAAAAAAAAAAAAAAAGAAACAAGGGATGCACAATTTTGATAGTCACATGAAGTGATTCCGAGAAGGAAGAGGAATTTCACCGCATTCACAGCATATGCTTCTCAGTTAATTGAGGCTACATCTAAGGTTACTGAAACAAAAAAATTAGATGAATCAGATGATGAAGTTAAAAGTGAACTACAACGAGCCTATGATCAACTATACAAGCAGTCATACAAGCTTACCAATGTGAATGTTAAACTAGGTAAGAAGTTAAAAAAGGCTCTGGAAGAAGTTGACTCCTTAAAAAGGGTGAATGTCGATGCTTAAGCAGAAATCAGTCAATTGAAGAAACATCGAACAACCCTGACTGACAAATTGAAGTTTCTTAAGAAAGATGCATTTGATAGAGATGGTTTTAAGAAGGCTCTTGAAGAAAAAATCCTGAAACTTGAAGCTAATCTCTCTAGGTCTAATCTGAGCTTTAAGAAGTACAAGGCAAGTGCATCCACGGTAGAGAAAGTATGCTTGGATCAGAAGCATTCTTGGGATATGCATGGTATTAGGTATGATGCCATACCATCCAAGTTAATGCAACACCAATACAGTAAGCCCATGAAATTTGTTCTTGAAGAAAGGTACAATACTTCTTAAAATTAAGGTAATTCTTCTTATTTTTTTACCTATCAGTCACTTCTATGATATAAGAGGTCACATTAGGCCACAATGTCATAAATTGTATGGATTATCTGTGGATTATGTTCAAACTCGTAACTTTCAAAACTCAGGTAAATCATACAATGGTCAGATGTCTAATAGATTTAATGTGTTGACTAAGTAAAGGAATTTTATTAAATAGAATTTTCAAAGACAAGCTCAATCTCAACACTATAAAAACTATATGGCAAGATTTGCAATAAAACATACCTTAAGGAAAGGTCGAAAGCCTAACCAATAGTCTTCTCCAAAGCTTATAAATGCTAATCTTAAGACTATATGAATAAGGAAAAATGACCTGAGAGGATATGTTGTCCAAACTGCCCTGAAAGCTCACAGTTCTAATATGTGGTATCTAGATAGTGGATGCTTAAGGCATATGTGTGGTAATAAAGCTTATTTTGACATTGTGACTAAATGTGATGGAGGTCTAGTAACCTTTGGAGATGGCAGCACCTCCAGATTTGTAGGAAAAGATAATATAAAATCTCAAGGGTTACCAAATCTTAATGATGTACTGCTTGTTGACAGTTTAAAGGTTAATCTCATAAGCATCAGTCAGTTATGTGACGCACAACATCAAGTACAGTTTTCTAAAACTGAATGCTCTATTTTTGATAAAAAGGGTACTTGTATTATAAAAGGTGTGCGTACTTCTGATAATTGCTATGGGATCACTTCAAAGATTGGTATTACTTGCAATTTTGCTAAACTGGATGAGATTGAGTTGTGGCATTAAAAACTTGGTCATGTAAACTTTAATGATCTCTCTAGACTATCTAGTTCTGAACTCATCTATGGGATTCCAAAATTTAAAAAAATCACAAATTGTGTTTGTGGACCATGTCAATTGGGGAAGCAAATTAAGTCCACGCACAAGAAAGTTAAGCAGATTACAACATCTAATCCTCTTGAACTTGTTCACATGGATCTTATGGGTCCTACTCGAGCAGAGAGTATAGGAGGTAAAAAATATATTTTTTGTGGTAGTTGATGATTTTTCTACGTTTACTTGGATAGATTTTATTAGAGAAAAATCTAACGCCTTCTCTGTGTTCAAAGCTTTGTGTCTGAGATTGCAGGTAGAGAAGGACACAAAAATTGGTTGTATTCGTAGAATCCGAACTAATCATAGTAGAGAGTTCAAAAACTCTAAGTTTGCTAAATTTTATGACGAACAGGGTATAAGACATAAGTTTTCAGCCCTAAAGACTCCACAGCAAAATGGAGTAGTAGAGAGGAAGAATAGAGTCATTCAAGAGATGGCCAGAGTTATGCTTTATGGTAAGATGTTTCCTAAAAAATTCTAGGCCGAAGTAGTAAACATTGTGGGTTATATTGTCAATCGTGTCTACTTGAGAGTTGGTACCAAACAAACTCCTTATGAGTTGTGGAAAGGTAAAAAAGCCCAATGTTAAGTACTTTCGAGTATTTGGGAGTAAATGCTATATTCTAAGGGATAAAGAGCAGTTAGGTAAGTTTGACTCCCAAAGTGATGACTGAGTATTTCTTGGGTATTCCATCAATAGTAGAGCTTATCATATATTTAATTTGCGTACATTAACTATGATGGAATCTATTAATATTGTTATTGATGATCTGTAGATACCTACTGATCCCTCTTTTGATGAAGAGTGTAATGCAGGTAGTAAGCTTATAGTGGAAGAATCTGAGAACTCGGAAAAGGTGACCATAGTGGAGGAGATTGAAAGTGATCAGTCTGAGGTTAAGTAAGAAGTGACACTAGAACCCTCATCAAGAGTGAAACTAAATCATCTAATGGATCAAGTAATCGGAAGTGTAACTGAGCCAATGAAGACAAGGTGTCAGGTAAGAAATGAGATAAATTACATGTGTTATACTTCTACATTTAAGCTTAAGAATGCCAAAGAAGCTTTAAATGATGAACATTGGGTAACTGCTATACACGAGGAGTTGAGTCAATTTGTATGAAATGATGAGTGGACTCTTGTACCGAGACCAAAGCATGTCAATGTGATAGGAACTAAATGGATTTTCAAGAATAAATCTGATGAACATGCTGTTTGTCGTGCCCCGATTTTTTGCATTCGAGAAAATACACACAAGCGAGAAAAACACGGTACTCTCTCGTTAGAACTCATCCTTCTAGAAGGACTAGTGCGACTAGGTTTGAACTTGAAAATGATTTGATTAAGGGCTTTTGGAAAAAGTTTGGAGTTGCCACCTAACTTTGTTAAGATGAGTTGGTCACCTAAAACTAAGTGCAATCCGAAGATTAAATTTAGGATTTTTGAAAAGGTTTTGGAAAAAAGTTCCTCAAGAGAGTTTTTAAGAAAACAAGTTGTTTGGCAACCTTTGGAAAGATTTAAGCCCTTTTTGAAAAATAACTCTATTTTGGTCTTTGAAAACAGTGATTCTAGGTTCGGAGATTGGTTATGTATAGAGAAGATATCCTAAGATCATCACTCTATCCCACCCTTGCGGTACCTATATATCTATTCACCCTAGGTTCACTCATTTAGAATCCTCGATTATTCAATGTCCAATTACATCCACTTTAAAAAGAATTTTGAAAAGAGCTTTAATATAATGCATGACATGCAAATGTAAGAAAAAAATTTAATTTGAAAATAGATTTAAAAAGAGGATTTGATTTTGAAAATGGATTTGAAGAGAAGATTTGAAACTTGGGATAGGTTATGGCATTGGAAATTTGAAATAGATAGTGGAATTGAAAATTTGAACAAGGTTGTGACCACATCTATGAGGGTTGCCTACGTATCCCTTTGTTGGGAATCAAGTCAGCTGTAGTTCGGACTCAAGGTTCGATTAAAAATAGACACTTGAAAAATTTGACTTGAAAAAGGTTTGATTTGGAACTTTGATTGGAAAATTAGAAATTGAACTTTGATTTGAAATTGAACTTGTAATTGATTTTGATTTGAAAAGCTTGAGGATTTGAAATTGATTTTGTTTTGAAAAAGATTGAACTTGGAAGAGGAACTTGGATTTGATTTGGAAAGATTGAATTGAGTGTTGAAAACACCTTGACTTAGATTGAAATTTGAAAACCATCTTAGTTTAGAAAAGAGCCTTAGAAAAGAGTGGAAACTTCCTAACTTTAGGGTTATGGTTGAACTAGGGTTTGATATCTTAGGACTTAAATATCCTAAGGTTGAAAGTATGCAATTGAATTAGAAATGTTTGATCTAGACTTGAAAAGATTAATTTTAGAAAGTTTTGGATTTAGGAAAGTTGGATTTAGGAAAGATTTAGAAAGGATTTGATTTGATTTAGAAATACTTGACTTGGAATGGTTAGAAAAGATTAGACTTGAATATTTGATTTGAAAGAATTTCATTTTAGGAACGTACCAAATTAAGAAATAAGAAAGTTTCATTTTAAAAAAGTACCAAATTAAGAAAGTTTTATTTTAGGAAAGTTTCATTTTAAGAAAGTTTTTAAATTAAGAAAGAGTTGGTTTTGGAAAGATCTAAATTTGAAACGTTTTATTTAAGAAAGGTCTTGATTTAAGAAAGGTTTAAACTTAGAAAGATGTCAAATTTGGATATTTTTGAATTTAGAAATATTTCAACTTCGAAAGATTTGGAATTTGGAAATAAGATTTGAGAGTTTGACATTAAGAAAGTTTTAGAATTTGGAAAGGTTTGAAATTAAGAAAGATTTGAATTAAAAAAGATTTGATAGTTTGAAATTTAGAAAGCCGGGATTTAGAAAGATTTGAAATTAGGAAATATTTTACTCCTTTTTGCTAAAGTAGAAGATTGGATTTTATTTTCAAAAATAGATGATTTGGTTTTGTTTCCAAAATTGGAGGATTGGATTTGATTTCCTAAATTGAAATATTGGATTTGATATGGAATTGGAAATGATGAGTTTTGAAAATTTTGGATTTAGAAATCTATGATTTGGTAGGAAAAGAGGCTTCGGAAACTTATGATTTGATGTATAAAATAGTTTTGACAACCTATGATTTGAGGCAAAATAAAAAGTCATGATTTTAAGAAAGGAACTAGGGTTTCCTAACCATGGATTCTAGAGCTTGATTTGGACTTCAAGACAAAGAGTTTTTAGAAAGTAGATCTTTGAAAAGAGTTTTTAGGAAATAAATTTTTCAAAAACTTTTTTAGGAAGTAGATTTGTAAAACAATTTGGAAAGAGATTTGACTATAGACTTTTACAATTCTTTTGAATATCCCACTTTCCTAAAACAATTCTAACCATGAAAATATTATAACCAATCTAGAGTTGTAATTTTGAAAACAACATGGATTTGAAATATGGACCATAATGATCATATTAAATATAACACTTTTCTAAAATAACCTTAACTATGGAATGACTAGAATCATCTTAAAATTGTGGTTTTGATAAAAATAATTTTAGGGTTCACACCCAAAATTTGAACCTTGATAGTCACATTGAATATAATACTTTTCTAAAACAACTCTAACCATGGAATGACTAGAATCATCCTAGGACTGTGATTTTGAAAATAAGTTTGACAAAAGAAATTTTGAATGCAAGTTTTGAAAGAGAATTTTGATGCAAGTTTGAAAAAACTTTGAAGGCAATTTTAAATGAATGTATGAATATGACATGCACAATGCAATAGGGTTGTGAACATACAAGGCTAGGCTTCACCATATAATCAATGGGGCCGAACCCACACCATTAAAGGTTGAACTAGAAGAAAGCCCCCAGCACAGTGACCTTCAACAATCCTTGCTAGGCATAAATCGGGAAGTCGCTTGTTTCAAGCATGCAAGAAGAGGAGTTAGAAGATAGGGATTAAAATAAAAGAAACCTGTCGTGCCCAGATTTTTCGAACTCGAGGAATACTCACGCAAGCGGAAAAAATGTTGTACTCTTTCGTTAGAACTCATCCTCCTAAAAAAATGAGTGTGACTAGGTTTGAATTAAAATTGATTTGAATAAAGGACTATTGAAAAAGATTCGGAGTCGCCACCTAACTTGATTAAGGTGAGTTAGGTCACCTAAAAACTAAGCATAATCCGAAAACTACACTTAGGGTTTTTGGAAAACAATTTTGAAAGTATCTCCTCAAGAGAGGGTTTTTAAGAAAAACAGGTTGTTTGACAACCTTTAGAAAACATTCAGCCCTTTTTGAAAAATAACTCCGTTTTGGTCTTTGAAATCAGTGATCTAGGTTCGGAGGTTGGTTACGTGCAGGGAAGACGCACTAAGCCATCACCCTACCCCGCCTTTTCGGTACCTACATATCAATCTACCCTAAATTCACCTATGAGAGTCTCTAATTAACATATGTTCAATCCTATCCACTTTTAAAAAAATGATGTTTTAAAAGAAACTAACATGATGCATGATATGTACGTGTAAGAAAAGAGAATTGAAAAATAGATTTGGAAAGAGATTGATTTGAAATTGATTTGATTTGAAAATAGATTTGAAGGGATGGAATTGAAATTGGAAAGTTTGAAAATTTGGAAATAGAAATTTGAAATTGGAATTTTGAAAATAGATTGGAATTTGAGATTTGAAAAATGTGGAGAGCGCACCCATGAGGGTGGAATTGAAAGTTTGAAAAGTGTTGTGACCGCACCTATGAAGGTTGTCTACGTATCCCTTTGGGGGAATTAGGTCAGTCGTAGTTCGGACAAGAGTCCGATTGAAAATAGAAGAGTTGATTTGGAAAAGAGATTGAATTGGAAATTGGATTGAAAAATTGAGAGATTGAACTTTGATTGGAAATTTTGAAAAGACTTGACTTTGGAAAACTTGGTTTTAGAAAACCTAGACTTAGAAACTTAGAAAAGGAGGATTGGACTTAACTTGGAAAGATTTTCGAAAAGAATTGACTCAAATGTTGGACTTGGAAGATTTGGAAAGATTGGATTTAGGAAATGTTCGAATTAGGAAAGTTTAAATTAGGAAAGTGTCATTTTAAAAAAGTTTCGTTTAGGAAAGTTTTGAATTAGGAAAAGTTCAAATTAAGAAAGTTTTATTTTGAGAAAGGTTTTGAAATAGAAAAGTGCTGAATTTAGAAATATTTTGAATTAGGAAAATTTAGTTCAAGAAAGGTTTAGACTTTGGAAAGTTTCAAGTTAAGAAAGTTTTGAATTTGGAAAGCTTAGAATTTTAGAAATATTTTAAATTAGGAAAGATTTAGAAAAGGTTTGAATTAAGAAAGTTTAGAGTTTAAAGAGTTTTGAATTAAGAAAGTTTCATTTTGAGAAAGGTTTTGAAAGAGGAAAGGTTTTGAAAATAAGGAAGTTTTGAAAATAAGAAAGTTTTAAGTTTCGAAAGTTTTAGATTTAGAAAGATTTGAAGTTTTAAGAAAGTTTAGAATTTAAAAAGTTTTAGATTTAGAAAAACTTAACTTAAGAAAGTTTTGAACTTGGAAAGATTTGAAATTTAAAGAGTTTAAGATTTAGAAAGTTTTAAAGTTTGAGTTTTAAAAAATCTTGAGATTAGAAAAGGTTTGAGTTTAGGAAAATGTTTGAAAACTTAGATTGGGAAAATTAAGATTTGGAAAGGGATAGAGTTAGGAAAGGGTTGAATTAGGAAAGATTTAGAAGCTTAATGTTTAAGGAAAGATTTGAAAGTTTTAGGAAACTTATGGTTTAGGAAGGTAGGAAATTAGGAGAGATTTGAATTACAAAAGATTTAGATTTTGTGTCTAAAAGGGAAAGTTTGGTTTTGTTTTCAAAAACGGAGGATTGGATCTAGTTTCCTAAACGGGAAAGTTGGATTTGGTTTCCTAAAGGGAAGTTTGGAATTGACAAGGATTTGGAAAGGGAGGTTTTAGAAACCCTAGATTTGGAAGGTTATAGTTTCGACGTAGAAAATAGGTTTTGAAAATATGTATAGTTTTGATGTAGAAAACGAGAGGTTTTGGAAACCTAGGTTTGGGGCAAAGTTTGAAAATCATGTTTTTGGAAAGAAAATTAGGGTTTCCTAATTGTGGGCTCTAAGGCTTGACTTGGGCTCTAAGAAAAGAGTTTTTGGAAACGAAGATTTTGGAAGGGAATCCGAGGGAGGAGTTTTTTGGAAAGAGATTTGAAGATAGAGTTTTTGGAAAGAGATTTTTTTTTAAAGAAAAGGAGTTTTTGGAAAGTGTGTTTTTAGAAACGAAAATTTTAGAAAGAAAATCCTATAGGGGAATTTCTAGAAGGAAGATTTTGGAAAGAGAGTTTTTAGAAAAATTTTTGGTAAGAGATTGTTAGAGAGAGTTTTTAGGAAAGTGAATTTAGGGAGTGTTTTTAGAAAGTGAATTTTGAGGAGAGGATTTTGGAGAGGACTTGAAAAAGAGAGTTTTGAAAAATAGATTTTTGGAGGGAGTTTTTGAAAACAATTTTGGAAATGAGTGTTTTAGGAAAGCATGTTGAAAAAGAGATTTTTAGAAAGAAAGACTTTTTGAAAAGAGAGTTTTTAGAAGGTGTAAAAACATCTCACTTTCCCAAAGCAATTCTAACCATAAGAGGGCTAGAACCACTTTAGGAAAGCGGTTTTGAAAACAACAAGATTTGAAAATATGGACCGTATTGGTCACTTTAAATATAACACTTTCCTAAAGCAATCCTAGCCACGGAAAAGCTAGAATCACCCTAGGATTGTGATTTTGAAAACATGTTTTGAAAAAGAGATTTTGATGCAATTTTGAAAATGATTTTGAAAACGAGTTCGAAAACAAATTTTGGAAGATGCAAGATCATGATATGCACAATGTAATTTGGGGTCGTGAACATACAATGTTAAGGCTTCACCATATAATCAAAGGGGCCAGACCCACGTGGTCTCTGGTTAGACTAGAAGAAAGCCCTTGACACGATGGCTCTCTAATAGCCCAATTCTACACATGGACCAGGAATCCTCTTGTTTCAAGCATGCAAAGAAAGGGGGGGAGGGAAAGAGATGGTTGATTAAAATAAAGAAAACCCAAGTGGGTTAGGAGAGAGAAGAGAGAGGGGGGAAGTGCGAAAATTTAAATAGGGAGCCTACCGTATGTTTTGTTTATTTTGCGCGCCTTGCTTTCTTCGGTCTCCGGTCTTCGTCTTGATCTTCACCTTCAGTCTTCAAGAGTTGTCTTTAAGCTTCAAACTTCAGATTTTAACTCTTCAAGTCTTTGAAGGAGGGTTGAAGGTTAGTGTATGAGTGTATGGGGGTGTGTATGAGTGTATAGGAGGCTAGGGTTTAGTGTATGGTGGCTAGGGTTTGGAAAACCTAAGGAAGGTAGGGTTTAGGGAGTGCACGAGCTCTGTATATCGAATTATATGATTTTTAGGTTGAGTTTGCGAATCCTCTAAATGCTGGAAGAGGCTCTGTATTTATAGAGGTTAGACAACACCGGCGCCTGTTGTAGTGGTGCCAGCTATTTAGGAAATATTTAAGGTCAGCAAACAACGTATCTTTGACTAGATTTGGGCGCCTCTACTAGTGACTACCATGCAATTTTTAGCCTGGCTTCACTAGGAGTGATTCCGGAAAGTCCGGGAATGATTTGAAGGAGCCGGAAATGACCCGGAAGGCCGGAAAGGAGCAGGAACACTTAAAATAGTGTCCCAAAGGTATTTGACTTGAGAAATGAAGATAAGATGGGTCGAAAAGGTTGACCGGGCTTTTAGGAGCAAAACGGTCAATCGGACCGGAAAACTGCCGGGACAGACTCGGACTGTCCCAGAAGAAGACTTGGGATTTGGAAACATTATTTAGAATGTTCCCAAAGGTTGCCGGTTTGATACCCAGAGCCGGTGTGGTCGGAAAAGGAGACCGGCCCACTAGGGGCGAAACGGTCATTTTGTACCGGGTTTGCCGGAACTGACTCGGAATGATCCGGAAAGACAAAGAAAGATTTAGAACACTATAAAAAGTATTCTCGGGAAGTTACCGGTTTGATACCCAGGGCCGGTGTGGTCGAAAAAGGAGACCGGCCCACTAGGGGCAAAACGGTCATTTTGTACCGGGTTGGCCGGAACTGACTCGGAATGATCTGGAAAGGCAAAGGAAGGTTGAGAATACTATAAGAAGTAATCTCAGAGGGTTACCGGTTTGATAACCAGAACCGGTGTGGTTCACGGGGTGTTCGGATGCCTAGGGGCAAAATGGTCATCTTGACTAGAAAGTCTTAAAAAATGTCCAAAGGGCAGTTTGGTCATTTTTCACCGAAGTGGGCTAACAGACACTGGTGTTGACCTGGGTTTTGAGTGTTTCCGCCACTCTGACGGTGGTCGTCATGACACAGGGGTTTGTTGGCAATTCTCTATATCGACCTATTTGTGAGTATTTCCGCTACTCTAACGTTTATGAAATTTACGAGTATTTTCGCTACTCGGACCATCTAGAGGAATAAACTGTCTCGAGAGAGGGATTGAAAAGGGGACTTACCGTCTCCGAAAAGATGTGCCTGGGTTGGAACCGTCTTGAGGAATAAATTGTCTTGAGAGAGGGATTGGAAAGGGGTCTTACCGTCTCCGAAAAGACGTGCCTGGGTTGGAACCGTCTCGATGAATAAACTATCTCGAGAGAGGGATTGGAAAGGGGTCTTACTGTCTTTGAAAAGACGTGCCTGGGTTGGAACCGTCTCGAGGAATAAACTATCTCGAGAGAGGGATTGGAAAGGGGTCTTACCGTCTCCGAAAAGACGTGCCTAGAGTAGAACCGTCTCGAGGAATAAACTGTCTCGAGAGTGGGATTGGAAAGGGGTCTTATCGTCTCCGAAAGGACGTGCCTGGATTGGAACCGTCTCGAGGAATAAACTGTCTCGAGGGAGGGATTGGAAAGGGGTCTTACCGTCTCCGAAAAGACGTGTCTGGAGTAGAACCGTCTCGAGGAATAAACTGTCTCGAGAGTAGGATTGGAAAGGGGTCTTACCGTCTCCGAAAGGACGTGCCTGGATTGGAACCGTCTCGAGAAATAAACTGTCTTGAGAGTGGGAATGGAATCGAAAAGGAAAGGACAATGCCTCTAAGGGCATTTTGGTCATTTTGCCTATATTTGGGCTTAATGGGCACGCGAGTCGATGGACAAACGGGATTTGGAGTTAGAAAGTTAGTTTCGATAGGAATATGCCCATAATGGCTTGAAAACAAGTCTGGACGGAGTGTAGACTGTCGAGCGGTAAAAAATAGGGTGCTTACAAAACCCGAATGGGTTAGGAGGGAGAAGAGAGAGGGGGGGATTATATAAAAGTAAATAGAAAACCAACCTTATATTCTTCTTACTTTAATTACTTAATTTGCTTTACTTTGAAAGCTTTGAAGATGCAGCACTTAAGTCTTCAATAGATGCTTTAAGACTTGTGTTTGAGTGTATAAAGTGTATAGAGGTTAGGGTTTGAGTGTATGGAGACTAGGGCTTGAAAAGACTTGAGAGGATTAGGGTTTAGAGAGGCTTCGAGCTCTGTTTTCAGAGAGACAGCATTTCTAGGCTGAGTTTGTGGACCCTTTTTACGTAGGGGGAAGGTCTGTATTTATAGGCAATGGAAAACATCTTGGCACTTTTTGTAATGGCGCCAAGGAAAATTTCCTACTAGCGCCACCTACCACTTAGAAAAGTTTTTAGGGCGGCAAGAAACATATCTTTCAACCCTTAGGACGTAAGATAAAAGATTTGGGCGCCAGTCCTAGTGACTACCATGCAAGTTTGGCTTGGCTCTATTAGGAGTGGCTCTAAAAAGTCCAAAAATGATCCAAAAGGTTCTGAGTAACTAGACTCAGCTGAGAATGGACAGGAACCCTTGAGAGGGTTTCTTAGAGGTAACTAGCTTGAAAAGCAATGTCGAAATATTTGAAAAGGTCGACTAGCCTGCCAGGGGCAAAACAGTCAATTAAATCGAAAAAATACCACAATGGACTTGGAGTGACCTGTGAGAAGGCTTGAAGGTTGAAAACACTATTGAGAGTGTTCCGAGAGGTTGTTGGTTTAATACCCAGAGCCGGTGCAATTGGAAAAAGCGACCATCCCACCGGAGGTAAAATGATCATTTTGCACTGGGTTTGCCAAAATAGACTTAAAATGATCTGAAAAGGTATTGGAAGGTTGAGAATACTATTAGAAGCATCCTTGGGAGGTTACTGGTTTGATACCCAAAGCCGGTGTGATCCCTAGAGGCAATCGGATCCTAAGGAAAAAATGGTCATTTAATAGTCTTGGAATTGATCCAGAACCGACTAGAAGGCACTTGAACATGTAGTATCATCTTTGGAACAATCTTGGAAGGGTGGATTTTCTGCTTTGAGGACTTAGGCACTTTCTCAAGAAGCGTGCCGAAAGGGCCCAAGGGGCAATTTGGTTATTTTTCATCGAAGTGGGCTAGCAGGAATTGGTGTTGACTCAGGTTTTAAGTGTTTCCGTCACTCTGATGGTGTGTGACGAGTTGATTTCTAATGGTATCCCGGCCTTCGGTAAACGTGTCATGGCCAAGAGGCGTGTTCAGTCCCATGACATGGGTTTTGTTGGCAATTCCCGATGTCGACCTATTTGTGAGTGTTTTCACCATTCTAACGGTTGGAATGTTTGTAAGTGTTTCTGTCAATCTGACAATGTGCATTCATTCCAGAGACTGCTTGATCTCAAGAAGTTGCCAGATGGACTTATTGTTTGAAGGATCAACTTTCTCAAAAGACGTGTTGGATAACAAACATTCTATATTGGCGGGCTAGCAGGCGCCAGAAGAGAACCGTTCTACCATCTTAGGGACTTGGATTTTGTCTCGGTCGATAGGTTTAAAGGGACTTACCGTTCAGACGAGTTTTCTCAGTAAACGCGCCAAACTGGATAGACTTACTATCTAAGGGATTAACTTTCTTGAAAGACGTGCCAAATTGAGTTTGGTTGGTCTGAACTAGAATTGAAACTGGAATTGAGGTTGAAATAGGGACTTACCGTCTTTAGAAAGACGTCCCAGTTGGAATTGGCCCTAGCAATGCCCCAAGGGCATTTTTGTCATTTTACCTCTATTAGACTTAACGGGCCCACGAAGCAATTGATTGATTAGATTGAGTCTGGATAACTGCTTTTGATTGGAATGTGTCTACGTTGGTTTGAATGTAAGTCTGGTTGGACCGAAGATTGCCGAGCGGGAAAAAATGGGGTGTTTATAGTGTTATCATAAGAAATAAAGATAGGTTGGTGGCCCAAGGTTACACCTAAATTGAGGGCGTTGACTTTGACAAAACCTTTGCCCCTATTGCAAGGTTGGAATCAATCCGTATTCTTCTTGCCATGGCATGTCATTTAGGATTTAAGTTGCATCAAATGGATGTAAAGAGTGCCTTTTTGAATGGTATTCTTTAAGAAAAGGCCTATATAGAACAACCCAAAGGATTTGAGGATCCGCACCATCTTGATCATGTTTATAAACTGAAAAGGCTTTATATGATTTGAAGCAAACTTCTAGAGCTTGGTATTAGAGACTCACCACCTTCTTGGTAGATTCGGCTTCTTTCGAGGGGGAGTCGATAAGACTTTATTCATTAGAAAGGAATCTAAACACATTCTTATTGCTCAGATCTATGTGGATGTATGTTTGGGTCTACTTCTGATATGTTTGCTCATAAATTTTCTGAATATATGAAGAGTCAATTTGAAATTAGCGTGATAGGTGAGTTGAACTATTTTTTAGGTTTTTAACTTAAATTGATGGATAAAGGGATTTTTATCTCTTAGTCCAAATATGCTGAAGACCTCGTGAAGAAATTTGAGTTAGAAACTGCTAAGCATGCTAGAACTCCTATGAGTAGTAGTCTTAAGTTGTGTAAAGATGCTTTTGGGAAAGAGGTTGAACAAACCTTGTATAGGAGCATGATTGGGAGTCTGTTGTATTTAACTACCAGTAGACTTGACATAGCCTTTAGTGTTGGTGTTTGTGCTAGATTCCAAGCAAGCCCTAAAGTGTCTCATTTGTTTGCTGTTAAAAGGATAATTATGAATGGTACTCTTGGTTATGGCATTTGGTTTACTTTTAACACTAATTCTGATATTGTTTGCTACACCGATGCAGATTGGGATGTTCTGCAGATGATCACAAAAGCACCTTTGGTGTGTGTTTCTATGTTGGCAACAATCTTGTTACTTGGTATAGTAAGAAGGAAAATGTGATCTCCTTGTCTACTGCTAAAGCCGAGTACATAGCCCTTGGTAGCTGTTATATTCAACTTATTTGGATGAAGCAGATGTTAAGTGAATATGGACTAAAGTAGAATGTCATGAGTATCTTTTGTGACAACATGAGTGCTATTAGTATTTCAAAGAATCATGTTCAACATTCTCCCACTAAACATATTGACATTCGATATCATTTCATCCATGAATTAGTAGAAGAAATGGTCAACTCTCTAAAGCATATTTCCACTGATAATCAACTTACTAATTTCTTCATTAAACCCCTTGATACTCTTAGGTTTGAATTTCTGTAGAAATCCGTAGGAGTGTGCTCTCTTGAGTAATCTGTTGTGTTAGGGTCTAGGCTTGAGTGAGTTTAGTGCTTTATTTTATCTCAAGCCATGTTTCGTGTGTGTTATATTCAGTGTTGGGTGTGTGTTTTGTTTGTTTTGGCTTGCCTTGACCTATTTGTCTCTTGTTTAAAGCATTTCTCATGAAATGCTAGAAGTATGAGCATGTTCTAAATTGAATCTTGTATGCATCTTTGATTGTGTATTAGTGATACACGTGATCTTGATTATTCTAGTCATGCTCGTACTCTATGCTATTTGGTGCTCATCTCATGAGATTTCTTAGAATATGAAACCCATTTTTTTTATGATTTTTTTGCAGTCCTCATCATGGATGATCTTCCTTGTACTTGAATGTCTAGATTGACCTTATTTTCATGCATACCCTCTCTTGCAAAATATTCTTGTGTTAGGAAGAAAGGGCTACTAGTGAGTATGTGAGAAGCTACCCTTATTAAGTGGCAAGAGTAGATGGCTACCTACTCATGTGTGTGAAAGCCACCCTCCCTGTGCTTCATTAGTGTTTCATATTTGGAGAGATAGGGATTGGAACTTCAAAAAGTGAACAGAAAAATATGTCCTAAAAGAAAAAGAGAATTCTTGGTTTATTTTGATTAGGATGACATGGGGGTTTGACTTCTCTACAAAATTCTTGTCTAAGAGGAGGTTTCCATGGTGAACTCTACCTTGATCTTGTTCTAGGGTCCATATTCTCATTGATCTAATTGACGGACCTGCATCTTATTGTCATGGTTGTTAGTATGGCTCTTATCATCATTGTGTGCATTGAGTTGTTTTTATGCCATCTTTGAACATCCTTGATGTTAATTTATTCGTGTTTAGAGCATCTTAAATTTCATTGGTTGTATTTTGAGTGGGTTGACAATTGTGGGCCTGTGCAAGATTTTTCTTTTGGTTCTTAATGTTTTCTTGTGTATCAAGTGACTTAGTGGGATCTCACAGGTTCTTGCGGCAGTAAAGTCAACTTAATTGGCCTCCTTTTTTTAAAACCCTAGCGACTGTTTTGTTTTTCTTTTCATTTTTTTTTCTCCTTGGGTTGCTTTCTCCCCTCTCAAGCCTTCGATGATAGGCGATACTAGGTCGCATCTTCCTACTCGATCCAGCGAGCTTCTCTCCTCTATTCCTCGTCGTCTCTTCTGGGCCGTTTTCTAGGTAATCCTAGGTAATCCTCTCGCTCCTCTTTGGTTCTTCGTCCTTCGGTTCAGTTGGGTTTCTCGAACCCTAGTTTTTCATTTTTTTTAGGGGTTTTTCATATCGTTGGTTGTGTGGGTTAATTGGTTGTTGTGGGTCCCTTCGTGGGTTGTTGAATCTCGTTCGACGAGCGTTATTACCCCAGTTGTGATTCGATTGGGTTGCCGGACCGTATTTTGGTTCGTTTGCGCAATGATGGGTTTTTTGCTTTTGCTATATTATTGCTTCAGGTTGGCTTAGAGCAGTCGTTGCTGGACTGGTGCGTCTAATTAGTTATGTTTATTATTGTTGTTATTATTCTTACTTCATGATTCCTACTCTAAGGAAACAGAAGGGGCCACAAACCCCTCCTTCCCCTGGGCAAACGGTAGGCCACTGGTTCCCTCGACTTGCGCCCCTGCTCTGGCACACCTAATGCTACAAGTTCACGCTGAGGGGGAGACTCATCCTCTCTTGTGATCTCTCATTTCAGACTAGCCTCTGAGGTTGAGTCAAAGTTTAATCGATCGTTTAGGTCTCGCCCTATATTTGTTTCTCGGGGTGTTATTCTTGATGAGTTCTCTAAGACTTTTATTAGTACCTTCTTCTCTAACTGGGGTTGGACCCATCTTGTTATGTGTAATGGGTTTACTTGTCAAGATCTCTTACACGAATTTTATGTGAACAGTCATGCTTCTAACAAGGAGGCTAAGACTTTGTAGTCCTATGTGCGTGGGGTGTCTCTTAACTTTTTTGTATTTGACATATGCACCTTTCACCACATCTTACATCCCATTAGTTCTGAGTTTCCATATCCCCCTTCTCAGACTGGGCCTTCTTTGAACTCTTTGGCTCAGCTCCTGTTATCTACTGGAGGTGCTTGGCCTCCAGGCCTTTCGAGTCACCTGAAGCAAAAAGAGCTGAAGGATGTCTTTCAGGTGCTCAATTATGTGATGTGTGACTTGTTTCTATACACTTCCCATGTGAGTGAGATTGATAAGTCCCGTGCCCAACTTATGCACACTATTGCTATAGGCATGGTTATGGATGTGGGTTGACTCATTTTTAATCTCATCCTTAAGGCCTCTATTGATAACTCCTCTCGAGCCTATCTTTCTATCAGAATTATGATTACCAAGTTTCTCTCCCGTCATCAGATTATGGACGAGCCCCACGAGATTTGTATCCTTGTTGGAAAACCCATTTCTCGACACACTCTTAAGATGAGTAATGCCTATCTCGAAGTTGCTCCACCTCCTTCTCAGTTACAGTAACCTGCAGTGGAAATTTCTGATGATAAGAGTACTCCTGTTGATCCAGCTGCTCCCTCCACATCCACTACTCCTGCCCTTGCTCCTCCTCTTGCAAGCTCTCCTTCTCCTGCTCTTGCTTCCTCTTCAGCGACTACTGCTGCCATTGCTGCTCTCTCCTCTCAGCTGACTACGATTCACACTGACCTGGTGGAGCGCATTGAACTAGTCCATGAGCACATTAATCTCATTGTGAAGCGATATGAGCGCAATATTATCTATGTTCCGGATGCCTTGTCTGCCTTTTCTCGCTGGCATAACGAGTTTATTACTGTCGTGAATGACTTTATTCACAACATTCGTCATCGATAGCCGTTGCGATATTGATGGTTCTATGGTGGTTTTTGTCTAGTTTAGGTTTGTTGCCCTTCTAGCTATTTTCTACTCGTTGGTTGCCTTGTTTTGCTTGTTGAGGCCTTAGTTTATAGATATTGGACAGTTTTTTTTATATATATATATATATATATCTCTTTCTTTGCATTCTTCCTTGTCTGTACTTTGCTGGTTTGTTTTTCGTGCTTTCTTCGTTAATTTGTTCCAAAAGGGGAGACCTTATGCTTATATTGCTATATCTCTTACACTTGATATTGGTTGTTGGCTTGCTAGTGTAATGTGCAAAGATGTTCCGAAAAAACACTCTATATGCTTGTGATTGGGGTTTGATATTGTATTTTTACTTCTTTCCCTGTAATGTATCTTGTAACATAGGATTTTTTGTCACAAAATTGCCAAAGGGGGAGATTGTAAGGTTATGTAATTGGCTAAATTTCGTGACAAGTCATGTTAGATGTAATTTGGGAAAATGGGACATCAATCACAAGTATTTGGAATGGATTTGAAGTGATTTGAAATTTATTCATGCAATCTCGTGTTAAGAGAGACTTGTATGATACATCTTAGCTGATAAAGGGGACTTCTAGAGATGTTGATGAATTTCGAGGGATCTCGAGGGAAAAAAATAGTGCACTGATTACCAAACAAGACATTGTGGGATCATTGAGGGATGTCGCAGGATGTCGAGGGCAAAAATAGTGGGCATGCAAAATAAACATAACATCGCGGGATCCTCATGTGATGTCGATAGTAAAAACAGTGAGTATGCAAAATCTGAGATTGAGCTAACAGGTTCTCATGGGATTGAGCGGCGCAAAATTTGAATTCTCGAAAATCAAGCCGCTAAGGTTTTTGCGCCTACTTAAAGCCCAGCGTACGTCCCCAGACTTGATCTAAGTCGCCACTATTAAAAACACATTGAGAAAAGTATTTCCTACCTTCCAAAAGCTTAGAAATGTGTCTTAGCAACAATCTTCTTCAACTCAATTGAAAAGATCGATGGTCTTTTGAAGGAGTTCAAGGTGCAAAGTCCATTCTAAGGGGATCTACACGGTGGTCAAGCATGGAGACGGTGAATCATAGACACGAGTAAGATCCAGACAATCATTAGATCAAGGAGTTGATAGGTTTTGATTGTAAAGAGTCTTGTAACCGTCTGAACTATAAGTTATAGTACATAATCTTTGTCCGACAAAGGGGGCACGTGGTTTTTCTCCCATTTAAGGGTTTTCATGGAAAAAGGTTGGGGTATTCTTGATTGAATGATTTGTTCTCTATTTTGTCTTGATTGTATAATATTGCTCATTGCCATTATGCCTTGACCTAATATTGTAGAGTTTAGTCTCTTGGTTAAAACATAGACAAAGGCTAGATTTTTCAAAACATTTTTTGGAAGACCTTGAAAATTTAACACAGAAAAGACTATAAAAGGAGTAAACAATTTTCTAAACTGAAAACAGTGAAGCAAGCCATTACCAAAAAGAAAAGGACCATCCCTTGAAAAGAATCATTCCTAAGAATGCTTAGGGCATGTTTGTCTCAGATACATTAGTGGGAAATAATTTTGAAAAGCTAAGGACGTTTTCTTATCAACATAACCTAATCTATTAAATTAGATTGTGTGCTACAAAGCATATTTTCCTGAGAACATATCCTTACGGAGTTGAAGTAACATTGGTTTGAGTAGATCTAATTTGCTACATCATCTGATTCAGTGATTTTAAACTGCTAAAAACTATATTTTCAAGTAGATGAATGTAGATCTGAGCTATCCATAAATTGTATATCAAATGTCACCAACAAAATGAGCCCAGTAGAACATTGTTGAACATGAACAAGAGAATGCCATTGCTGACAATATCATTCATGATGAAGCTTGCACTTCTTTTCCTGTGTATTAAATAGTGCCTTCACTTTGAGACTTATAGAAACTATACATAAGAATAGAGTGACTAAAAGAGAAGGGAATAAATTTTAGACATAAGTGGAAAGATATAATTAATGATCCTTGTGCACCTACTTTCAATATTGCATGAGGCTAAAGTAAGTATGAACAAATTCAACATCATAAGCTGGCATTTTGACCTATTTATGATTCACCACAGCAAGATTGCTGGATTCCAAAACATCACTAAAGTTTTCCATAAATAGTCAGCTTTAAGAATTGCATACTTGAGAGAGAACACATCTCCAACAAGAGTTCAAAGGAATATCTCACACAAAACGAGGTGTAACATATGTGAAGAAATGTATTCCTCTTGAATTCAACGTATAGAATTTTTTTGTATTTATTTAGGTTACGAGAAAATTTTCGTTTATCCATAGAGATGGATCTTATGTTGGGTGACCGTCTTGAAGCTTTTGCACCTTGAGAATTGCCTCATGCTCAGCCTTTTGTGTGGTGATAGTTTTGCTTGCAATCATCTTGAAATAAATAAGAACATACTGGTTTCAATATCAATGAGACATATCTAAAAGAAACTGGCAGAATTGAAAACAATGGAGCAGAATGCTAGTACATTTACTTTTGTACAATGAATAGAGAAGAAATATCTAAAATGTCTTACGGCTGTCAAGAGCAAGGTAAGATCACCTTTGAACGCATAGAAATTAACTGAAATCAGAGAGCAAGGTAAGATCACCTTTGAAAGCATAGAAATTAACTGAAACCAGAGAGCATGCTAAGATCACTGTTTGGAATCACATAAATTAACCAAAGATATTTCAGTGAATTTGAATTTGGATAGGTAACAAACAAAAGGTACTCAAATAAATATAGTGGTGGATCCACGATTTTAGTTGAGGAATGGTCAAGGCAAAGGTAAAAATTTCTAAATTTCGGGGAGGCCATTACTCTATATTTTTTTTCCTAATAAACAAAAATCTAAAAGAGTTTAAGGGAATTTGAATATTTTGGGTCCATCTGCCACTGCATAAATATGCTAGTAGGATTAGGATAGAAGTTAAATTGAATCCAGTGACAAGGTCAACTGTTCTTTTGATAGCATCACTTAAATTTTATATCCAGTATAAAACTTTAATTCCCAATAATATGCACCTGTTTCACATTATTTAATTATACATAAATCTTATATATGGTCATTCTGTTCTAGGGCTCACGAGTCATGACGAGCCGGTTGTGGTATTTTGTGTTTGAACATTTTAGATAAGTTCTTCATTAGTCTCCTAAATTTAGGTCTGGCAAATTCAATCCATGTCCATAAATTTGTTCAATTTTACCTTTTTCAAATCCATTTAAACTTGCCCAAGTTTATTAATGGGTTTAATTGGGTTGTGCTATTCAAGCCCAATAACAAGCGAGTTTAAATGGGTTGGATATAGGTACCTATTGGACTTATTAAAAAAATAATAAAAAATTAGTCACCCACAAAAAATATATATATATACATATATATATTTGCATTTATTTTTTGAAACAAGTCTTCCTTCCTTCTCCTCCCCCCACCACCATCAGTACCTCTACCACCGCCAACCATGGCCAAGCACCACCACCCACCCTTAAGGCTAGCAAGCACCACACCCACCTACCACCACTGCTGCCACTGCGAACCACCACTTCTCACCCTAAGACCGCCAAGCACCATTGTTGTCTAAAATAATATTTTTTTTTTCGATCAGATAGAAAATTGAATCACTGAGTTAAAAAGTAAAACAAAATCTACTTAACCCAAACAAAATAGATATATATACACAGATATATAAGTATGAATTTGAAAAGAATAGCCAATGGTCTTTGGGTGAGCCAATGGTGTACCTCAATGAATGGGAGAAAAAATCACATGCGTTGCAATGGTCAGACGAACGACTATCCGTGGCAGTGAAATCAATCCTTGGTTTTAATTTCTTTTTTTTTTTTTTTTTTTAAGTTTGTTACAATACATTTCTTTAATTTAATTGGGAACATCATGAACAAGCTTAAATTAACAATATTTTGATAATCACAAAAGGGGTCAATCTTGGAATTAACATAATCTTGTCCCTTTTTTTTTTTTTTTTCTAGCTATTATGTTTGAAACAACGTTGTCTCTTAAAACCCTTAGTCCATAGTTTCTATAAAAATAATATTTATTGAAATTAGACACAAAATAAACTTAAATTATGTAAAAATAAAAATAATTTGAAAATCATAATAAATCACATAAATTTAGACCGTATATAAACAGATCAAATTTGGGTTCACGGATTTAAATTGACTGACTAGTAACCTGCCCACATTCAACCCGCTTTCTAATTGGACAGATTTGGGTAGAAGTTCCATTTAAGCTCAAACCCGTTTAAACTTGTCCAAACCCGTCCGTTTGCCACCCTACCGAAATCCCAAGAACAATAAGGAATATGTAGTTGAATAATAATACTTAAAGAGGAAGTGATCTTGGCAGAAGGGATAGGACAAATTGAGTAATTAAGAAAGAGAGAAAGAAGACCCTATGGTGCCCTACGGACATCATCTTAAAGGGGTTAAAGAGGAGATCGAGAAGATACATATGCAGGGACGGAACTAGAAGTTTTTTTTTTTTGGGCCGAGTAAGTGTTGAAAGGTTTTTGTTATGTACTAATACATGCAAAACTTGAAATTGAAATGATATTATGGTAGCTAAAATTATTGTTATATCAAATGCTATAAAAAAAAAAGACTTTTGATATCGGAAAAAATAGTAGCTTGGATTAAAATATTTTTCAATTGGGTTAAGTGTATAGAAAATTAAATCTATATCTAATATTTATTAAAATAAAGTTTTGAAACTTTAATCAACATAGAATGGAGTAAATGTAAGATCTTAAAAAGAAAATTTGATTTTCAAAAATATATATACTATAATAAAAGTTAGATATTGTGCTGAGGAATAGGAAAAATGTTTGCATAATGATTTGAAAAGAGAATAATATTGTGAATGAGAGATTCTTAACTAAATTTTTTGGAATTCTATTGTTTTAAATTAGGACAAAAGCTATCAAAGAAATTATAAGCTATTTATTTTTATTTTTGCTCAAAATTTGGGGAGGCCAACATGATAATTTAGAAAAATATTTCAAAATAACAATCTAACAATAGAAGGATTCTCAAAAGAATCCCAAAAATTTAGGGAGGGCCATGCCCATGCTTGACCCCTCCTTCCCTCCAGCCCTATACATATGGTTCTCAGACCATAAGTGGTAAAAAAAGAGAGAAGACTCATATGCAGGGGCGGAACTACTTATAAGTTGAGGGGTGTCATGGCACACCTGGGTTTTAAATAACCATTCATATATCGTTTACAAATGTAATGTTCTAGTAAGAATCTATCTTATCAGTGCCCCTGACAATTTACATATTCTCCCTAAGGCTCAAACCTAAAATATTGTCAACATTGTTGTGCAATTGATTAGAAATCCAATAAAATTAGCAGTCAGCGAATTTTAATATGCACCAAACTAACAAAAGTGGTTTTCTATATACCCATCAAATAGAATCATACATACACATATTCCGTGGCATGAAATGAATCGTAAATAACTTTTGAAATATGAAAGAATGTTGAGTTTCACTTTACTAAAAGATTTAACTGAAATGTACTTAGAAATAAATAATTTGTCTTTTTCTTTAATATTTCGACAAGGCTAAATAAAAAATTATTTAATTTTATTTTGTATTTCAAAATTTTGGCACCCCAAATCAAATTTTGGCTCTGCCCCTATCCATATGGCTCTCAAGTCTCAAGAGGCAAGAGCTTAGGAGAGGAGGGGGCAATATTTATAGAGAAGGTGTGAATTTATTAAGAATAATATGCTATCTGAAGGGGAAAATGGTTAATCTTGTCCAAATAATCAAATTGGTTTATGTGCAAAACTAGATATATAAATTTATGCTCTGGTAGGGGCAAATGAGCAATTCAAATCAAGAGCAATTTGGACATTTTACTAAACAGGCCATGTAAGGCTAAGAAAGCAAGTGACACGAGGGCGTAGTGTGTAAGACATTCTATGGACGTTGTAACCGTTATGCCGAGGATTGCTCCCTACATCCATAAATGCCCCCAGTCATTACTTCCTATTTTGGTAATGCCAAAAACTTGTTTCTGCCTTTTATTTGATTTGAATTCAATTGGAAACCCTTATTGAGGTTTCAGTGTTCAAATTTCCAAATTGTCCTCTCTTAGAAAAATGACCAAAATGCCCTTACAAAATTACTAATATATCCTTTTCACATAATTTGCCCAAATAGTTTTGAAAGAATTCCTAATCCTTAATTGTGCCAAAATAAGGTGTTTACAGAAATAAATAGAAGAAGGATCACGGATAATTATACTTAGAAACTAAATGTGACATACTTTTTTTGGATGATGATAGCCTTATAAAATTCTAGATAATTTTATTACGTACTGTCAGGTTCTAATTGGATCTTTCAGTTATATCGGTTCTTGAAAACAATGGCCAGTTTATAAGGTTCTAGCAGTCTGATTACACCCTAAAAGTGTAATCATAAGCCCTTAATTTGCACATTGGTAGACTTAGATTGTAGTTAATTATCTTATTTTAGTTCAATATTTGATTAATTGTATTTTGTGTGTGCTTCGTAGGTTATAGGAGCTAATAAAGGCATTTAGACACAAAGAATGATCAAAGCGGGATCAAAATGAGCAAACCGGTCATGAGAAGTCCAACCCGTCTCGGTATTTTGGCCATATCTTTTCACTCTGATATCCAATTAAGCTGATTTTGGAAAGAAGATTCCAAGCTCTATAATTTTGCCTCTAATGTGCATCGACTGAATCGAGCTCTAGGATAATCAAATCAAGCTTCAAAGTTACTGGGTCGAACAAGGATGAATAGTATCCGTCCGAACAGTGCGTTCGAATGGTTACTGTTCATCGTTCGAATGGTTACCGTTCACCCGTCCGAACAGGGAACAGTACCCTTTTGAACGGTGAATAGTGCGTCCGAACAGTTACTGTTCACTGTCCAGACGCACTTCAGACGGCCTTTAGACACACTGTCTAGACGTTATTCAGACGGTTATGTTGAGTCAATGCCTTGATTTTGATGATAACAAAACATGGTTAAATGATCTAATAATTTTACTTAGTGTGCAGATGAATTATTAATTAGATCTTGACTTGAAGGTCATTATAATAGAGGATTTATAATGCAAAGATTTGAATAAAGAATGAAAAGCATGATGAAGTGATGTATTCTACAAAGCTGATATTATAAGAAGAAAAAGAAATCTCAAGTTGATGAAAATTCTAGATTGAAGATCGATAAGCATGAAAGAATAGCATATTCAACAATGGTGATTTTATAAGAGAATGAAGATGATGGATATCAAAGAAGAAGAATGAAAATGATCAAAGTCTTGATTTAAAAGATTGAAGACTTTGAGGACTTGAAGATATCTTGCAAGAATGGAAAAAGAAGAGACCATCTCAAAAACATAAAAGCTTTCTTGAAAGATTTAAAGATGTCTTGAAGACATGGAAGGAATCACAAGCCTTGGAAAGCTTTCTTGGAAGAGTTGTTGAAGTCCATGGAGAAGCCATGTTGATTGAAGAAATGAAGATTCTAAGTCATGGAAGCTCTCTTGAAAATCTTGAAGAAGACTTGAATCAATGGATGAAGCTATGATGATGGAAGAGCTCTACAAGTGATGAAAATGAAGAAAACTCATCTTGAATGGATTGAAGATGTTCTTGGAGTCATCTAATCTTGAAGAAGTGTTTGCAAGCTTTAAAAGGCCTATTTAGATGATCCTTGAAGAGATTGGAAGCTTTGGAAAAGAATGAAGAAAAGTTGCAAAAATATGGGTATTGGTAAAAAGAGTCGACCCCTCAAGCAAAAAGAGTCGACTCATTCGAACAGAGCCTTGGATTTGTGCTGGAGACTCAAAAGAGTCGACTCATTGTAACAGAGAACAAAAGTTCTGCAGACAGCTTAAAAGAGTCGACTCTTGTGACAAAAGAGTCGACTCATTTGGACAGTGACTTGAAAAATCCGTTGAAATGCAAAAAGAGTCGACTCATTGTGAAAAGAGTCGACCCCTAGACCGTAACGGCTAGTTTTCTGACAGACGGTATGGGAAAAACTGCAACCAAATCTTCTCCCATACTTCTCCAACGGCTAGAATCGATCCATACCTATATATATGAGATACATACAGCTTCAAAGAAGAAGAGAAGAGCAATCATACTATTCATATCAAGTGCTTGAAGCTGAAAATCACCTGTACCTCACTGCCACATATTTTTGCTGAGTGTTTAAAGTTATCCATTGAGTTGTATTCATTTGTATACTTACTAGGAGAGTCACTCTTTGTATAATCTTCATTCATTCTCAGTTGGGTGGGTTTGTAACCTTGTAAGTTTGAGTGTTCTTGAGAAAAACACTTGTACGTTTGAGAGAAGCTTGGACAAAATCTCTTGGGTTTTGAAAGCTTGGGAAGAAGCTTTTGTAAGAGTGAGCTGGGCACTCGTGGCACAACCAGCAGCTGTGTAAGGAGTATTATATAGTGGAATTCCTTCGAAAGGATCGAAGAAGAGAGGACGTAGGCAAGGTTGGCCGAACCTCTATAAATCTGGTGCACTTCTCTTCTGCCTCTGTTTTGCTTATTTGCTCACTATACATGTTTGTATAAATATATATATTGATGTATACTCCACTTGCTTGATATATATATTTTGATTAATTGTTGTTAAAATACATAAACAATTTTTAGTTACAATTTCTGATATAAATTTTATAAAACCCAATTCACCCCCCCTCTTGGGTTGCCTTCTTGGGCCAACAATTGGTATCAGAGCTTGTACTCTAGTTTAAAGGCTTAACATCCTTAGAGTTGATCCATGGCAACCATGTTTGGAGGCTCTCTAGGTGAGGGTCAATCCACCAACAGACCTCCAATGTTTAATGGTACAAACTACAACTATTGGAAGAATAGAATGAGAATTTATATTCAATCTGTTGACTATGAGTTATGGATGATTATTGTTAATGGTCCTAAAACTCTTAGCAAGGTTATTGAAAGAGAAGTTATCCCTAAACCTGAAAATGAATGGGATGAGAATGACATGAAGCTTATGCAATCTAATGCTAAGGCTATGAATATCTTATATTGTGCATTAGATCCAAATGAGTTTAATAGAATTTCTACCTGTGAATCTGCCAAAGAAATTTGGGACAGACTTGAAGTAACTCATGAAGGGACCAATCAGGTCAAGGAGTCAAAAATTAATATTCTTGTGCATAATTATGAATTATTTAGAATGAAATCTGGTGAGTCTATAACTGAGATGTTCACTAGATTCACTGACATTGTAAATGGTTTAAAGTCTCTTGGAAAAGTGTATCCTAATAGTTAACAGGTGAGGAAAATCTTAAGATTACTGCCAAAGACATGGGAAGCAAAGGTGACAGCCATTCAGGAAGCTAAAGACCTCAACACTCTACCTCTTGAAGAGCTTCTTGGCTCTCTTATGACTTATGAGCTAACCCGAAAACAGAATGCTCAAGAAGAAGAGGACAAGAAAAAGAAGTCTGTTGCATTCAAGACCACCACATCAGAAAATGAATCTGGAAGTGAAGAAGAAGATGAGGAAGATCTTGCTCTCATCACAAGAAAATTCAAGAGATTCATGAAAAGAAGGTGAAAGGGAGGAAAGAAGATTGAAGCAAAGGGTGAATCCAACAACAAGGATTCTACCATTATATGCTACGAATGCAAAAAGCCAGGACACATGAGAAATGAGTGTCCCCAGCTGAAAAAGAAAGGAAAGAAAGAAAGAGGGAAGAAGGCTCTAGCTGCAACATGGAGTGACAGTGAGGATTCAAGCTTAGATGAATCTGAAACTCATGAAGTAGCCAACCTATGTCTTATGGCACATGAAGAAGAAACAGAGGTAACTAATTTTGATTTTTCTTTTAATGAATTGCAAGATGCTTTTGATGATTTGATAGTTGAATTTAAAAAGCTAAGCATCAAAAACAATCTTCTCAAGAATATGGTATTCACTCTCACATAAGAAAGTGAAGAGTTACAAAATGAAAATGACATTTTGAAAAATGAAAACTCTGCTTTAAAAGAAAAAGTCACTGATTTAGAAAAATCTCTCTCTAAATGTGTCAATGGAAGAGATAAACTTGATGTTATGCTTGGAAAACGAAATTGCTCTCTTGACAAGGCTGGAATAGGTTACAATGTTTTTAAACATAAAAAGTTTTCAAAAGCACCAATCACATGCTTTTATTGTCATAAGATAGGTCACTTTGCAAATCAATGTTTCCTTATACAACAATCTCATGCTGCCAAGGTTGGTTTTTTCCACTGTTCTTCATTTTTAGCTTCGATTTAGCTTTGTAATGGTAATATAGGAGTAGAACTTGTAATTTCTTTTTATTGTATTGTATTTTCTTTCACTTTCTTACACTTTCTTATTTTTTCTTCTATCCAAACACTCTTAATCTTCAAGTAAATTTTAGATTTAATTCTCTATATGCTTTCTTTACATTTTTACATATTTTTATGATGTATTCAAGTAGTTAGATTTATCTTGGGTGTGATTGTGAAGATCCATCAAAGATCTTCAAGTATTTTAATGGAGATTCATGAACTTTAAAGTTTTATTCCTAGATTTGTATAGTTCTATTTGGTTGGGTGTTGGATTTATTCAAAAACTTAGATTCATAACCCATTTGGTAATATTTATGCACAATTCAACAATTGGTATAGATCTTGCACATTTCTAAGGTTTGTTTCTAGGGTTTTATTAATTGGTTTAATCTCTACACTTAACTAAATATGAACTTAAGGTTTTATGGTCAAAATATTCCGAATCAAGAATCCACGGTGTGATTCTTGATTTGAGTTATAAAAATCCTCTATTAAAATTCTTGTTGTGAATTGGTGGATTGAATCAATCATATCCAAGCTTTCCCCTTTAATAGCTCTAAATTTAGTTTTAATTTGCTTTTAATTTAATTATCTAGTTATTGTTTTAATTTTCATTGCACTAGTTCAGTAAATCAAAACCCTATCAAAAACCTAAAGATTTTCGGTCCTTTTATTTTAGATCCAATTCCTCACATAATTGCAAATCAATCCTAGGTTAAATTAGTGTGAGTTGAGTGCTAGAGCCTATATTTGACTAGGTCCCTTGGGAGAGAACGATACCGGATTACCGGTTTATACTTCATCGCGACCCCCGTACTCTTGCAGGGTACTAACTCCATTTTGTAGTTTTCGGAGCGAACCAAGTTTTGGCGCCGTTGTCGGGGACCAAAGACACAAGGCGAGCACTACTAGCTTGGGGTTGAAGAGCAATTAGTGGATTGGATTTCCATCAATCTACCATAACTGAGGAATCTTCAGCTTAGGCCATTGGTAACTTCGTTCCATTTTTTGTGTAAATACCATGTTAGATTTTTATTCTTTCCTTTTCTCTTTATTGAGTTAGGGATTGTGTTTGATTATAAATTGGTGGTTTATATATCTTGTGGAGATTTGAGGTTAGATCGGATTATTGCTTAAATTGGTGAAATTTATTATGTGGAGGTTGGAGGTTTGGATGGATAATTATTAAGCATTATTGTGTATGATGTGTTGAGGCGCGGTGCGTTACTCTTGTTTGTGCATTGTATCCATTTTTCATCGTGCATTTCATTATGTTTGGGGGCACATTTTCAAACCATCTATCATCCAACATGACAATGAGGGAACACCTTATAGCCAATGGCCTAAGGGAGCCTCCTCGACTACCTCCCAATTTTGGGGGATATAATCACACCCTCCATGGTGGTTTGGAAACACCTCCATGTAAATCTCTTAGAGACTACATTCGGGCTAATAGGCTTAGAGCACACAAACCATCAAACATGTCTTTTAGGGAATGCCTTAAAGTTAATGGTCAAAGGGAAACTCCCCGACCACCTCCCAACCTTAGGGAGTGTAATGAATTTAACATTGGTAAGGAACATGAGGGAGCCTTTTCAAAGCATTATCAAGAATCCCTTTAAACCTACAAGAACCCCTTTTACTATTTTTGTGAAGCTTCATGAATTTATTACCACCGTGAGCACGTTGAATATCCACCTCCACCCCAAGTGAGCTTTAATGAAAATCACCTTAATTTTTACCCTAACCAAGAGCAAGTCCATCTAAATAAATAAGTCCATCTCGTCACTAACCTTAGGATTGAGGACACCATTGATCAAACCACCCTTCCCCAATACTTGGAGTCTAAGGAGGAAGTTCCTAAGGTAAGTGAGGAACTTGTTGAAAATGAATTTAGGGATGAAGAAATTGAGAGAGAGGAGTCCGAAATTGGGGACTCCAAACAAGAGGAGTGGGGTAGTGATAAGTCTACCCTTAATGATGACTTTGGTTTATTTAATGTTGGGAATGTTGTCGCACCCAGATTTTTCCCACTCGAGGAATACTCACACAGATGGAAAAAATGTTGTACTCTCTCGTTAGAACTCACTCTCCTAGAAGAATGAGTGCGACTAGATTTGAATTGAAAATAGATTTGAATAAAGGGCTTTTGAAAAAGATTCGGAGTTGCCACCTAACTTGATTAAGGTGAGTTAGATAACCTAAAAACTAAGAATAATCTGAAGACTACACTTAAGGTTTTTGGAAAACGATTTTGAAAACATCTCCTCAAGAGAGGGTTTTTAAGAAAAACAGGTTGTTTGACAACCTTTGGAAAACATTTAACTCTTTTTTGAAAAATAACTCCTTTTTGGTCTTTGAAATCAGTGATCTAGGTTCGGAGGTTGATTACGTGTAAGGAAGACGCACTAAGCTATCACCCTACCCCGCCCTTTCGATACCTACATGTCAATCTACTCTAGATTCACCTATGAGAGTCTTCAACTAACTATTGGTCCAATCCTATTCACTTTATAAAACAATATTTAAAAATTATCATGATGCATGATATGCAAGTGCAATAGAAGAGAGTTAGAAAACAGATTTGAAAAAGATTTGAAAAGAAGAATTTGATTTGACTTTAGAAGATATTTGAAAAGATAGAATTGAAATTGGAAAGTTTGAAAAATTAGAAATAGAGATTTGGAAATAGAAATTTGAAATTAGAAATTTGAAAATAGATTGGAGATTGGAAAAGATTATGGAATTTGAGATTTGAAAAATATGGAGTTTTGAAATTTGAAAGAAGTTGTGACCGCACCCATGAGAGTTGCCTATGTATCCTTTTGGAGGAATCAGGTCAGTCGTAATTCGAACCAGAGTCCGATAGAAAATAGAAAGTTTTGATTTGAAAAAGAGTTTGATTAAGAGTTGGATTTGATTTGAAATTAGAAGAGGAGATTTGAAATTGAAATTGAGAAGATTGGACTTGCTTTGGAAAGATTGAGGTTTAAGAAACCTAGACTTAGGAAAGATGAGGTTTAGGAAAGACTTGAAAGTTAGAAAGACTTGACTTGAACGTTGGACTTGGAAGATTTGGAAAGATTAGATTTTAGGAAATGTTCGAAAAAGTTCAAATTAGGAGAGTATCATTTTAGGAAAGTTTCATTTTTGGAAAGTTTCGAATTTAGAAAAGTTTCGAATTTAGAAAGTTTTCGAAAAAGGAAAGGTTATCAAATTAGGAAAGTTTTGAAATAGGGAAGTTTTGAAAATTGGAATATTTAGAAAACAAGGAAGCTTTGAAAATAGGAAAGTTTTGAAATTGGAGAGTTTCGTTTTAAGAAAGGTTTTGAAATAGGAAAGTATTGAGTTTAGAAATGTTTTGAATTAGGAAAGTTTCAACTTAAGAAAGTTTTAAATTAAGAAAGTTTTGAAGTTTTAGGAAAGTTTAGAGTTTAGAAAGATTTGAAATTTAGAAAGTTTAAGATTTAGAAAGTTTTAGGGTTTTAGAAAATCTTAAGATTAGGAAAGGTTGGAGTTTAAGAAAGGTTTGAAAATTTAGATTTGAAAAGTTAAGATTTGAAAAGAGGGTAGAATTAGGAAAGGGTGGACTTAGGAAAGATTTGAAAGCTTAATGTTTAAAGAAAGATTTAAAAGTTTTGGGAAACTTATGATTTAGGAAGGTGAGAAATTAGGAGATAGTTGAATTAGGAAAGATTTAGATTTTGAGTTTTAAAATTTAGGAAAGATTTTTATGCTCAAATTTTGGAAACTTAAGATTTAGGAAAGTGAAAGATTAGGAAAGAGTTGAATTAGGAAAGAGTTGGATTAGGAAGGGATTGGATTTGGTTTCTAAAAGAAAAGGTTGGATTTTGTTTCCAAAAACGGATGATTGGATTTGGTTTCCTAAACGGGAATATTTGATTTGTTTTCCTAAAGGGAAGATAGGATTTGACAAGGATTTGGAAAGGGAGATTCTAGAAACCTTAGATTTGGAAAATTATAATTTCGACATAGAAAATAGGTTTTGGAAACATGTATAGTTTGAATGTGAAAACAAGAGGTTTTGGAAACCTAGGTTTGGGGCAAAGTTTGAAAACCATGTTTTTAGAAAGAAAATTAGGGTTTCCTAATTGTGGGTTCTAGGGTTTGATTTGGGCTCTAAGGAAAGAGTTTTTTGGAAAGTGTGTTTTTGGGAACAGAGATTTTTAGAAGGAAATCCTAAGAAGGAGTTATTGGAAAGTGGAATTTGAAATGAGCATTTTGGAAAGGAGTTGAAAAAGGGAGTTTTGAAAAAAATAAATTTTTGGAAAGAGTTTTTAGAAAACAATTTTGGGAAGGAGAGTTTTAGGAAAGTATGTTGAAAAAGAGATTTTTAGGAGAAGGGATTTGGAAAGAGAGTTTTTAGAAGGTACAAAAACATCTCACTTTCCTAAAGCGATTCTAACCATAAGAAAGCTAGAACTACTTTAAGAAAGTGGTTTTGAAAAAAATAAAGGTTGAAAATATAGACCATGTTGGTCACTTTAAATGTTACACTTTTCTAAAACAATCCTAGCCATGGAAAAGCTAGAATCACCATAGAATTGTGGTTTTGAAAACAAGTTTTCAAAAAGGGGATTTTGATGCAATTTTGAAAACAAGTTTGAAAACGATTTGAAAAACAACTTTGAAAACGGTTTTTGGAAAATGCAAGATTATGATATGCACAATGCCATTTTGGGGTCGTGAACATACAAGGCTAAGGCTTCACCACATAATCAAGGGGGCCGGACCCACGTGGTCTCCGGTTAGCCTAAAGGAAAGCCGTCGACACGGTGACCCTCCGATAGTCTAATCCTACACATGGACCGGGAATCCCCTTGTTTCAAGCATGCAAAGAAAGGGTTTAGTGTATGGTGGCTAAGGTTTGGAAAACCTAGGGAAGCTAGGGTTTTGGGAGTGTTCGAGCTCTGTATATCGAATTATATGATTTTTGGTTTGAGTTTGCGGATGCTTTTCATGTTAGAAGAGGCTCTGTATTTATAAAGGTTGGACAACACTGGCGCCTATTGCAGTGGCGCCAGGCCAAACTTTACATTGGCGCCACTAGGAGTGGCGCTAGGCCATTTTTTTAGTTTGGCACCACTACTAGTGGCGCCAGCCATTTAGGAAATATTTAAGGTCAGCAAGCAACATATCTTTAACTAGATTTGGGCGCCTGTACTAGTGACTACCATGCAATTTTTAACCTGACTTCACTAGGAGTGACTTCGGAAAGTCCGGGAAGGTTTTTGGAGGACCGGGGATGACCCGGAAGGCCGGAAAGGGCAAGAACACTTAGAATAGTGTCCCAGAGGTATTTGACTTGAAAAGTAAGGATAGGATGTGTCAGAAGGGTTGACCGGGCCTTTAGGGGCAAAACGGTTAATCGGATCGGGAAGCTACTGGGACGGACTCGGACTGTCCCAGAAGAAGACTTGGGATTTGAAAACATTATTTAGAATGTTCCAAGAGGTTACTGGTTTGATTCCCAGAGCTAGTGTGGTCGGAAAAGGAGACCGGCCCACCAAGGGCAGAACAGTCATTTCATACCGGGTTTGCCGGAACTGACTCGGAATGATCTGAAAAGGTAAAGGGAGGTTGAGAACACTATAAAAAGTAGTCTCAGGAAGATACTGGTTTGATACTCAAAGCCGGTGTGGTCAAAAAAGAAGACCTGCCCACCAGGGGCAAAACGGTCATTTTGTACCGGGTTTGCCGGAACTGACTCGGAATGATCCGAAAAGATAGAGAAAGGTTGAGAATATTATAAGGAGCATTCTCAGGGAGTTACTAAAGGGGGCTTGATTGGAACCGTCTTGAGGAATAAACTGTCTCGAGAGAGGGATTGGAAAAGGAACTTACCGTCTTAGAAAAGACGTGCCTGATTGGAACTGTCTCGAGGAATAAACTGTCGAGAGAGAGGGGTTGGAAAGGGGTCTTACCGTCTTTGAAAAAATGTGCTTGATTGGAATCGTCTCGAGGAATAAACTATCTCGAGAGAGGGATTAGAAAGGGGACTTACTGTCTTCGAAAAGACGTGCCTGATTTGGAATAGATTTACCGTCTCGAGGAATCAACTGTCTCAAGAGAGGGGTTGGAATCGAATGGGAAAGGATAATGCCCCTAAGGGCATTTTGATCATTTTGCCTTTATTTGGGCCTGGTAGGGCCGCGAAGCGATGGATAGATGGGATTTGGACTTAGGAAGTTGGTTTCGATTGGAATACGCCCACAATGACTTGAAAACATGTCTGGACGGAGCGTAGACTGCTGAGCGGTAAAAAATGGGGTGCTTACAAATGTGTATGACAATGAGGATGTTTATGGTTTAGAGGACATTCTTACCATGTCTAGGGATCAAGTGACCCTTACTTTTACACCTCTAACACCTAGTCCTAACCTACTGGAGCCTTTGGAGCTCCATGTCTCGACCTTTGAACCAAGCGTCATTCCCATTGCTGACCAAGAAGAAGGGGAGGGTCAAGCACTTCATGGTATTAGCATAATTGGCACATTTGTGCATGATCATTTTGCATTTTCTACATTCCATGACCCTTTTTACCCTTATGTGCATTCAAGTTACATCCTTGAGGTTATCAAAGTGGTCTCCATTGTCCACTCCCATATTTGTATGTAATCTTTAAAAATCTCTAAGTTAGGGGTGTGGGATGATGGAAAATTCCTACTTTGTGGCATTGGGTGATCCATTCTCTCACTCATTTGTGTAGGAAGGAGTAGTTTAGTTTCTTTATTTTCTTAGTTTATTTTGCATTCTAAGTTGGGGCTGCCTTTTGCACTATATTTTTCTCTTTTTCCACCATTGAATTGCATTCCATGCTTTGTTCTCATGCATTGAGGACAATGCATCATTTTAAGTTGGGGGTGGGTAGAGGCTTTGCCTTTATTTTTTTGTTTTTGTTTCCTTGTTTTGCACCCTACAAAAAAAAAAAAAAAATCATTTAACTTGTGAAAGTGCCTTTTGAGATTGGAAAATAGGAATTTTTGCATGTATCCTTACTCAGGATGATGTTGAATCACTCCTCATACCCGACATGTAGTAGGAGTTGCTTAATTCATGCATTTGCAGAGGTGATTATATCACTGTGCACAATCATGCTTTACAACATTGTTTGTAACTAGTTTTTGCTATTCCATCCTTACATTAGTGGATATTATTACTTGTGAGCTTTAAAGCAATTATCGCATTTTGGAGCATTTACATTTACTCAAGAATAGTTTCTTCACCCTCACTTCATTCATTAGATTCATTATGCTTGTATTTGGTTCATGAGTTGAGTTTTGATTTGTTATTGACACTTGTACTCTATGAAATGCTTCGATTGTACAACTTGGGATAGGATTCTTTGCCATATTCTTCTTGATAGCCTTTTGTTTCCCATGCCAAACCTTACATTCCTTTCTACCCTTGTTGATCTTTTACTTTTAAAAATGTGCATAGTGATTTCATCTCTTGTATTGCAAAGGAACGCCTATGTGAGAAAAGAGTGTTTTTGCATTGCTAAAAAAATTTAAAGAAGAAGAAGAGATTGATTTGGAAATTCAATGCAAAAAGAGCATTGTGAAATATGAGAAGTAGTTGTTGATTCTAAAGGGAATGATAAAAGGATGGAAACCAAAAGAGAAGTAAGAGAAGAAAAAAAAAGAAAAAAGAAAAAAAATGGAGAAGTAAGAAAAAAAAGAAGAAAGAAGAACTAAGAAAAAAAAAAAAAAAGAAAAAGAAAAAAAAGAGAATAAGAGGAAGAAAAGAGTGAAAGAGGGGTTCAAAAGTTGAAAATATTTCAAGAGAAGAGTGAGAAGTGGATTTTGTGTATTAAAAGTTGAAAAGGGAGAGTTGTAGTTGTTTTGTATTCATCATGTCATGCCTTGATCACACATGATATGATCATTTGCTCCCTCTCCTTACCCTTGCCTTTCACCTCTTCTACATTACCCTCTTTACCTCTACATGGCATAGTTGATCTAAGTTGTGCTTGATTGATGTTTTTCATAGAGTATAAGTTATTTATTGTCAATTTCTTTGAATCAATGCTTAACTTTGAACATTTTTTCATGGAGCTATGTTAATGTCAATACACTTCTTTCCTTTCGGTTTTTGTAATCGGTATGCTCGCTTGATTTGTCTATTTACATTTACTCCATTGTTGAGCATACCATTGTGAGAACCATGTGCGACTTTAATTGCGAGTGTATGTCCGGTGAGGATTGAATCAAAACTTTAAAGGGGTGGATTTGCATGAGTTCATTTATTTTGTTTAGCATGATTCTTTACCCACACACATGAACCTCTCTTTTGTATGACTTGTTGCGTATTAATGCAAGATAGGAGTTTGGAGTGGCATCAATGTTAACTTGATTTTGATTATGCATTCATTCCTTTATTCCTATCTTGATTTGCAATTCATAAAAGGATGTTTGTGGATATCATTACTGAAAATTCTCACGAGACACCACTCATCCACGAGGGGTAACCTAAGGGTTTAAAGGCTTAGTGCATAAGCTAAATACATCCGTGACACCTACGAAAGTGGAGATTATTCTTAATGTTTTTAATAGTTTTTGCTAGGGACTAGCAAAATGTAAGTTGGGGGTTGTGATTACACCCTAAAAGTGTAATCATAAGCCCTTAATTTGCACATTGTTAGACTTAGATTGTAGTTAATTATCTTATTTTAGTTCAATATTTGATTAATTGTATTTTGTGTGTGCTCCGTAGGTTATAGAAGCTAATAAAGGCATTTAGACACAAAGAATGATCAAAGCGGAATCAAAACGAGCAAACCGGTCATGAGAAGTCCAACCCGTCTCGGTATTTTGGCCATATCTTTTCACTCTGATATCCAATTAAGCTGATTTTGGAAAGCAGATTTCAAGCTCTACAATTTTGCCTCTAATGTGCATCGACTGAATCGAGCTCTAGGGTAATCAAATCAAGCTTCAAAGTTACTGGGTCAAACAAGGATGAATAGTATCCGTCCGAACAGTGCGTTCGAACGGTTACTGTTCACCGTTTGGATGGTTACCGTTCACCCATCCGAACGGTGAACAGTACCCGTTCGAACGGTGAATAGTGTGTCCGGACGGTTACTGTTCACCGTCCGGACGCACTTCAGACGGTCGTTAAACGCATCGTCTGGACGGTATTTGGACGATTACTGTTCATTCAGAATTCATTTTTTGCGTCTGAAGTTGCGTTTTTAGGGTTTTTTGTAGGTTTTTTTTGTGTAGTTAGGATTTTTTTTAGCAAGGGGGCGGCGGGAGAGCTCCTCCAAAGTTGGTTTTTTTTCACTTTTCGTCATTTTTAACTTAGATTTAGCTTTGTAATGGTAATATAAGAGTAGAACTTGTAATTTCCTTTCATTGTATTGTATTATCTTTCATTTTGTTGCACTTTCTTATATTTTTCTTATATCCAAACACTCTTAATCTTTAAGTAAATTTTAGATTTAAGTCTCTATATGCTTTCTTTACATTTTTACATGTTTTTATGATGTATTCAAGTAGTTAGATTTATTTTAGGTGTGATTATGAAGATTCACCAAAGATCTTCAAGTATTTCAGTGGAGATTCATGAACTTCAAAGTTTTATTCTTAGATTTGTATAGTTTTATTTGGTCAGGTATTGGATTTATTCGAAAACTTAGATTCATAACCCATTTGGTAATATTTATGCACAATTCAACAATTGGTATAGATCTTGCACATTTCTAAGGTTTGTTTCTAGGGTTTTATTAATTGGTTTAATCTTTACACTCAACTAAATATGAACTCAAGGTTTTATGTTCAAAATATTCCGAATCAAGAATCCACGGTGTGATTCTTGATTTGAGTTATAAAAATCCTCTATTAAAATTCTTGTTGTGAATTGGTGGATTGAATCAATCATATCCAAGCTTTCCCCTTTAATAGCTCTAAATTTAGTTTTAATTTGCTTTTAATTTAATTATCTAGTTATTGTTTTAATTTTCATTGCACTAGTTTAATAAATCAAAACCCCATAAAAAACCTAAAGATTTTCGGTCCTTTTATTTTAGATCCAATTCCTCACATAATTGCAAATCAATCCTAGGTTAGATTAGTGTGAGTTGAGTGCTAGAGCCTATATTTGGCTAGATCCCCTGGGAGAGAACGATACCGGATTACCGGTTTATACTTCATCGCGACCCCCATACTCTTGCGGGGTACTAACTCTATTTTGTAGTTTTCGGAGCGAACCACAGTCATATGCATTAGTGACATTATCAAAACTGGACCAGTTTAGGGTCTAGTTCTGATCAATTAACCTGGACCAGTAGTTCGTTTGATTAGTTTCTAATAACACTGTATGCAAGAATTCAAAAGACAATACTATATTCTCTTTCTTAACTCAATCTCCACTTTTGTGTTCTCAAATAAAAGAAAGTAACTTCTCTCTATTCTCCACTAAAACAAATTAGTAAATTTCTCCTTAAAAGTGTTACTTCTACTGTCACACACTTGTTAGTTTCTAATTCTTGCTTTTCTCGTCTTATCAAACAACCACTTCAACATCTATTTTTCAACCACACTCATGTTATGAATGTTATTTCGTAGCTACTCAGCATTTTGTCCCTACAGCATGGCTTGATCTTTTTCTTCTTCTTCTTCTTCATTTTTTTTTTTTTTGAAATTTAGTAACCCAGAGAGTCCACATTTATATAATCAGCAACCTCACGCTGCTGGTGTTACACCAACAAGCAATCTGATATTTTATATCAGATAATTCCATCATGAAGAGATAACAATACACTAGTAACAAATATAACTATGCAAATGTATGCTACATTCTACATGCCAAGATGCAGTAAGATGTTTTTACCTTGACATTAATTCATAAAGAGCCTCTTCGTTCAAGGCTTTACTACAGTTGCATATTTGCATGACAGCTCTAACATTGGAAGCATGTCTAAACCCTGTCATATATATAACAACATTTTAGTCAGTTACAACATTTCTTTATGGTGCACTCTTACAGGTCCTATCAAAATACAACAAAGAAGAGTATATCCATTTATTAGGTCAACGGGTAGCCATTGCCACCCCTACATTCCCTGGTAGAGTAGCTCAACAACGTTTCCCGTTCTTCACTCCATCAACTCACATTTGACAGCCTGCAACATTAGTAAGAAATGTTTTAGTTTAGAACATTGTAATTTCTATATGATGTTTCTACCTTATATTACTCAATAACATAAACATATGGAATACGATAACATGATTTTAGCTTCTTTTCCTCCAGACCAGGGCCCTAAGAGACACAAAAAGAAATAAAGGAAGCCCTAGTTGATTAAACAAAAAGACATGGAAATTACAGTGATAAGAGAATAAATACAGTAACAATTATGTATAACATGTATTCTTCTATTAAACGAAATGATTATAACCAATAAATCAAATAAAGTGTACTTCCTACTTTTTCATTTGGTCAAGCAACTGAACTGAAGGAACAATTAGCATACCTGTAATAAATTTACTAGTGTGGTCTTAGGTAAGTAGTACTTCATTCTTTTTTCTTCCATACACATGTATCGTAAAGCCTACAATAAGAGAAAATGAACAATTATAATAGCAGCTTGTCCACTTTATGGTTATACTTTGTGGGGAGCTGTATTAGTTCTATCAGGCATCAACATTTTTCATGTATTCACCAAGTGAATAACTCAGGAACCACCTCGAAGTTGATTGGCGGTAGCAAACTACAGTATCTGCAATCAACACCTACTCAAAATCTCTATAGTAATTTCTCCTCCTCTTTCTTTGAATTTCCACAAAGAAATCAATGGCACTCTTTAGGAGGTTCCTATTAACCACCTTCCCCTCGCGTTCTGGATTGATCTGTGCACAAAGACAAGTTAAATACATAGACAACTCAAAAGAGAAAGGAAACATAGACAAAACAAAAATCAACAAGAAATGCCATCAAACCAAGTGAATGACTTCGTCACGTAATTTACTCCACAGTGGATCGAAGACCTAAGATTTCAAAACAGAAATCAAACTTACTTAAAAAGTTCTCTTATTTCAATAAATTCAAAATTAGATACGTGACTAAACTTGGGTTGGGTAAATTACAATGAGTAGCATTTAGACAGGCCCCAAAACTAACCCTAGTGGAACCCACAATGCTTACTCAATCACTGATCAAGTCGAATGGAATATCAATAAGCTGAAATCCCTTAGTAATATGACAGTAAGTTTTTGTCGGGTCAAAAAGTTTCAAAAGCCAATTCGCCATGGTTTTGTACCTTGCCCATATATCCAAGACCTCTGTTACCAGTGCAACATTGTCTTTGCCATCTAAAGAAGGCAATACCTGAAATGAGAAGAAAAGAAAGATTGAAGCATAAGACCAATTGTTGTTCAATGAGTATGAAAAATGCCATTAAGTGCCAACTATTAGTTAAGGAGATCTAGCTAGCAGTGCAAAGACTATATATTTGTGAAAAACTAAAGGAACAAATAAATGAATAAAATGAAAAAGATAAAGAAAAAGGCAAAGCATGTTTTAGACGGTGATTTTTCTTGTTCTTTTGAATTGCTAATTATAAATAGACACTATGAATTCAAATTTGGAAGGACATGAGAAATGTTCTCTATAAACTTAGTTTTTTGAAAATTGAGCTTTTAGAAAGGAAATGAACGTAAATTGAGTCAAGGAATTCCCAAGATAGGCACATTAGAGCAATCCATCACTAAAAATGCAAATTTAAAGGACAAATCTACTGAAATTAATAACTAAATACATTGAGTAGAAGTCGATGAGTGGCTAGTATTTTTAGTCTCACGTCTAAAAAAACCTATTTATGGTTTACTTGTCTCAGCTGCATAAGTGGGAATTAAGTTGGAAAGACTATTGCTTTTTTGGCTACAAGAGAACACAATGTATTGATAGGGTGCTATTTAACAAGATAATGTTCTCCTCAGAATTTATTCCTAAGGAGCTAAAGTAACATTGTATTGAAAAGCTTAGTCAATTTATGAAGTTGATGGAACTAGATCATTCACTTCAATCATTGTTATAATGATAAAAACTCATTTTTCATGTAGAAACAATGTCAATAAAAGTTGACCATTAAATTCTCTGTCAACTATGATAAAAGATAATATCAGTAAAACATTCTTGATAATATGTATATGAGAATATTATTACTGATAAAACCAATCATGACAATGCATACTTCTTCAAATAGTGAATTCAGTTTGAGAGTTGAAGAAACTACCTACAGGAATAGAGTAATTCAAGAGAAAGGAATAAATTTTATCCATAAGTGAAGAGATATATAATTCATGATCCTTGAGCACATACTTCCAATATTGCACAATCCGAAAATATGAATGAACAGATTTCATCATGAGAAGCTGACATTGCCACATATTATTGACTAAATACAAAAGATCATTTTTACCTTGAACATTTGTCCATTAAACATGTGTTGAGAGAATTGGAGTCATATATAGCACTTTAAAACTCACCACTGTAAGAATGCTGCCTGTGAAAACACCAATGAACTTTTCATAAAGTAGGCTAGCATAGTTGTCGTAGTAGCACCTACTTGACAGACGCAAAGCACAACTAAAAAAGAGTTAAAGGAAATCAAATATATGACAGTAATTGAGCACTGCTAGAGTTATTTCAAATAAAAGTTTGATGCCCTAGGTTTAAATTACACAAATTTCTATATTTGTTTAGGATACGCAAAGAAATTCGTGTATTCCTTGGAGGAAAATATTATGTTGTGCTAACCATCTAGAAGCTTATGCACCTTCATAATTGCCTCATCCATCATGTTCAGTCTTTTGAGCGGTGTCATGTCATGTAGCTCGCAATCTCCTTCGGTTAAGCAACAACATCCTGGTTTCCCCATGAGCCAAAAAGTTTAGGACAAGAATTACACATTAGGTGCAAACAATACTTATTGAATCATAAAAGATAGACTTTAAGGTCTATAAATTAACCAATACTATTAGTTATTTGGGTGTGCAAAAAAGGCATTGTATTCACATTAATGCTTGCATGATTACATCCAATTAGATATGGGTTTGAGATAAAGACATAGAATATGTTTAAGATAAAAGTAAAGTTTAATCCAGAGACTAGCCTAACAAACCTTTGTCTAATCATTTAAATTTCACATAAAATATTATGACTTAGACACTAAAATCCTCTACTTCAATACCGCTAAGATGCACTTGTTTAACATTATTAACATCTTCATGAGTTCAATGGTGATGGTTATATAGAAGATGCAATGGTCTTGACATAATAGAGAAGACCTTGAAGGGACTAAGATATTTATGGCTTTAAATGGTTAAATAGGTTCATGAAGAGAGAAGATCTAGATGGTTACGATCATTCCCCAACAGACACCCCCCCCCCCCCCAAAAAAAAAAAAAAAAAACCAAAATACATAAATAAATAAAGAAGCCCCTGGCAACCACAGCACCATCGTTCTTACTCTTTTATTCTTCTTTTTTTCTTTTTCTTTTTCCAAAAACAACGTCAATTGTAAGAAATAATCTTCTTTTAGTCAAGGAAAAGGCCTCCTGTTATTCTACCTCCTATATGAATCACTAAGATTTGACTTCTCCTTTAAGACGCATGAATTAAAACCCATCTCAATCTAAAATCTCTCACTGATTACATTTATAAATTCAAACAAACTTCAAATTGTCATTACTCCTAGTGACTCTTCAAAGATTAACAGTGAGAAACAAGAAGAAGCTATGGGCATGTTTGGTTCGGAGATATAGGGTGGGGGATTAGATATGTCATCCTTGAGGCCCATCTAATCTCATGTGTGGAAAAAAAAAAAAAAAAAAAAGGGGCCTATAGGCATTTAAAAAGAAATATAGTATCTGCAACATGAAGAGAACAAGGCTTTAAAGGACAAGTAAAATAGTGTAATTTATGAGATTAATAAAAAAATTCAATCAATCAAAAAGGTCCAACAAATCAAACAAAACTAATTGCAAATGTTGAATAAAAATAGCACCATGAAAATTTCACCCTAAATTTGATGGGCTAAAACAGAAAGGGGGAGAATGGGGAAACCCTAGAGCTACCTTCTGAAGGAGGACTAGAAGAAGAAGAAGAAATGTAACTAAGTCATAGATCTAGTAAACTGGTTTTGCATGCAACAAATCAAAATAAACTAATTGAAATTGTTAAATAAAATTAGCACCATGCAAAATTTTGCCATAAATTTGATGGGCTAAAATAGTGAAGGGGGAAGAAACCCTAGCTACATTATGAAGAAGAAGGACTAGAAGAAAAAGAAGAAGAAATGTGACTAAGCCATAAATCTAGTAAACTGTTTTTTGGCATGGCAGAAAACAATCTCAGATCATGGCTCTTGTCCGGAGACATTACTAGTGAATAACCATCTAAAAAAGCAGTACTCAAAAGGGTTCAAAAAATGTTACTGCATTGTTTGATACTTAATGTAAAAATCACCTCAAAACCCGACAGATCTACTATCCGATACATGATCGTTAAGACTTCAACGTAAATCAGAAGAAGAAAACCCTATTGTACTATACAAAGTTAAAGAACAGATGTTAAGAGGCAACAAAGGTAAAAGCAAAACCCCAGTGAGCAGATTATATGAGTGAAGCTTACCAATTTCTTCTCTCTTTCATTTTCTACTCATTTTCTGGTCGATTTGCTCAGGTTGCATTGCAAGAAGCTAGCTGAGGTTGAGATATATATATATACATATATATGAAATAGCAGCTGGGGGCACTTTTTACTTACAGTCCTCGAGGAATACGCCAGGTTAGTCTACTATATGTCGCACGCTGTGACTCACAGCTGGAGAGTCGACGAATAACTTTATATTGGGTTCAGGGTTTGTACAACACATATAAGAAGGCTCGTGGTTTTTGTGGTGCATTTGGTTAGGGTTCAAACCAGGAGGGCTAGCTGTTATAGAAACTCGTGAAAATTTTAATTTGGGATCCTTGCCCTTCAAATTAGGCTAACAGTCAAAAGTGGGAGCAATAGGGATGGTCGGGTTTGGGTTAGGAACCTCTATTCCATTTCCATCCCGTCACGGTAACCCTTGCCCCCAAACCCGTCCTGCTTAACCCTTACCCAAACCCGCCCCATCCCACTTAACCCTTCCCTGATCACTTGTAAATAATGTGATTAAAATCCGTCAGTGTGCTGTTGTGATGCAGTAATAACTCGGTAAGTCGAGATCAAATTCACAGAGAACGGTTAACAAAACATACAAAGTTAGAGCTGAAAATTCACCCACGGTAAAAGATTAGATACCGACTAAGTCGTGCTAAATAACGTAGTATTGCAATGGTTTTAGTTAGAACCTAAGCCAACCTGTTTGAATTCCACCAAGAATAGTACCGTTGAGATCTGGGTAATTAGTGCAGAAAAATAGTAACCAAAAGAAAAATATTTTGCTTTGGAAGGTTTGATGATTATGGAAATAGACTTTAAATAACAAAAACGGTTTTGGATCCAATTGATCAGACCACCCGATTTACCTGAAATATCAACGAAAGTTTTGTAACTCAAATCATTGGTTTCGTTTTGAGCCTTTGATTTGGAAGATTTAGTAATAAAAAGATAGTTTTAATAATAATTAAATCTAGAATAGCAAAATTAACGCCATAAATTCATACCATCGATTTGTATATACCAACTGCTTTGTCAAGGCGGAAGATATTACAAACATAGTTAAGAATCTAAGTTTTTTCAAAGATCCAAAATTTAATTACCAAGAAATACCAATTATCTCTGTTGATATTCCAAGATCCTCAGATGATCTTCACAATTGGCTCCAAGAATAAAATTAGCTACTCATGATATTGAAGAGACTTGACTTGAAAAAAAAAATGACTTCATAAATAATTGAAAACTCCTACATATATCTTTCTCTCTTGCCTTCTCTCAAGCTACCTCTCTTGCCTCTCTTGGTGTTACAATTTATAGATTCACAAGATGAAGCTATCCATTCCCTACAATGATGCATTATTCTTTTTTTAATTATTAATTTCTTCTTTTGTATTCTTTTTATGTCAATTGCCATCTTTCCATGTCAATTTTCATGTAAGTTGCCTTCTTTTCATGTCAATTGCCATATTTTCATGTCAATTTCTATGTGAGTTTGCTCTCTCTTTCGTCTAAAAGCAAAAACATATCTTACTTGTTTTGGTGGAGTTGTTAAAAAATGAAGATCTGTCCATGTGGGTGGACTCCAATCAATGAAGACTCCTTTCTTTCCATATGAGTTTGCTCCCTCTCTTATCTAAAAACCCACAAAATGTTCAACAAAATTTATTAGGATTAAATGTAAATTAATTAAAACTATTTATATTTATTTTAATGCTAACAAACACAAATTAGGAACTTGTAATTAGATTTTTACAATGTAATCATACCCCCTAACTTGCTTTTTGCTAGTCCCTAGCAAAACAAATAAACATACTTAAAAATATATGCTTCACTTTTATAGAGATCACAAGTGCATTTGGGATATGCATCAAGCCTTTAAACCTTTAGATTACCCCTAGCGGATAAATGGTGTCTCGTGAGGGTTTTCGGTGATGGTACCCACAAATATTAAAATGGACCTGCAGTTGAGGATTATAAGGATAAGGTATGACATGTATCAAAACATAAGCATGTTCTGTTTACCCTACTTTTTAATACACAAGCAAGATAATGTCTTAGAACAACATATGAAAGCTTTTTGTGTATGTGTGATCATTACATGATAAGAAAAGTATTACAACATAAAAATACGGGTACATCCTTTAAGTTTTGATTCAACCTCACTGGATATTCTCTTAGAAGTAACAAAAAACATAGGTTTCTCACACAGGTTGTTCTTACAAAAGAGTAAATGTAATGTAAAATCAAAAGAAATAATCATAAAGAAATGACGTAAATATATAAAGTAAGAGACAACTTCACATAATTCCATGAAAAAATTCTCATCGTTAAAATCATTCAATCAATTGATAAATGCATTTTATAAGCAGTTAGTGAGCAAGCAATGTACACCTCAAATCCTTGAAGACTTTGTTCAGGTTGTAACTTGGCTATGAGATTTTAAGGTAGGGATAAAAAGGCTCAAAACATGTGTGATCAAGGCATGAATTGATCAATGAATATAGACTTTCAATTTCCCAATTTCAATTAATTTTTTTTTCAACAAACAACCTCTTCTTCTATTTCTTCTTCTTTTTTTTTTTTTTTCCTTCTTTCTACTTCCCTTTTTCATTTGTTTTTTTTCCTTTCTTTTGTTGCTAATTACTTTTTTTTTTATTTTGCAAATAAAACACCCCATTTTTGAATTCAACTTGTACAAGTGAAGATATTTGTATTTTATTTTATTTTATTTTATTTAGTTTAGGAATGCAACTTTAGCAATGATATATGTAGCAAGAGACAAAGAAATAGGCTTAAAGATAGTTCCAAGAGAATTATGTCAAGAAAGAAATGTGGCTCAAAAGATCAAAGATTGCCCCAATCCATTTTTGAAAGTGCACAACAACTCAAAGTTTTAAGAATTCAACATATTCAATTATCATATCAATTCAAACAATTAAGTCAAATACAAGTATAATGGAGCTATTAAATGAGTGATGTAGAAAAAATTCATCGAGAGTGTATGTAAACACTCTGAAAGACATGATTGGTTTTAAAGCTTACTTGGTGAATAATCTCCACTTTTATAAGGATGAAACTATACAATATGTAAAAATACTAAACTTATCATAAGATGATAATATGTGATATAAAATATCCTTTTTTTTATGCGTTAAGATAAACTCTTGTAATTGTCTTAAAAAGAAAGGATAAAATAAAAATTGTACTAAGGTGATTAAAAACATGTGTCAGACAAGTTATCAAAATCTACATTTGCTTTTCACATTAAACTATACAAAATTATAAAAATTACACAAACGTTGTATATATATATCACAAATGCATTAAGAGGGTCAAAGTGTATGCACCTCAGCCTTGTGAATAATGATTTTCTTACTATTTGTTTTTTTTAAAATATACAAAACATCTGCAAAATAACTGTTACTCATATTTACAGATAAACATAAACACAAAAAATAAATACTTACAACCTAACACACCCTAAAAGGAATAATTGTTACAAAGTCGAGCCAGATGTTTGACATCAAAATCAAGATATTCTACCATTCTAGTGATTCCAAGGCGTCTCAATGCCTCAGTATCTACTTGCCCTTTAATAATATTTAGGTGAACCATTTGATTCTCTGACATTAGTTGGTTACTCCCTTTACAAGTTTTATCTACACACATGTGTCTAGCATAACGGTGACACCTATTTAGTACATTTGCTCTTCTTTTACAAGCCAGAGAATTGCGACCAGTAAAAGGTTGAGGTTGTTGCTCTTGGAGCTCAACTCTCCTCACCATCTTTGCACGACGAACTATCCCGCCTCGAATACCAAATGAAAATGTCCAATAGATGCAACAAGTAAATGTAAGCACTTAACCATTTATATGTGAAGTCACAATACAATTACTAGTCGAATACATAACACTATTCAATTCTTTAATGTCTGTTGGTCACAAAGACAAAACTATAAAAAATAACAACACAAAATAAAATTAAAAAAAGTGTCCCCCCCCAACTAGAGAAGTGCCACGTCTTGAGGCATAAAAGGGAACGGGGGGGGGGGGGGGGGGGGGGGGGGGGGGGGGGGGGGGGGGGGGGGGGGGGGGGGGGGGGGGGGGGGGGGGGGGGGGGGGGGGGGGGGGGAAGTAACAAACATAGGAGGAGAACAAGGTAGTGCCCCCAATTAAAGAGAAATCATCTACCAAATTATATTAAACTATACTAATTGTACAAATCACGGGGTATTGCTTCTATTCAAGCAATGGTGGATCCATGATATCCACACTTTCAATTAAACTTATAAAATTCTCAAGGTAGGGCTTTAGTCGATGCCCATTGACTTTGAAAACATTCCCATTGCTGAGATTTTCAACTTTTATTGGCCTATACGGTGATATGTCCCCAAAAATGTAAGGTCCCGACCATCTACTTTGAAGCTTGCCCGAAAACAAGTATAACTCGGAATTGTAGAGAAAGACCTTTTGATTAATCGAAAAAGATTTTCTATGAATGTGTTGGTCATGAAAGAATTTCATCTTCGCCTTAGAGATCTTAGCTTTCTCGTAGGCATTATAACAAAACTCTTCTAGCTCGTTGAGTTGCAACTTCTTATTTTGGCTTGCCTCATGAATGTTCTCATTAAAGTGGCAAATGGCCCAATAAGGCTTGTGTTCAATTTCAACCGAAAGGTGGCAAGCCTTTCCGTCCACAAGTGTTTAAGGAGAGAAACCTAAAATGGTCTTATAAGCAATCTGATAAGCCTATAAAGCGTCCACTAACCTCAAAACCAATCCTTTCAGTTAGGGTTAACAGTTTTCTCAAGGATTTACTTAATCTCCCGATTAGCTAACTCAACTTGGCCACTAGTTTGGGGGTGATAAGGTGTACTAACCTTATGAACAACTCTATACTTTCTCATTAACAATCCAACAGGTCTATTGTAGAAATAGGAACCATCATTGCTAATGACAAAAAATGGCATACCAAAGCGTGAGAAGATATGCTCTTTTAAGAACTGGACCACCATACAGTGATTATTGGTGTGAGAGGCAATGGCCTCAACCCATTTAGATACATAGTTTATGGCCACAAAATGTAAAGGTAACCAAACAAACTAGGAAAGGGTCCTATGAAATCAATACTCCAGCAATCAAATATCTCGAGAACCATAATAAGGTTTAGAGGCATCATGTGCCTCCTCGAAAGACTTCCTAGACACTGACAACTATCACATGACATGTAAAAGATATGAACATTTTTAAACAAGGTGGGCCAATAGAAACCGCTTTGCAAAATCTTTATGGCTATTTTGCGTAAAGAAAAGTGCCCACCACACGCTTCTACGCGACAAAACTCTATAACACTTTGAATTTCATCGTCGAGAAAACACCGACGAATCATTTGATCTGGACAGTACTTAAATAAGCATGGATCATCCCAGGAAAAATATCTCACATTTTTAAAGAATTTCTTTCTACCAAGATTGGACCAATGTGAGGGAATCTTACCGGTAGCAAAAAAGTTGGCTATATCCGTATACTAAGGAGTAATAACATGTGACAATGCTTGCACCTAAAAAAGATGCTCATCCAAAAAATATTCATTAATGGGGAGGGAGTGTTGGGAGTCCGAATCAGTAGGGACCCTTGAAAGATGGTCGGCTATTAAATTCTCTACCCCTTTCTTATCTTTGATTTCAATATGAAACTCTTGTAGCAAGAGAATCCATTGGACGAGTCACAGTTTTACATTGGGCTTCATAAGCAAATACTTTAGTGCAGAATGATCAGTATATATGATGACTAATGATCCGACTAAGTATAATGTGAACTTATCCAATGCAAAAATAAAGACGAGAAGCTCTTTCTCTATGCTGGTATAGTTCATTTAGGCCTCATTAAGGGTTTTGCTCGCATAATAAATAACATGTGCCTTTTTATTTACCCTTTGCTCCAAGACTGCCCCAACTGCATAATCACTCGCATTATACATCAACTCAAAAGGAAAGGACCAATCGGGTGATTAAATAATAGGGGTAGTGGTCAGTAGCTCTTTAAGCTTGTCAATAGCTTTTTGGCAATCAAACGTCCATTCAAATGGAACCTCTTGGGATAATAGATGACACATTGAATGGGAGATAACACTAAACCCTTTTATGAATTTCTGATAAAATTTAGCATGGCTAAGAAAACACCTAATGTCTTTAACGGTCTTAGGGGTAGGGAGCTTTTGAATCATTTCGATTTTAGCCTTGTCTACCTCTATCCCCTTATTGGACACTTTATGTCCAAGAACTATACCTTGTGTAATCATAAAGTGATACTTCTCCCAGTTAAGCACTAGATTGCTCTTTTTGCATCTCACTAACACCTTCTCAAGGTGTTCTAAACAAACTTCATAAGTATCCCCGTACATAGAGAAATCATCCATAAAGACCTCTAAGAACCTTTCTACCATATAACTAAAGATGGACATCATGCATCTATGAAAGGTGGCCGGTGCATTACACAAGCCAAAAGGCATTCTCTTATAAGCATAAGTGTCAAAAGGGCATGTGAAGGTCATCTTTTCTTGGTCTTTTAGAGCGACCTCTATCTAATTGTAACTGAAGTAACCATCTAAAAAGTAATAAAAGGCTCGGCTCGCCACTCGTTCAAGGACTTGGTCCAAGAGAGGGAGTGGAAAGTGGTATTTCCTAGTCACAGCATTCAACTTACGGTAGTCAATACACATTCTCCACCCAGTTTGAATCCTAGTGGGAACTAGTTTATTGAACTCATTTTTCACCACCATTATGCTTGCTTTCTTGGGCACCACTTGGGTTAGACTAACCCACTTAGAGTCAGAGATGTGATAGATAATACCTGCATCGAGAAGCTTCAATACTTATCCTCTCACGACCTCCTTCATGTTTAGATATAAGCGTCTTTGCATTTGATGCACAGCCTTAGACTCTTCCTCAAGGTGTATACTGTGAGTACACATAAGAGAACTAATGTCGTGAAGATCCGCTATAGTCCAACCTAAGGCCTTCCTATGGGTGGTTTTAAGCACTCTCATTAAAGATTCCTCTTGGCTTTCAGATCGGCTAGAGGAAATGACAACTGAATAAGATTCACCTTCACCTAAAAATACATACTTCAAGGTGGATGACAAAGGCTTTCTTTCTAGAATGGGTGGTTGTTGCTTAAAAAGGATTGGTTTAATAGCACTAGGGATTAGAAGCTCAAATGGTGGGGTCCAATGACCCACTTGCATACATTGCTTGCTCTCTATCCCTCAAATAGTTGGATCCCCCACACTAATATAGTCATTCTCCAACTGGTCATGAGGCTTACTCAAAACTAGAACCTTCTCTAAAGAATTCTCTAAAAACTCATGCTCAAAGAGCTCTTGGATAATAGACTCAATGAAGTCTATTTCTTTGATGTCCTCGCACTCTCCCATTTGTTTACCCACCATAAAGATATTCATCTCTAAGGTCATATTCCCGAATGACAGTTTCAAAAACCCATCCCTATAATGAATAGTAGTATTGGCAGCTGCTAGGAAGGTGATAACACCGTAAAAGTGTAATCATAAGCCCTTAATTCGCACCTTGTTAGACTTAGATTGTAGTTAATTGTCTTAATTTACTTTCATATTTGATTTATTGTGTTTCTTGTGTGTTTTGTAGGTTATAGGAGGTAATAAAGGCAAATAGACGCAAAGAATGATCAAAGCGAGTTTAAAACGAGCAAATCGATGATAAGAAGTCCAACCCATCTCGGTATTTTGGCCATAACTTTTCACTCTGATGTCCGATTGAGTTGATTTTTACGTCATTAGAAAGAAAACTTCAATAGCTACAACTTATTGTCTAATGTATATTGGTTGAATCGAGCTCTAAAGTGGTTAAAATTAAGCTTCAAAGTTACTGTGTTGAATAGTGATGAATAGTACGGTACTGTTCATCGGATAGTGAACAGTAATCGTCAGAACAGTACGTTCGGATTGTGAATAGTATCCATCCGAACGCACTTCAAACGGCCATCAGATACACCGTTTAATGACCGTTTGGACTGTTGCTATTCATCCAGAATGCATTTTTTTAGTCCAAAGCTACGTTTTTAGGATTTTTTTGTAGTTTTTGAGGAGTTAGGGTTAGTATTAGCAAGAGGGGCGGCGGGGGAAGCTCCAAAAAGGTTAGTTTTCTCATTTTTCTTCAATTTTAGCTTATATTTATATTTGTAATTGTAGTATAGGTGTAGAACTTGTAATTTTCTTTCACTTTCTTGCACTTTTCTTCATTTTCTTTGCAACCAAATAGCCTTATTATTCAAGTAAAATTTAAATTTAAATCTCTTTATGCTTTCTTTTCATTTTTTACATGCTTTTATGATGTATTCAAGTAGCTAGAATTTAAATTGGGTTTAAATGTAAAAATCTCCCAAATAATTTAAGGAATGCAATGGAGGTATCTCATGAATTAATTGCCATATTTTTCTACAATTTTAATTTATAGTAATTACATGTGAAATTTTAGAAAATCTAGATTATTGACTAAGTTCGGGGATTTTGATCACCCATATCGATGGTATTAATTTAAGACTTTTGACTAGAAAAATACTCCACAATTGCTAGAAAATTCATTCCCAACAATTGATTGAAGATGCCTTAGAAAACCTAGGTTATTAACTATGTTTGACTAATCAATGCACAAACCACAAATTTGGTATTGACTAAGTTGAATCGATGGTATTAACCTTTGATTCCCCATTGAACATGTATCTAATTTCAATTGCTTGAGAATAATCGGTCTTCAAAGCTAAATCCTCCGAATCAAACACACTTAAATGTTGTGTTTGATTTGAGTTATAAACCCCATTGGAAGCCTTAGGTGAAATTGAGCCATTGGATCATTTGAGCCCAATTCCCTTTTAATTGCTTTAAGTTTAATTTCATTTTGCTTTACTTTAATTATCTAGTGTTAATTGATTTTATTTTTATTGCAATAGGTTAGTAATTCAAAACAACCATCAAAAACTTAAAAGATTTTTAATTTTTTTTTCTTTTATTTTAGATTCGATTCACTTAATTGCAATTCGACCCTAGTTAGGTTAGTGTGAGGTAAGTGCTAAAGCCTATATTGGGCTAGGTCCTTTGGGAGAGAACGATACCGGATTACCATTTTATACTTCATTGCGACTCCCGTACTCTTGCGGAGTAACTAACTCCATTTGTAAGAATACCGCATTTGGGGGTGAGTCAAAAGGGTCATCCTAAAATGACAGGAATGTGTTGTTTAGCATTGACGGCCTTAACAGGTTGGGTATCTAACACAATGAAATCCACGGGATAGTAGACATTGTCTACTTGAATGAGCACATCCTCAATAATGCCTCTAGGGACTTTGATAGATCGATCGACTAACTCCAAAGTTACCTAAGTAGGGCCCAGCTCTCCTAACCCTAGTTCTTTATAGACTGAATAAGGAAGAAGATTAACAATAGATCCTAGGTCAAGAAGAGCACGATCGATTCTATATCCCCTAATTGTACACAAAATAGTAGGACAACCAGGGTTCTTATATTTCAGCACAGTTTTATATTGTAAAATGACACTTTGACTCTCATTCATAATAGCCGTCTCTCTGACATGCAATCTCCTTTTAATAGTACACAAGTCCTTTAAGAACTTAGCATAGGAGGGAATCTATTTAATAGCATCTAAGATGGGGATATTGACCCTAACCTGTTTAAAGATCACATAAATCTCAGAATTTAACAATTCATTCTTAGGTTTGGTCAATCGATAGGAAAACGAGGCATGCTTCATGATATCAATACCCTGTCTTTAGATGCATCAGTAGATTCAACGAGAGGCTCAGAATGATTCTCATTATTTTCTGACTTTTGCTCACTTTCTTTCTCACCCCTCTCTTTCTCTTGCTCTTTTCCCAAGCCCACAATCTTATCACTACAATTTTGACTTTCTTTCTTAGGAGGAATGGTTTTATCAATAATTTTTCCACTCCTAAGGGTCGTGATGGCTTGCACTTACTCATAATTAATTTTAACTAAATTGGCAAGTTTCGGCTTTGGTTGGGGTTGTGCTGAAAATCTCCCTGGTTCCTATTGGGTTAAAGCTTGAGACATTACAACAATGTTTTTCTGAATATCATGCAAGATACTTGTATATTGATCAAGCTTTTGTTTAGTCCTATCCACAATATTGGTGACTCCTCTCAAATCATTAGACAATTGGTTAACATTATCATCTACAGTACGTTTGTGAGGAGGTTGGTACTGTGTGGGTTAGGGTTGGCAAGGCACAGATTATGGGGCTTGGAAAGGTTGACGGTTTTGAAACCCTCCTTGATAAACTTGAGGGTTTTGGGGACCCTCATTTCCGTAACCAAAATTAGGGTGCTTTTTCCAGCCCGGGTTGTAGGTATCAGAGTAAAGGTTTCCCCACTCCTTTGGTCTGTAAACCCCCCTCAGTATTGACCAACTGCACATTGACTTGGCTATACAACACCTCTTGCACTCCTGGTATAACTGGGCATGTAGCAGTGTCATGCTCTGAAGTGTCACACACTAGACATGATGAACTTGTAGGCTCAACCTCTACGACATTGGCTCTAGACATCCTCATAGCCTCTACTCTATGAGAAATTGAGGTAACTCTAGTATTAAGATCATTAACTTCCCTAAGTTGATATTAACCCACTTCATGTTGTGTGGTTGGTCTAATTTCAAGATTTTGAGTCCCAGTGGTGGCCCAATCTCTGACCAAGTTAGCTAGATAGTCAAAGTGATTATACGCTTCAATGGGATCTTTCTCAAGATAGGTCCCTGTTCATATAGACTCCACAAACATCTTTAATTGAGGGGTTAATAAATAGTAGAAAGTATTGATGATATGACAATCGGCAAACCTATGATGTGGACATGACAATAACAAATCTTTAAACCTCTCCCAATATTGGAAAAAGGTTTCACCTAAAGTTGGAGCAAATTGAGAGATTTGGTGACGAATCGCCTCGGTCTTATGCTCAGGAAAAAACTTTTTCAAGAATTCCCTTTGCAGTGTATGCCAAGAGTGTATAGACATAGGCCTTAATGAATTAAACCATATCTTGGTCTTGTCTTTTAGAGTGAACATAAATAGTTTTAAAGTAAAACTTCTCGTGGATAAGAGTTATCCTAAAATATCGAGCACGAGTCCTCAAAATCCTTGTTATAAATGAATGGACGTTCAGAATTCATACCATGGAAAGTAGGCAACAGTTGTAGCATTCTTGGCCTCAGATTGAGCATGTTTTGGTGCTCGGGAAATACAATGCATGATGTGGGGCTTTGCTTTGTGAGATTCATATAATCCCGCATTGTTCTATGTTGGGGAGGTGTCATGTCGCCATGGTTACTCTCTCTATCATTAGGATCTACTGAAAGCTGTAGGGTAACAGGGGGATTCAAACCCTGAGGGTTATTAGCTCCATCATTAATGTTGGCCATGGGTACAAGACTCAAATCAACTGCTAGTCAAAAATTTGGGATAGGAGCTCTCGATGGAGAAAGAGTGCGGTAGGTAGGAGGAAGATTTTCAACTCTCACCAAACGCCTATGAACATCCCTAAAGAAGTGTTGTGATATACAAATGTACATAACCTATCAAGCACACAAAAAAAGGGGATGTAGTAGATAGGGGTAGAAAATTAAAGAATAACCTAAGTGAGCAAAGAGGGAGAAGAGAGAAGTGGGGATTTACATAAAATTAAAGAGAAGTCTCACCTTTGTCTTCTTTTTTTCTTTTTCTTTTTGCAATGCTTCAATGGAGACTTGCTTAATCTTGGACTTGAGGGACTTTGAATGACTTTCAAAAATTTTTTTTAATTATTTATTTATTTTTTTAGGAAACACGCTAAAAAGAAAGAAAAATCATCTGCACATAAAAACAATAAAAAGAAACACACGTTAAGAACGTTAGTATTGGTAACCTTAGCGGGCGGTGCCAACCTAAGTAGGCGGTGAATCAACACGAAATAAGGTTATCCAAAATAAAAAAGGAAAAAAAATAAAGGCTGTAAATAAAGTTAAATGGTTAGATGGGTTAAGTGAAAAATAAAAATAGAAAAAGTGGTACCCAACTTGAATTGTAATATCCCGAACCTCTATTTATTTAAATTAATGAGAAATTTTAATGTTCGCATGGTTTAATGTTAGTTATTACATCATTTAGGTCAAAAAATTATCAATAAGAGTCTATGTTATAACTTAAGCCCATGGAGTGAGACACATGGGATTATTCCGATGTATATCATCTTTATATACACATATATACACACACACCCACAAACACACCCACACAACCGGTTGAGAGAAGAGAAAGATGAGGAAGAAGATTAAAGGGAGAGAGGGAGCTTGGAGAGCCTCAACCCAAGTCAAGCGAAGCCATTGGAAGACTTGAACAAGCTTGAAGAAAGGTAAGGTTTTATTTCTCTCTCTACAAATTATGTATGTATATGTATTTATCTTGTTGGGTTGTGTTGTGGGGTTGTTGTAAGGGACTTTTTTGAGTCCCAAATTATCTAAATCTAGAGCATTGTAAGCTCCATTGAAAAATTTGAGAGTTTGGGATTAAAATCCCTAATTTATGTATGTTAGGGCTTGAATTTCCAAAACCCTAGATCCCTTTATTTTGACCATTCTTTCTCCCCATTTTGAGTTATTGTGATGTTTTTTAGTTCACTTTTAAGTTCTTAGAGAGTTGTGAAGGTTTGGTTGCATTTGGATGAGATTTAGAGGGTTTGGAGTTCAAATTTCTGCTGTTGCGCAGCAGGGCATTCGAACACCCGATATGGCATTCGAACAGCAAGAGGAAGGAGACCTAGTGTTCGAATGGCCGAGGCAGGTGTTCGAACAGCCCATCTGGGCATTCGAATGGCCCAAGAAGGGCCACCCCCATTTTTGCCTTGGTGTTTGAACGGCCCAGGGAGGTGTTCAAACGGCCCGAGAGCTGTTTGGCCATTTTGGCCTAGGCGTTTGAATGGCCCATTTGGGCATTCGAACGGTAGGCCCGTTTTGACCCTATTTTACAATTTAGTCATAACTTGCTCTGAAAAACTCGATTTTAAGCACCGTTTGAAGCGTTGGTTAGTAGACTCATACACCTTTTCTTTCATCTAAAGTTTGTACCCTAACTCCTTATGGATTTTGAGATATTGGGGTTTAAGATTGACCCAAGATTATGCCGAACACCTTGTTCTCCAAAATAGTAGCCCGTTTTTCACGAGACCTAACTTCTTCACCCAAAATGTGTTTTTAACCCATGAGTTGTCCAATTAAAGGGCTTTAAGTCTATTTTTATATGGAGCAAGCCTAGAGTGTGAATCCTTTGTTCGGGGTGGTTGGGATGCGATGAAAGAATCAATGTTCCGGGTTTCATACTTCACCCTCAACTTTATGTTCTCGTTTTACATCGGGGCTTTGCCTTGGAGATTAGTCTCGTTCTTCCATTGTGAGAGTGAGGTGTTGATGAGTCGCGGTCGAGGGATTTATGTGCTTAGTTCGGCTTATGTGCTATCGCTTTACCTTAGAACCTTGTATTGATGTTTTCATACTGTTATATGCATTTTGTGTAGGAATACCTTGCTTAACACCCGTTCAGTTGGATAAAGGTAAGTAACGATATGCCATGAGTAAAACCTATTACTCTCCGAATGCTTTCAAGTTCAATTACGTTTCATGCATTTTTTTTCATTTTTTTCAATGCATCAATGATTACGTTCAAGTATAAATGTTATGCTTTAAGTTACATATGAACCTTACCTATGATATGAATTACAATCCATGGACTAGAATGTTTACATAAAGTAGATGTAATATTCCTAACATACGACTCCAACTTAAGGTCTTTTCATGGCGAGACTTTAATCTAGCTTGATAGTCCTAGGATGGGGGATGTGAAATAAACCATCGATAAGTAATGTCTTTTATGGCATGACCCTAAACTAGCAACGATGGTCCTGCGGTAGGGGATACGAAATAATCTATCGCCATGTTGGGAAACCTCTCTTGGCTTAAAAGTTTATATGTGACCTTTATGGTTACTATAACTGAGCATAGCTCTTATGATTGAGTAAAGCACTCTATGTGCTAATGACTGAGCCTAGCTCTCGTGATTGGCCTAAAGAGCCTATGCATGACCTTTACGGTTACTATGTTGGCTTAAAGAGCCTATGCGTGATCTTTACTGTTACTATGTTAGCCTAAAGAGCCTTATGCATGACCCTTGTGGTCACTATGATACCCAATACCAGAAAGACCTCTTAAGTGGAGTGAAGTGAGAGATATGTTGGCCTAATGTAAGGACATGACACACTTATGTTCTAGAATGAGAAATATGACTTGTTTAAATGCTTCACGACAGGTTACGTATCTTCCCACGAGTATTTATGTCATGGTGTATCTCTTCCTTTCAAGATATTATGATATGCCTTATAGTATCATGCCATGATATACTTATAACAGCTACGTTATGCCTCACTCCTATGATACTGTGTTCGAAATGTTATAGTATTTTAATATGATACTTATGCTACCTACATTTCCAAAGCTATGCTTTATAAGTTATTAAGAATGATAATATTTGTTGTGTCTAATATTACACAGCAAGCTAAGATGTACGCTTACAAGACATAATATATTATGCTTATGACAAGTTATGTCACACTTGTAAGCACCCCATTTTTGACCGCTCGGCAGTCTACACTCCGTCCAGACTTATTTTCAAGTCATTGGGGACATATTCTAATCGAAACCAATCATCTAGGTCCAAATTCCACCTTTCCATCGCTTCGCGGGCCTGTCAGGCCCAAATAGAGGCAAAATGACCAAAATGTCCTTAGGGGCATTGTCCTTTCTTATTCCAATTCCAATCCCTCTCTCGAGACAGTTTATTCCTCGCGACGGTCCGAGTAGCAAAACTACTCACAAAACCGTTAGAGTAGCGGAAATACTCACAAAACCGTTAGAGTAGCGGAAATACTCACTCAACCGTTAGAGTAGCGGAAATACTCGACCGTTAGAGTAGCGGAAATACTCAATCGTTAGAGTAGCGGAAATACTCACAGAGCCGTTAGAGTAGCGGAAATACTCAACCGTTAGAGTAGTGGAAATACTCACAGAGCCGTTAGAGTAACGGAAATACTCAACCATTAGAGTAGCGAAAATACTCAACCGTTAGAGTAGCAGAAATACTCAACCGTTAGAGTAGCGGAAATATTCACAGAACCATTAGAGTAGCGGAAATACTCAACCGTTAGAGCAGCGGAAATATTCACAGAACCGTTAGAGTAGCGGAAATACTCAACCATTAGAGTAGCGAAAATACTCATAGACCCGTTAGAGTAGCAGAAATACTCACAAAGCCGTTAGAGTAGCGGAAATACTCACAAATCATCAACCCCGTCCGAGTAGCGGAAATACTCAACCTCGTCCGAGTGACGGAAACACTCAAAACCTAGGTCAATACCCATGTTTGTTAGCTCACTTCGGTGAAAAATGACCAGACTACCCTTAGGACCTTTTTTGAGACTTTTCGGTCAAGATGACCATTTTGCCCCTAGGCATCCGAACGCCCCGGGAACCACACCGGCTCTGGGTATCAAACCGGTAATGTCCCGAGAATACTTTTTATAGTGTTCTCAACCTCCCTTTACCTTTCCGGACCATTTCGAGTTAGTTCCGGCCAACTCGGTGCAAAATGACCGTTTTGCCCCTAGAGAGCCGGTCTCCTTCTTCGACCACACCGGCTCTGGGTATCAAACCGGTAATGTCCTGTGAATACTTTTTATAGTGTTCTCGACCTTCCTTTACCTTTCCGGACCATTCCGAGTCAGTTCCGGCAAACCCGGTACAAAATGACCGTTTTACCCCTGGTGGGCCGGTCTCCATTTCCAATCATGCCGGCTCTGGGTATCAAACCGGCAACCTCTGGGAACATTCTAAATAATGTTTCCAGATCCCAAGTCTTCTTCCAGGACAGTTTGAGTCTGTCCCGACAGTTTTCCGGTCCGGTTGATTGTTTTGCCTCTAAAGGCTCAGTCAACCTTTCCGACACATCCAATCCTCACTTTTCAAGTCAAATACCTCTAGGACACTATTTTAAGTGTTCCTGCTCCTTTCTGGCCTCCCAGGTCATTCCCGGACTTTCCAGAGTCACTCCTAGTGAAGCCAGGCTAAAGTTTACATGGTAGTCACTAGTACAGGCGCCCAAATCTAGTCAAAGATACGTTGCTTGCCGACCTTAATTGTTTCCTAAATGGCTGGCGCCACTAGCAGTGGCGCCAAGCCAAAAAATGGCCCAGTATAAATTTTGCCCTGGCGCCACTGCAACAGGCGCCAGGCTTGTCCTCCCTCTATAAATACAGAACCTCGTTCAACGTGAAGGAGGTCTGAAAACTTAACCTAGAAATCACACAATTTGATATACAGAGCTTGAGCACCTCCAAAAACCCTAGTTTCCTTAAGTTCTCCAAACCCTAGCCACCTTACACTAAACCCTAGCCATCATACACAAACCCTAACCTCCTATACACTCATACACTCCCCCATACACTCATACACTAGCCTTCAACCACTCTCCGAAGACTTGAAGAACAACCATTCAAAGCTTGAAGACAATCCTTGAAGACTGAGGGTGAAGATCAAGACCGAAGACTGAAGACTGCACGGTGCGCAAAATAAACAAGATACAAGGTAGGCTCCCTCTTTAATTTTTTGCACTTCCCCCCTCTCTCTTCTCTCTCCAACCCACTTGGGTTTTCTCTATTTTAATCCCCCATCTCTTTCTCCCCCTTTCTTTGCATGCTTGAAACAAGGGGATTCCCGGTCCATGTGTAGGATTGGACTATTGGAGAGTCACCGTGTCGGGGGCTTTCTTCCAGTCTAACCAAAGACCACATGGGTCCGGCCCCCCTTGATTATGTGGTGAAGCCTTAGCCTTGTATGTTCACGACCCCAAATTGCATTGTGCATATCATAGTCTTGCATCTTCCAAAATTCGTTTTCAAAAAGTTGTTTTCAAAAATCGTTTTCAAACTTGTTTTCAAAATTGCATCAAAAGCTCTTTTTCAAAAACATGTTTTCAAAATCACAATCCTAGGGTGATTCTAGCCTTTCCATGGCTAGGGTTGCTTTAGAAAAGTGTTATATTAAAAGTGACCTTTTGGTCTATATTTTCAAACCTTGTTTTCAAAACCACTTTCTTAAAGTGGTTCTAGTCCTCTTATGGCTGGAATTGTTTTAGGAAAGTGAGATGTTTTTAATCTTTCTAAAAACTCTCTCTCTTCAAAAATCTCTTCCTAAAAATCTCTTTTTCAACATACTTTCCTAAAACACTCCTTTTCAAAATCGTTTTCAAAAACTCCCTTCCAAAACCTATTTTTTGAAACTCTCTTTTTGAAAATTCTCTCTCCAAAATATTTTCCTCAAAATTCACCATCTAAAAACACTCCCTAGATTCACCTTCCTAAGAACTCTTTCCAAAAATCTTTCTAAAAACTCTCTTCCCAAAATTTTTCCTCTAGAAACTCTCCTCTAGGATCTTCTTTCCAAAAAACACGTTTCTAAAAACACACTTTTCAAAACTCCCTTTTTCCTAAAATCTTTTTCCAAAAACTCCCTCTCCAAATTCACTTTCCAAAAACTCCTTCCTAGGATTCCCTTCTAGAAAACCTTTGTTTCCAAAAATGCACTTTCCAAAAACTCTTTCCTTAAGAAGCCCAAGTCAAGCCCTAGAACCCACAATTAGGAAACCCTAAATTTTCTTTCCAAAAGCATGATTTTCAAACTTTGCCCCAAACCTAGGTTTCCAAAACCTCTTGTTTTCATATCCGAACTGTATATGTTTCCAAAACCTCTTTTCTACGTTAAAATTCCACACTTCCAAAACTAGGGTTTCTAGAATCTCTCTTTTCAAACCCTTCCCAAATCCAATCTCCTCGTTTGGGAAACTAGATCCCGTCCTCCGTTTTTGGAAATAAAATCCAACCTTTCTCTTTTAGAAACCAAATCCAATCCCTTCTTAATCCAAACCTTTCCTAATTCAATACATTCCTAAACCAAAAGTTTCCTAAACCTAAACTTCAAATCTTTCCTTAAGTTTCAAAATCCAAATCTTTCCTAAATTCGAATCCTTCCTAAACTTTCACTTTCCTAAATCTTAAGTTTCTAAAACTTGAACATAAAAATCTTTCCTAATCCAACCCTTTCCTAATTCTACCCTCTTTTCAAATCTTAACTTTTCAAATATAAGCTTTCAAACCTTTCCTAAATTCAAACCTTTCCTAATTTCAAGACTTTCTAAAATTCAAACTCTAAAACTTTCTAAATCCTTAACTTTCTAAATTTCAAATCTTTCTAAAATTCTAAGCTTCCTAAATTCAAAACTTACTAAATTTGAAACTTTCTTAAGTTGAATCTTTCTAAACCTAAAACTTTCTAAACCTAAAACTTTCTAAATTCTAAACTCTCTTAAACTTCAAATCTTTCCAAATCTAAGACTTTTCTAAACTCAAAACTTTCTTAATTTAAGACTTTCTTAAGTTGAAACTTTCTTAATTCAAACACTTCCTAAGTTGAAAACTTTCCTTTTTCGAACCTTTCCTAAAACGAAATTTTCTTATTTTCAAAACTTCCTTGTTTTCAAAGCTTTCCAAATTCAAAACTTCCTTTTTTTCAAAACAAGTCCAAATCTATCTTTTCAAATCAAAGTCTAATTTTCTCAATTTCAATTTCCAATCTCCTCTTCCAATTCCAAATCGAATTTAATTTCCAATTCAATCTCTTTCTTCAAATCCACTCTTCTATTTTCAATCGGACTCTTGTCCGAACTACGACTGACCTGATTCCCCCAAAGGGATACGTAGGCAACCTTCATAGGTGCGGTCACAATATTTTTCAAACTTTCAATTCCACCCTTTTGGGTGCGGTTTCCAAAATCTTTCCAAATCTCAAATTCCAATCGATTTTCAAAATTCCAATTTCAAAATTTCTATTTCCAAATTTCTATTTCTAATTTCAAATCTTTCCAATCTCAAATCTATTTTCAAATCAAATCAATTTCAAATCAATCTCTTTCTAAATCTATTTTTCAATTCTCTTATCTTGCACTTGCACATCATGCATCATGTTAGTTTCTTTTCAAATATTCTTTTTCAAAGTGAATAGGGTTGAACTATAGTTAGTTAAAGACTCTCATAGGTAAATCTAGGGTAGATTGACATGTAGGTACCGAAAGGGCGGGGTAGGGTGATAGCTTAGTGCGTCTTCCCTACACGTAACCAACCTCCGAATCTAGAATCACTGTTTTCGAAAGACCAAAAGGAGTTGTTTTTCAAAAAAGGGCTAAATGTTTTCCAAAGGTTGCCAAACAACCTGTTTTCCTAAAAACCCTCTCTTGAGGAGATATTTTCAAAATTGTTTTTTTCCAAAAACCCTAAGTGTAGTCTTCGGATTATTCTTAGTTTTTAGTTGACCTAACTCACCTTAATCAAGTTAGGTGGCGACTCCGAATCTTTTTCAAAAGCCCTTTATTCAAACCAATTTTTCAATTCAAACCTAGTCGCACTCATTCTTCTAGGAGGGTGAGTTCTAACGAGAGAGTACAGTGTTTTTCCCACTTGTGTGAGTATTCCTCGAGTGCAAAAAATCTGGGCGCGACAACACTCTAATAGTTCATGCTACAACACGTGTGCCCCTCTTCTTTAACATTATGTTTTAGAAATGATGAAACGTTTTAATACAAAAGCCTATGCTTCATGTGATTATAAGATTACACTTATACATTTCTAAGTTCATGCCACATATGCATAAATGTACCTCTATTGTCGTGTACATTAAATATAAATATTGGTCTATGGTATTTTATGCTCATGCATTATTGTTACTCACTAAGCATTTGCTTACGTTTTCTCAAATGATTTTCAAGTATCCAATTCGGGAGGCTCTAGAGCGAGACCATATGTGGATTTTGAGTTATAGCTCATGGGCTTATGTTTTCTAATATGTTTGAGGGCTGGACCCAATGTTTTGTAATGGTATAAATGTTATAACCTTGATGAGCCTTGATTTGGCTCACATGTATGTTATGTTTTGGATTAGGCACAGCTCTACCATGTATGACACAGATTATGTTTTTCAGTTATTAAAAGTTTTATTTTTCCATAATTATGCATCATTGTAAGTAATTACGCACAGGTGATCAACCACTTTATGTAATGTGGCCTTAGATAGCCTTGCTACTAGCCGGTCATATGCCCTAAATCCGTATAAGCCGGGTTACGGGGCGTGACAGCGTAGTATCAGAGTCATAGGTTGACACCATAAGATGGAATCATGTCTAGCTAGAATTATAGGTTTCTCTTGAATACATGCTATGTGTATGTATATGTAAGCTATGTGTATAATGACGTGCTAAGCTGTATTATGTGTAGTAATGTTATGTTTAATGCTTGACCGTTTGTTTGCATACAGGTGGATAGTATGCCGCTAAGAGGTAGGGGTCGTATAGGAGCTAGAGAGCTCGAGGGCCGAATGGATCATGTGGAGAGGATCTTGGACGGACTTGTGCAAGTGGTCCAAGTTACTCTTAGCAACACAACTGATACGCCTGAGCCGTCAGTAGCACAGGTGCCGGAGTGGAAAAGATGGCTCGAACCAACATTAAACAAGTTCAGCAGCTGAGACCCTTGACATTTCTGAGGACTCCTGAAGGGGCAATTGATGAGTTAATGGGATGTCGAGAGAAGCATAAGAAGAAGATCGGAAGCAACCAAGGTAGAGGATTAGGCTCAAAGTGATATGATTCGGGATCCTCAAGTGGGAACTCGTCTACCTCATGGGGGAACACCAGGGATCGAGGGAATTGTATGGTTAATAAAATACCAACATGTCCAACTTGTCAAAAAAAGCATTGGGGCACATGTCTTTTGGGAAGCAGAGCTTGTTATGGGTGCGGCTAAGTTGGACACCAAGTGAGAGACTGTTCAAAGAAGAATAGAACATAAAAATCTGGGGCATCAGCATCAGCCTCGTTCAGCCGTCTACGATTAATAGAAGGGAAAATCAACTTACCCCAGGAAACACCCCAGCTATCGACTCTGTAGTGTCAAATATACTTTCTAGTTGTCACCGACCTGCACACATCCTTATTGCTTCGAGAGTGGTTTAATTGCCTTGTATCTCTTTACTCAACACTTGCATATGTCTTCAGTACCCCCCTTAAGTACGTTTTGTGTGCGTCCTTGTTATTTGGAAAATTCATCTTATATGATGGGGTTTTATAAATTATGGCTCCACACGTACATTTGTCTCATATTGTTGTTAAATGATTGCATACCTCTTCGGAACCCTCAAATTATATTTTATTCACCTTTTGTCACCCGGAGGTTCCGTGGTATGCCATAGGATTTACAACCTTTGAGGTAATCTCGTTAATGATGTGTTTATGCTAGTAAATCTTATACCCTTAGAAATGCACTATTTTGATGTCATATTGGGTTTGGGGTTAGTTATCCCCTCATCATGCCAGTATTGAATGTGAATTTAAACGAGTTGGGTTTCGTTCTTCTGCCCTAGGACTTGTTATTGAGGGAGTGGGCTTGTGCCTCCTCCCATATCCTATTTTGTATAAGTATGCACGTCGGTTAGACTAAATGCGAATCATACCTCCTTGTGTAACAATATTGACACATAATTTTCACCTTCCTTGAGAGATGTACATGTCGTCCGGGAGTTTCCAATTTCTCACTTGATGAGCTATCTAGACCCTTAATGGCTTGGGAGATTGGGATTCGAGAAGTGTTATCTCTTTTTGTTTGAACAATAGCTTGTATCAAGTTTGGGGACTAAACATATTTAAGGGGGGAAGGATGTAATATCCCAAACCTCTATTTATTTAAATTAATGAGAAATTTTAGTGTTGGCATGGTTTAATGTTAGATATTATATCATTTGGGTCAAAAAATGATCAATAAGAGCCTATATTGTAACTTTAGCCCATGGAGTGTGACACATTGGATTATTCTCATGTGTATCATCCTTATATACACATATATACACACACACACCCATACAACCAGTTGAGAGAGAAGAGAAGGAGAAGAGGAGAAGAGAAAGAGGAGGAAGAAGATTGAAAGGAGAGAGGGAGCTTGGAGAGCCCCAACCCAAGCCAAGAAAAGTCATTGGAAGATTGGAACAAGCTTGAAGAAAGGTAAAGTTTCATTTCTCTCTCTACAAATTATGTATGTATATGTATCTATTTTGTTGGGTTGTCTTGTGGGGTTATTGTAGGGGAATTCTTTGAGTTCCAAATTATCTAAATCTAGAGTATTGTAAGCCCCATTGAAATATTTGAGAGTTTGGGATTGAAATCCTCAATTTGTGCATGTTAGGGCTTGGATTTCCAAAACCCTAGATCCCTTTGTTTTGACCATTCTTTTCTCCCCATTTTGAGTTATTGTGATGTTTTTGAGGTCACTTTCAAGTCCTAGGAGAGTTGTGAAGGTTTGGTTGCATTTGGATAAGGTTTAGAGGGTTTGAAGTTCAAATTTCTGCTACTGCGCAGCAGGGCATTCGAATGCCCAATATGGAGAGTTGTAAAGTTTGTACCCTAACTCCTCATAGATTTTGAGATATTGGGGTTTAAGGTTGACCCAAGATTATGCTGAAAAACTTGTTCTCCAAAATAGTAGTCCATTTTTCACGAGAACCAACTTCTTCACCCGAAATGCGTTTTTGACTCATGATCTATTCAATTAAAGGCCTTTAAGTCTATTTTCATATGGAACTAGCCTATAGTGTCAATCTTTTGTTTGGGGTGGTTGGGACGCGATAAAAGAATTAATGTTCCAAGTTTCATATTTCACCTTCAGCTTTATGTTCTCATTTTACATTGGGGTTTTGCCCTAAAGATTAGTCTTGTTCTTCCATTGTGAGAGTGAGGTCTTGGTGAGTCGGGTTGTAGGGATTTATGTTCTTAGTTTGGCGTATGTGCTACTGCTTTTCCTTAGAACATTGTATTGATGTTTCCATACTTCTATGTGTATTTTGTATAGGAACATCTTGCTTAACACCCGTTCAGTTGGATAGAGGTGAGCAACGATATGCCATGAGTAGAACCTATTACTCTCCGAATGCTTTCAAGTTCAATTACTTTTCATGCATTTCTTTTCATTTATTTCAATGCATCAATGATTACGTTCAAGTATAAATGTTATACTTTGAGTTACATACAAACCTTACCTATGATATGAATTACAACCCATGGACTATAACGTTTACATAAAGTAGATGTAAGATTCCTAATGTACGACTCCAACTCAAGGTCTTTCCGTGGTGAGACTTTAATCTAGCCCAATAGTCCTAAGATGGGGGACGTGAAATAAACCATCGACATGTAATGTCATTCATAGCAAGATCCTAAACTAGCAACGATATTCCTACGGTAGGGGAAACGAAATAATATATCGCCATGTTGGGAGACATCCTTTGGCTTAAAAGTCTACATGTGACCTTTATGGTTACTATAGCTGAGCATAACTCTTATGATTGACTAAAGCACTCTATGTGCTAATGACTAAGTGTAGCTCTTAATGACTAAGTGTAGCTCTTAATGACTGAGCCTAGCTCTCGTGATTGGCCTAAAGTGCCTATGCGTGACCTTCACAGTTACTACGTTAGCCTAAAGAGCCTATACGTGACCTTCACGGTTACTATATTGGCCTAAAGAGTCTTATGCGTAACCTTTGTGGTCACTATGATGCCCACTACTAGAAAGGCCTCTTAAGTGGAGTGAAGTGAGAGATATGTTGGCCTAATGTAAGGACATGACATACTTATGTTCTAGAATGAGAAATATGACTTGTTCAAATGCTTCATGACAGGTTATGTATGTTCCCATGAGGATTTACGTCATGATGTATCTCTTCCTTTCATGATATTATGATATGCCTTACAGTATCATGCCATGGTATGCTTATGACAGCTACATTATGTCTTACGAAATCATGTTATGGGTTATGCCTCATTCTTATGATACTATATTCAAAATGTTATAGTATTTTAATATGATATTTATGCTACCTACATTTCCAAAGCTATGCTTTATAAGTTATTAAGAATTATAATATTTGTTGTATCTAATATTATACGGCGAGCTAAGATGTACGCTTACAAGACATGATATATTATGCTTATTACAAGTTATGTCACATTCTAATAATTCATGTTATAACACGTGTGCCCCTCTTCTTCAACATTATGTTTTAGAAATGATGAAACGTTTTAATACAAAAGCCTATGCTTCATATGGTTATAAGATTACACTTATATGTTTATAAGTTCATGCCATATATGCATAATGTACCTCTATTGTTGTGTACGTTAAATATGAATGTTGGTCTATAGTATTTTATGCTCATACATTATTGTTATTCACTAAGCATTAGCTTATGTTTTCTCAAATGATTTTTAAGTAACCAATCTAGGAGGCCCTAGAGCGAGGCCATATGTGGATTTTGAGTTACAGCCCACGAGCCTCTGTTTTGTAAAATGTTTAAGGGTTGAACCTAATGTTATGTAATGGTATAAATGTTATAACCTTGATAAGCCTTGAATTAGCTCACATATATGTTATGTTTTGGATTAGGCACAGCTTTGTCATGTATAACACACATTATATTTTTAAGTTATCAAAAGTTATATTTTTTTTCACAATTATGCATCATTTTAAGTAATTACGCACAGGTGATCAACTAGTTTATGTAATGCGGCCTTGGGTAGCCTTGCTACTGGCCGGTCATGTACCCTAAAACTGTATAGGCCAGGTTATGAGGCGTGACATGAATGACTTCGTCCTGTAATAGCCAAGTATGCCAACCAAAAAGTTTAATCACATAAAAATAAATGACTAAATAAAAGAAAGAGAACTAAATATAAACAAATATACAAGTTAACAACAGAACAAAGTAAAAAGTAAACATAAATCACTGATCAGGTGGTATATACCGCCCAATTTCTTCGTTAAGGTAGGGAAGTAATCAATTGTTCAAAATCCAGCAAAGGTATTATCAATTTGTAGTCCACAAAGATGTTTTTTTTTTTTTGAATTTTTTTAAAAATGTATTTTATTATTTTTTTTATATTCCAATTTTTTTTCTTTTTTGTTTTTTTATTTTCACAAATTTAAATTAAAACCATTCCCCAGCAACGGTGAAAAAAATTGATCACTTGTAAATAATGTGATTGAAATATGCCAGTGTGCGATTGTGATGCAGTAATTACTCAGTAAGTCGAGATTGAATTCATAGGGAACGGTTAACAAAATATAAAAAGTTGGAGTTAGAAATTCACTCATGGTAAAAGATCAATTCACCCACGGTAAAAAATTAGATATCGACTAAGCCGTGCTAAATATCATAGTATTGCAATGGCTTCAGTTGGAACCTAAGCCAATCGGTTTGAATTCTATCAAAAATAGTACCGCTGAGATGTGGACAGTTGGTACAGAAAAATAGTAACCAAAAGAAATTTTTTTTGCTTTAGAATGTTTGATGATTAGGAACTAGACTTTAAATAACAAAAACAGTCTTGGATCCAATTCATCTGATCACCCAATTCACCTAAAATATCAACGGAGGTTTTGTAACTCAAATCATTGGTTGTATCTTGAGTCTTTGATTTGGAAGATTTAGTGATAAAAATATAATTTCAATAATAACTAAATCTAGAATAGTAAAATTAACGCCATAGATTCATACCATCGATTTGTATATACCAGTTGCTTTGTCAAGGTGGAAAGTATTACAAACATAGTTAAGAATTTAAGTTTTCTCAAAGATCTAAAATTTAATTACCAAGAAATACCAATTATCTCTGTTGATATCCCAAGATCATCGGATGATCTTCACAATTGGCTTCAAGAATAAAATTAGCTACTCGTAATATTAAAGAGACTTGACTTGAAAAAAAAATGACTTTATAAATAATTGGAAACTCCTACATATTTCTCTCTCCCTTGCTTCCTCTCAAGCTTCCCCTCTTGCCTCTCTTTGCATTACTATTTATAGACTCACAAGATGAAGCCATCTATTCCCTACAATGATACACTATTCTTTCTGTTAATTATTAATTTCTTCTTTTGTCTTCTTTTCATGTCAATTGCCATCTTTTTATGTCAATTTTTATGTGAGTTCGCTCTCTCTTTTATCCAAAAGCAAAAACACGCCTTGCTTGTTTTGGTGGAATTATTGAAAATTAGATGTTTATCCATATAGGTGGGCTCCAATCAATGAAGACTCCTTTTATTTCCATATGAGTTTGCTCCTTCTTTTATTTAAAAGCCTACAAAATGCTCAACAGAATTTATTAGGATTAAATATAAATTAATTAAAACTATTTATAATTATTTTAATGCTAACAAACACAAATTAGGAGCATATAATTACATTTTTACAATGTAATCGTTCTCCAAACCCGCCCTGCAAAGCCTCGTTTCTTTTGTCTTAGTGTTTTTTTCAAACACATCATAGACAAAGGAAAGGATAAAATCACAAAAAATAAAAATAAAAATCACAATACTCATATTTTAATAAAATATATACATATAACAATAATTCAAGCAATATTTGAATCTTCCAAATACTTTAATTCAAGCATTATTTATCTTCCAAACAATATTGTAATAAAATTTGAAAATAATTTCTCAGGAAACACTACTAAAAAAAGCTTTATTTGCGACGGCTCAAATGCTGTCGTAAATACTAATTATTTGCGACGGCGATAACCCTGACACAAAAACTATCAATTAGGACTACCTTTTTTACGACGGCATAGGTCCTGTCATGAATACTGGTAAAAAACAACGTCGTTTAATTTAGTTAAAGGTGACACCCCCATTTACGACGCAGCATTTGCGACAGGGTGTGCTGACAAAAAAAAAAAAATGGTGAAACGACGTCGTTTTGACGTAAACGACATAGTTCATGCCCGAATGTATTAACCTCCCCCCCCCCCCCCCCCCCCCCCCCCCCCCCCCCCCCCCCCCGCCGCGCCTTCCCTTTCAGCCCTCTACCCTAGCAGTGTCGATCGAATACTGAAGAAAAAAATCATCGTGCCGCTCCAAATATTTGTTCAATCACGTTTCCCTACGAAGGCATCGAAACTGGTAGAGAACCCTGATCAAATAGCAGATAGAAGCTTCTTATCTCTCTCGAAATACATTTTGTGGAGAGCCCAACTTATCAAGAAGAGTGAGAGAAAGAGGGAAATATCGCAATTTGAAGCCCTAAAAAAGAGAATTGACGGAGTAGTAAAGGTGGAGTGAGGACATGAGGGTAGAGAGATAGGGGAGTTTTAGTATTTGGTCTCTGGTCTCATGGGTGTTGCGGGTTCGAAGCTCGAGAAAGCTCGAAGAGACCAATTTCTGGAAGGCGAGCGCTACTTTGGCCTTGAGAATTTCGGCAACACTTGTTACTGCAACAGCGTCTTGCAGGTTTGATTCTATTCCATTCACTTCGTTTTTTTCAAAATTTTCTTTGTGCGGTCTTTGTTCTTGCAATTTTTTATTTTCTGTATATGTTTAGGGCTCTTGATTTCAAGTTGCATGCTTCTGAGTGTTGGGATTGTTAGGTTTTATCAGTATAATTGCAACTTTTTTTTTATAATTGTTTCATTGCTACTGGTGGTTTGATTGGTTTTTGGTCCATTTTGATATCTGTGTGAAACATGTAGTTGCTCATATGGGCACACAAACGCAACCACATACAGCCCTTCATTTATTTTCGTATTCACTATTCGTTGATGGATTCAACTGCAGCAGCCAATTCAAGGAAAATCTAATTGATTACAAACTTACATATGTTTTTACACATTTTAAATGTAACATACTGTACTTTTCTTGACAGTTTCTAAGCATAAGTGGTTCTGCCCCTGATAATCTGAATTTGATCCATTGACAATTCTAGTCATGGTGTTGGAGGTTATATTACTTCCAACTAGGTGAAACAACTTCCATTAGGGATTGATCTTATAAGCTGCTAAGACTTCTTGTTTCTTCATCATTTTATTCCAATAACAGTTGCTACGAATTCTATTCTCGCATATGGTTATAAAGCAATCATGGTGGCTTGCAATTTGAATCAGTATGATAATCATGTTGGCTTGCTACTTGCTGGATTGCTTCAAATATGCCTGAAAGGACAAATATGACAATTTAGTTTTAACTCAAGTTTGACGATTATGAAGTGTGGATTCAGCATGGGTACTTGTTCTTGGGGAAGAAGCATCAAGAAATAGCACATATTGGTTACTTATCTCTTTGATGGATGAACGATATCAAATATCTCTAGAATTTTTCTCATGCTGGATTTTCTCTTCTTTTGTTATTTTTTGGAGATTCTGTTCCAGAAAAGGGGAAACTACTAGTTGTAGGAGGTGAGACAATTGGATAATTTTTTTTTTCAATTATTTTTAAAATTTTAATTTTCTAGATTTGGATACATCTTACAGTCTTAACTGGTGATTGAGCTTAATGTGTTCATTTCACTACGTAATGCCCCTCGCTTATAAAATTGAATATCTAACTTTCAAGCGTCCTTGTACTGTCTTATTAATTACTTCCACCAAGCATAGAAGTATTGCATTACTAATCCCTCCTAGAAAATCCGTCTTAAAGTATTATAATTGCTTTGATATTGAAGTATTAACGCCAGTCTAAAAGAACTTATTTTGTGGGTTGGCCTGCTCCTATATGAAAGAGAAGTCATCACACATGATTTAATCTATTGACTTGATTGATGCACTTGAATACATGCAGTTATTTGTCCTTTCTGTTCATATTTGTAGATTTCCAAATATTGTTGACACTTGACACTAGCTACCTGTAAAAAACTTCAGTCTTCTTCAGTGAATGCCGGCCTTAACAATAATTCCAAACACTAAAGAATACCTTTAGTCACATCTAATGGTTTATCCCTAGTAAACCATTTTGTATGAATGTTTGCACACATAAATAAAAGTTAAAATAGATATAATGTTTTACTTATTAGAGATGGAATTTTTTCTTAGACAGTAAGTATTTTAAAACTGGAAGTTCCATGTAGTTTTGTAAAACCTTGCATGTGACGGTGGCTTTGACGATGGCTTTGCATGTGACAAAATAGAGTCTAAATTCCCTACAATTCCTAAAAATTTTCAAGGAGGGGGTTCACCTTCTCTGTCACCCAACTGTGTAGTATTTGAAAATGGAAATAAGGAAATCACTGGTTGGCATTAGGGGGGTTTTAGGACACTTTTAAACTAAAACATGCTACCTTTTCATGGAATTAAGGAAGTTAAGGGCATGCAGTCCCTTATAACAATATAGTGATAATATATGGTGCCAATAGCTTTTGGAAACTCATGGCAGCAGGAAATTCCATTACTAGACCTAAAATGATAAACATTTTATATGAAAATACATGTTTCAACTTCGATTCTCATGCTTAATTCCATTTCAGATGAAAAAAAAAATGAACAATACATAGCTTCCAGTGCTTGTTGCTGTATTTCTAATGCCATTACTACTACATTAGAGGTTAATTCAAATACATCTAGTTGCTATTTTCTTTGTACTAGCTGTTGAAGGTTTGTTCTTGCAGTTTTTTCACTTAACCTTTAAAAAAAAAAACATTGTTTTCCGAGCCATGGGGGTACTAAAATGCCGAAACGGTCTTGGGAGTCCGTCAAACTTGATACGTAGGAAGGTTTAGGCACAAGTAACATATAGGAACAAACGGCATGGTCGTTGGACTCCCAAGTTGAGAGTTGTCACTTTTTTTCACTTAATCTTTAAAAAAAAACATTGTTTTCTGAGTCGTTTTTTTAACTAAAATGCCGAAATGGCCTCGGGAGTCCGTCATACTTGACACATAGGAAGGTTTAGGCATGAGTAACGTGTGGGAACAAACGGCACGGTCGTCGGACTCCCAAGTTGAGAGTTGTCGCTTTTTTTCACTTAATCTTTAAAAAAAAAGATTGTTTTCCGAGTCGTTTTTTCACTAAAATCCCGAAATGGCCTCGGGAGTTTGTCAAACTTGACACGTAGGAATGTTTAGGCATGAGTAACGTGTGGGTGACTCGTCCTTTCCACGCTCACCGTGCTGAAGGTGCTTGTAGTTTAAGTGGGGGTACTCCCACTATCGTGTTCTCCCATGAGATCTGTGCCAATTTAGCAATAGAAACGAGTAGAGCTTAGAAACGTATTCAAATTGCAACCGCAAACCAAGAGTGAAATCGATGACTATGCTATCTAAAATCGACTAAAAATCTTTTGGTGTTTGAGGGTTTGGTTTACTAGCAACTAGGTGAACAATTAAAATGAAATTGAAACCTACAACTTGATTCTAGTTAAAGTAAATTGACAATTATGAACATTTTACTACAACAACCACAATTATGACTAAATTAATTCTTAATTTAACAGAAATTCTAAATGAACACAAGTAGGGATTTAACTTGATTAAAAAGAGGGTTTGGGTTCAAATGTTCCAATCTACCAATTCTAGCACGAAATTTGAAAGGGGGAGTTTGGGTTAACTAAAATCAAGAACCATCCAAAGACCCTTGATTCGGAAAAGTTTAGCTTTGAAATTTTATGGATCTCTAATTATTTTGGAATTAAGTTTTATCACAATTTATGGGTTCTTTAGAAATAAATCACATGTTATTAACTATGATTATAGATCTAAGATTTCTACAACAATTAATTCCAATATAATTAGAGAAAAATATGCAACATAGATATTCAACAAGATTCAAGAACTCCCCTTTCATTTTCCATGCATTCCTTGGTAGATCTTCACATTTATTCCTAAACAATGAGTTTAGCTTGAAGATTCCATAGTTAAGAGCTTTCCAAAGTGTAGAGACAACATCTTGAGTTCAAATCAAAAGTGAATATATATTGAAATATAGAAAATGTGAAAGATTACACTAAATCAACACTAGAAATCTATCTAAATACTTTCCAAAGTCCTAAATACAACAAAGTAAAGTAAATCTAAGAAAAATACATGATTTTCCCCTATTCTCCCTCTCTACCCGCAGCTCAAAACCTAAAATCTAACTATCCTCTCTTTTTTCTTCGACTGTTGGGTTGTAGGGCAAATCTACGCTCACCGTCCGAAATGCGTCCAAAGTACATCCGAAATGCGTCCGGATGCACCGTCCAAACGGTGTCATAATCGTTCGGACAGTTATTTCACCGTTCGGACGGTCTTCGGACAAGGAAACTCGGCTCTGTATTTCTTCGAACAGAAAAAGACAACTCTATGATAGCTTAGAACGGAAAATATCAACTCTGGAACGACTTTAGACGGAAATATAGACTTTGGAACTCCAATCTCCCTCGCAGCATCCGAACGGTAATTCGCCCGTCTGAACGGGGCGTCCGAACAGTCTAGGAGTCTGAACGGTCATTTGTTTGTCCGAACGCACCGTCCGAACGGTCCGTCCGGACGGACTTCTCCTCTTTAGGTCCCTTTTTTCACCATTTTATCACCAAAAACCTACAATACACATGAAAAACCACTTTAAATCAGGTTATGGCTAAAAATCTATTTTATTACCCATATAGAGGCTAACAAACACTTAATTAGGGGACAAAGATTACACTTTTAGAGTGGAATCAACACCCCCCAACTTAGCTTTTGCTAGTCCCTAGCAAAAAATGTATTATAGAAAGAAGATAATTAAAGACAATAAAATAAACAAAATATGCACAACCCACTCAAGATATTGATGGACGCATCTCTAACCTCAAACACATATAGGAGTTTATGCAAAAATTCATACACTAGAGAAGTTTGTGCGCGTGTGTTTGGTAAGCCAATGCTAAGCAACATATAAGGAACTCAATTGTGCACTTCTGAACCGTAAAGTTTTGATTCAATCCTCACTGGGCATACACTCAGAATGAAAGACCCACATGGTTCATATAATGATATATTCAACAATGGAGTAAATATACATGGCAAAACAAGTGAATATATCCAAAATAAAGAACCGGACAATATGTATGTGTATCACCTTTGGCATAACTTCCTGAAAGAATGTTCATAGATGCACAATGATTCAAAAAATTGACAAGATAAAACTTTTACTCTAATGAAAATTATAATGAAGTATCTTTGGATCGATTAAGTGATTTGGAAGGCGAAGAGGTAAAGTAGGAATGATGCGAGGAAAATACAAAACACATCACATGTCAATGAGGTGATGAAAAGATATCATATCCAACTCCTCCCTTCTTATGTACCCAAAAATCTGAACAATAAACATTTTCAATTTTTTTTACAACTCCTTCTCTATAACTTCGATGCCATTTTGCATTATGCTCATAACTTCTTCTTCTTCTCTTTTTTTTTTTTTTTTAATTTTTATATCATACACCCACTTCTTTTTCTTTTCTTTTACTCTTCTTCTTCTTCTTCTTCTTCTTCTTCTTCTTCTTCTTCTTTTTATATTTTATATATCTTCGTTTCCCCAATATAGTATAGAATAAGGATATGAAATACAAAAATTTCAATGATATCTTTCGAGGAAGAAGTTGGTGATAAATGAAATGATAAATGGGTTATATGGTGAAAGAAAAAAAAGAATAATGACTACCAAGAAGGAAATGGGCTTAGAATTACATAAAGATGCCAAATTATAATATTCCACATAGTAAAAGTGTCAATGTCAAGATCAGAACCCATCTTATGAACCAAAAGCAAGCATAAAGAAGTTATTCAAGAGAAATGAGGATGAAAGATCAATTCTTGAGTAAATGTAGACTTTCAAAATGACGGTAAACGCTCTAAAGCTCACAAGGTGATAATCTCCACTAAGTATGGACGAAAATGCAATGTAGAGTAGCAAAAATATGTTGCAAAGCATAACTCATGTGAAAAGTGTATAACTTTCTACCAATGCATGAATCAAGCACTCTCCATGGAGTTGAAAGTAAGACAACGAGTCCATCTCAATCTAAGTTAGGTCTTAATGTCAAAAACAGTGTTATAGTGCATCAAAAATGAGTCAACGCATCAATCGCAAAAGCTAGCTAAGCATGCATAATAAGAGATGTAATTAGATGCATGAGAGAAATGAAGACTGATACTGATACCATACACTACCAAAATCCCCAACAAAATAGTACATGCGAGTAACGTAAACCAAAATCTGAGAACACCTGTAGCTAAACCATCCAACAATACAAGATAAAGAGCAAGGGGATACAAAAATAAATGATGTACAGTAAAGAAAGCTCAAAATATAATCCACTATATCAAAACAATATACACTATGTCAAAACAATATACAAAATCTGATGCAATGATATGCTATGTGTGTACAAAAATGCATCACAATCCTAAACTATCAATCATCTCCATCGTCATCTGGAGGCAGTGCAACAGCAGACCTAAGGGCCCGGACCTCAACAAAAAGCTCCTCTATGATCCTGGTCTGGCCTCAGGTCTGACCTTGAAGTGCGATAATCTGCTCAGACTAGGCTCGGATCAGGCCTTGGAATGCAGTACTCTACTCAGACTGGGCTCGGATCAGGCCCTGGAATGCAGTACTTTACTCAGACTGGGCTCGGATCTGGCCCTCAAGTGTAGCAAAATGAGCTGCGTGGGCAGCCTCTAGCCTAGCAATGTTGGCAGACTGCTGTGCTGATCCCGCAGCTAACATATCTAAGGTCTGCCGCATCTGCTCAAACATCTACAATGTCGGATCGGGCATCGGTGGTGGCTGAAAGTGCTGCTGCTGCTGCTAATGCTGATGAATGTCGAGGTCGTATTAGTCCAGGTCAGCAAGATCTAGCTCAGCAAGTCCCGGCTGCTGCTGCTACTACTGCTGCTGCTATTGTGGCTGTGGTTGTGGTTGGAACTGCTCCTGCTGCTGCTGCAGTCTGCGAGATCTCAATTCCTGTTGGATGGTGGATCTACCAATAGGCTCCCTCGACTGTGGGAGACGAGGAAGTCCAACAGCAGGGGTCCCGAAAGCAGCCTCGATCACCCGTGTCAAAAGAACCGCAAAAGGGATGGATCCCTGAGCACGCGGGTGCAAGCACTCCTCCGCAAGGGCTCTAAACTGAAATAACGGGAGATCTATGGACTTACCCCCCCCCCCCCCCCCCCCCCCCCCCCCCCCCCCCCCCCCCCCCCCCCCCCAAATAGCCCACAAAAGACTAGCCCTACCCCTCTTAACTTCAGAATGCCTAGCAATGGGGTAAACGGACTGACAACAAAAAATATACAAGGGGGCATAAATCGGAAGCAATGAGCTGACCGTCACTTGTTGACGCAAACCCCAATCAGTGCCTGGGAGGCAAACCTCGTCGGAAATGACACTGAAGTCATTCGCGAGTGGCGAGGGTGATCCCAATGTCAAACCCCCTAACCCAGGACGTAATCTGCTCGTGTCCTGGGGTAATACAACAGGCTGTCACGTTCGCCATAAACTCGGCGAGCAAGACAAAAATGGCCTCTCCATCGAAGGTAGTGAGAAGCACCCAACCCCGGGCCTCAAAGGCCTCGGCCCACAAAAATCCGGGACCCCTAAACTGCTCAAGGTCCATCTGGCACTCAAGCACTACACCCCTCTTAATCCAAGTTTGGGAGAATGCCTTAAAGGCATTCTCCAACACAAAACGAGTGACATCATAGGCTGGGGCTGGCTCAACCTCAGCTGCGCCAGCCGGAAGGGCACCTGGGGCCCCTATGCCTGCCATAACTATCTAAATACTCTAAAAAGTCTCCTAGGTAAAGAATAAAATACGCGAGGAAGGATACAGGAATACCTAGGGAAGCGTGAAACAAAGGGTGGAGGAGTCAAGGGCGCGTGCTCGGGCTCCGGCAGGGCTCTGCTATCGTCCAAAAGCTCTCAAAACTCTCAAAAACTCCCCGTATAGTGTCTGTAGTGAGTTTGAACTCAATACGGACACTGCCTATTTATAGGGGATGCTAAGCGTTCGACGCACGTCTGGATACCGTCCGGACGCAACGTCTGAACGGATAATAACGATCCGAACGGTCAAAAAGGTGTCCGAATGGTCAAAAATCCGTCCAAACAGTCCGATTAACGCGCGTCTGGATACTATCCGAAAGGGATATGATTACAAAACGGGGCTGTTCGAATTCACAGTCCGAACGGTAAAGGTAAGCGTTCAGACGCATCGTCCGAACGGACAACACGTTAGGACGCATCGTCTGAACGGTAAATCCCAAAAAAATTCGAATATACGCAGAAAAACCCAAAAAACTCAAGAGATTAAACAAAAAGTAACTTAAACAACAAAAACTGCAAAAGAATAAAAGAAAACAAAACAGCCTATACAACTTTACATAAAAACCGAGCGCAAAACAAGCTCACCTCAACCCTCAACTTAAGATGTTGCATTGTCCTCAAAGCAACAATAACACGAAAGAGACCGGGACAACAACCACGGGAGGGCGGGAGCACATAGGGGACAATCATCAAGTCAAGATTGGTGGATCAATGAGATCCACATAATCTACCTCGCCTCGTAAAGGCTCGATGTAAGGCTTTAACCTTTGCCCATTGACCTTGAAAGGTGTGCCATTCGTAAGATTTTGCACCTCAATAGCACCATAGGGAAAGATTTCCCTAATTTGGTAGGGGCCGGACCATTTATTCCTTAACTTTTCCGGAAAGAGATGCAACTGGCAATTGTAGAGAAGAACTTTTTGACCAACATGAAAAGATTTGCGATGAATGTGTTGGTCATGATGGACTTTCATTTTAGCCTTTGAAATTTTTGCATTTTCATACGCATCATTTCTTATTTTATCTAGCTTATTCAATTGGAGCTTCCGGTGGTCGCCGGTTTCACCCAACCCCTCACTATACTGCTGAATAGCCCAATATGCCTTATGTTCAACTTCAACCGGGAGGTGACATGCTTTTCCATACACAAGACGGTACGGGGAGGCACTTAGAATGGTTTTGTAGGCCATTCGATAGGCCCACAATGCATCAATTAAGCACAAAGACCAATCCTTTCGAGACGGATTAACCATCTTTTCCAAGATTGTCTTGATTTCACGGTTGGCTAATTCGACTTGACCTTGTGTTTGGGGATGGTATAGCAAACCGACTTTGTGAATAATGCCGTACTTTCTCTTGAGTATCCCTAATGGCTTATTACAGAAATGGGAACCACCATCACTGATGATGGCTCGAGGCATACCGAACCGGGAAAAAATCTATTCTTTGAAAAATTTGACCATAACTTGGTGGTCATTGGTTCGTGCCGGTATTGCCTCTACCCATTTGGAAACATAATCTATAGCCACTAAGATATAAAGATACCCAAAAGAACTAGGAAATGGACCCATGAAGTCTATACCCCAACAATAAAAAACCTCCAAAACAAGGATAGGGTTAAGGGGCATCATGTGTTTCCTAGAAAGGCTCTCGAGTCTTTGACATCTATCACACGCCACACAAAATGAATGCACATCTTTAAACATAGTCGACCAATAAAGTCCACTTTGCAAAATTTTTGCCACGGTTTTCTTCGAAGAGAAATGGCCCCCACATGCATGAGAATGATAAAATTTCATTACACTTTCAAATTCCTCATCCGGCACACATCGCCGTACAACTTGATCCAAGCAATATTTGAACAAATACGGCTCGTCCCAAAAAAATTGTCTTATTAGCCTAAAGAATCGCCTCTTGTCCAATGTGGACCAATGAGAAGGAATGGCTTTTGTGGCCAAATAGTTGGCCACATCGGCGTACCAAGGAGTTAAGGCTTGATTCAAGGCATTGCAAAACTTGAGTTGCTCGTCGGGGAAGGTCTCACAAATAGGAGAGTCATCTTTGGTAGGGTGCTCAAAAGGGAGGCGGGACAAGTGATCCGCGACAATGTTTTTAACCCTCTTTTTATCCCTAATTTCAAGATCAAACTCTTGAAGAAGGAGAATCCACCTAATTAATCGAGGCTTTGCGTCTTGTTTGGACAAGAGGTATTTGAGTGCAGCGTGGTCGGTGAAAACAATCACATGAGACCCCACTAAATAAGAGCGAAACTTGTCCAAAGCAAACACAATAGCCAAAAGTTCTATCTCAGTGGTGGTATAATTTATTTGGGCCTCATTCAAAGTTTTGCTCGCATAATGGAGCACATGAGGTTTCCTCTCATTTCGTTGGCCCAACACGGCCTCCACAGCAAAGTCGCTAGCATCACACATAAATTCAAAGGGTAGGCTCCAATCCGGAGGCTTGATTATGGGAGCTGTAGTCAAATGATTTTTCAACTTATCAAAAGTTAGCTGATAAGACGGAGTCCACTCAAATGGAACATCTTTTGCCAAGAGGGCACATAAGGGCCTAGAAATGGAACTAAATGATTGAATGAAGAGCCGGTAAAAACGGGCATGCCCAAGAAAAGATCTCACATCTCTCACATTCCTAGGGGAGGGTAGCTTTTGAATAATCTCAACCTTGGTTGGATCTACCTCAATGCCCCTCCCGAAGATGATGTGGCCTAGGACTATACCATGTGTCACCATAAAGTGAGACTTCTCCCAATTCAACACGAGATTGCTCTCCTCACAACGGTTTAGTACTGACTCTAAGTTTTGAAGACATTGAGCAAAGTTGTTCCCATATACGGAAAAATTATCCATAAAGACCTCTAAAATTCGCTCCACCATATCACTAAAAATACTTCATGCATCTCTGAAAAGTGGCGGGAGCATTGCATAACCCAAAGGGCATTCGCTTGTAAGCAAATGTGCCAAAGGGGCATGTAAATGTGGTTTTAACTTGGTCTTCCATGGCGATTGCCAATTGATTATATTTGGAGTAACCATCAAGGAAACAATAGTAGGCCCGTCCCACTACCCGCTCCAAGACTTGGTCAAGGAAGGGAATGGAAAAATGATCCTTGGTAGTTACGGCATTCAAGCGACGGTAGTCTATACACATACGCCACCCGGTTTGGATGTAGGTAGGTATCAATTCATTATTCGCATTTTCAACTACCGTCACTCTGGACTTTTTGGGGACAACTTGGGTGGGACTCACCCATTTAGAGTCGGCAATTGGGTATATAATACCCGCATCAAGAAGTTTTTGCACTTCACCCCTCATAACTTCCTTCATAGTTGGGTTCAATCGGCGTTGCATTTGGCGCACCGGCTTAGCCCCTTCCTCAAAATATATGCGATGAGTGCATACAAGAGGGCTAATGCCGTGCAAATCGGCAATTGTCCAACCTATGGCTTTCCGGTGCTTTTTGAGCACCTCCAATAAGCTCCCTTCTTGAGCTTCCGTAAGTGATGAAGATATCACTACGGGATAAGATTGATCTTTACCCAAAAAGACATATTTAAGGGTAGAAGGCAAAGGCTTCCTATCGGGCGTAGGAGCCTCTAGTTCAGATGGTTGGGGCTTGGCAGGGTTAGGGGTCAAAGGTTCAAAAGTGGGGGTCCATTGACCCACCGCCATGATAGGACACACCTCTAGACCACTACCCTCATTAAAAACATCCCCTTCTTCATCATCTCCCAAGCAATCTAGACCTTCACTAAATTTCAACATTCTCTCCAAAGGGTCTTCTACCATTTGCCTCTCGAAGTGCTCTTCCACTATCGAATCAATAAGATTCACCTCCCGGACGTCCTCTAAATCTCCCGGTTGTTTTCCCGCATTAAACATGTTAAGTTCAATGGACATATTCCCAAAGGATAATTTTAAAAGACCCCCCCGCACATGGATGATGGCGTCACATGTGGCTAAGAAGGGTCGCCCCAAAATGATAGGAATGTGGTTCCAAGCATGGGGATCTACAACCGGGTGAGTATCTAAGACCACAAAATTGGCCGGGTAATAAAACTTATCAACTTTCACTAAGACATCCTCAACTATTCCCCTAGGGGCTTTGATCGATTGGTCCGCCAACTGGAGTGTAATCCTCGTAGGTTTCAATTCACCTAGCCCCAATTGCTCGTACACCAAGTACGGCAATAGATTCACACTCAACCCCAAGTCTAGAAGGCACCCCTCTATCCTATGGTCTCCTATGACACAAGTCACGGTAGGACAACTAGGATCTTTGTACTTTGGTGGGGTTTTAACTTGGACAACGGAATGGACATCCTTAGCAAGAAAGGCGTTCTCCCTCATATTTAATCTCCTCTTAACAGTACATAAATCCTTAAGGAATTTAGCATAAGAGGGAATTTGTTTAATGGCTTCAAGGAGTAGTAGATTTATTTTGACTTGCTTCAAAGTCTCATAAATCTCCAAACTTAATTGATTCTTGAGTTTAACTAACTAGTGAGGAAATGGAGCGTAAGCCAAGATCTCACGTTCCTCTCTCAAAACTTCCTCACCATTGGGCATGGACCTACTCGGCTCTTTCTTCTCATAATCCCCTTCCTCCTTTTCTCTCTCATTTTTTTCTTTCTCACTCCCCTCCTCCTTCTCACTTGGTACTCTCTCAACCCCTTTTCCTTTTCTAGACTCTTCCTCATTAACGCCCGACCCCTCATCTACCTTAGATACTTTTACCCCACCCTTAGGGTCCCTAGGAAGGATGGTCTTGTCAATGGCTTTACCACTCCTCAAAGTGGTAATGGCCGAAACATTCTCATGGCTAGCTGATGGTTGGGTCAAGGTTTTGGTGGAATGGACTTGCCTAGAAGGATTGGGTTGAGGTTGTGCAGGCAACTTACCCTTCTCAGTAAGGGTCAACGCTTGAGTAAGAAGAGTCAATTGACTCTTGATGTCATCTAAAGTTTTGTCAACCCGTGAGCTTACCCCCCCTTGGGTTTGGATGAATTGTTGGAGAGTATCCTCCAACGGCTTTTGATGTGGGGGGTGGTATGTGTTAGGTTGAGCTTGAGGTGGAGGTTGGAATGGTTTAGGTTGGGTAGGAAATGATGTGAACGGTGGAGGTTGATAATGTTGTGGGTGCGATTGTGAGGGAGGGGCTTGATAAGATTGAGGGTTGTTATACCCTCCTTAATAAGCTTGGGGATTTGAAGTCCCCTCATTACGCCATCCAAAGTTAGGATGATCCCTCCATCCCGGGTTGTAAGTATTGGAGTAGGGGTTTCCCCCACCTCGATTGTATTGCCCAATAACATTGGCTTGACTATGCAAGGCTTGGCCATGCAAGGCTTCCTTAATCCCCAGGATAACCGAGCATGACGTGGTGTCATGCTCTTTGGTCTCACAAAACGCACAACACATTCCCTTAGGCTCTTCACTCCCCACCGAACTTACATTCTTAAACTCTAGAGCCTCTAATTTTCTCACCATTGTGGCAAGCCTAGCATTCATATCATCAACTTCTTTCAATTGATATTTCGCCCCTTGCGTGTTTGGTCTACCTTCGGGATTTTGGGTCCTGGTAGTGGCCCAATCGCGAGCCAAATTAGCTAGGTAATCAAAGTATGAATAAGCTTCATAAGGTTGCTTATCCATAAATGCTCCCGCGCACATAGTCTCAACGAATTGCTTGAGTTAGGGCATTAACGAAGAGTAAAAGATGTTGATAATGTGCCATTCGGCAAAGCAATGGTGTGGACAAGAAACTAAAAGCTCTTTAAACCGCTCTCAACACTGAAAAAATGATTCTCCCAACATTGGAGAAAATTGTGAGATTTGGCGTCTAAGCGCCTCCGTTCTATTTTTCGGGAAATTTTTTTTCAAAAACTCTCCTTGAAGAGTTTGCCAAGAGTGGATGGAAAGTGGTCTCAAAGAATTGAACCACGTCGTGGCAGTGTCCTTTAAACAAAATGGAAAGATTTTAAGAAAAAAGATTTCCCGTGGACACGAGGTGTCCATCCCTAAAGAGCATGTATCCTCAAATTCCTTGATGAAGGCATAAGGCCTTTTCGAATCAACTCCGTGGAATTGAGGAAGCAATTGCATCATGTCTGGCCTTATGTTCAAAGCGGCATAGTGGGGCGGAATAACAAGGCAAGAACTCGGTGCTTGCCGCGGTGGGTTCAAGAAATCCCTCATTCGGAATTGGGGAGCCCCTATGTCCCCATGGTTGCTCGTATTTTCCATGTTCTCACCCCCTAAACCATGGGCCGGATGTAAAGGAGGGTATTGTGGCAATCCACCCATCTGTGGGTTTGGAAAGATATTTGGATTGGGTGGAGCATCATTAGGTAGCCTAACTTCGGGATTTTGGTCATCCATATGAGGTGCACCTAGGTCGACTACTAATGAAATTCTGGGAGGTGTGTTAGCCGGTGATGGTGGGTCAACTCATAAAAGGTGTTTATTGTCAATTCGTGCCCAATGGAACATGCAAATGTAATGCGCAAATAGTATGCCTCAATCCTAGTCAACACATCATACACAAACAATATATATATGCCAGACAATGGCTTTTTCTCTTTACCGGACAACGGCTTTTCAATTCCAATCTCCCACTCTACGTGCTAAATTACCATCGATTAGCAAATAAAGCGCACACTAACCTAACTCCTCTTATGCTTCTAACAATATGTAATGCTACTAGTTAATCAAACAAAAGAAACTATTGAAAAGAAAGAAATAAAAATCCTAACATGGTATCCACATTGAGTTTAAAGAAATTACCTAGGCCTGAAGCCATAGATGCTTCCCTCGTAGGTGGGTGATCAATACCCATCTTGTTTTTACGACTTGCAATTTTTTTGTTTTCACACTTTGCTCGTTCCTTTAAGTCCCCGGCAACGGCACCAAAACTTGACTCGTCCTTTCCATGCTCACCGGGCTGAAGGTGCTTGTAGTTTAAGTGAGGGTACTCCCACTATCGTGTTCTCCCATGAGACTTGTGCCAATTTAGTAATAGAAACGATTAGAGTTTAGAAACGTATTCAAATTGCAACCGCAAACCAAGAGTGAAATCGATGACTATGTTATCTAAAATCAACCGAAAATCTTTTGGTGTTTGAGGGTTTGGTTTACTAGCAACTAGGTGAACAATTAAAATGAAATTGAAACCTACAACTTGATTCTAGCTAAAGTAAATTGACAATTATGAACATTTTACTACAACAACCACAATTATGACTAAATTAATTCTTAATTTAACCGAAATTCCAAATGAACACAAGTAGGGATTTAACTTGATTAAAAAGGGGGTTTGGGTTCAAATGTTCCAATCTACCAATTCTAGCACGGAATTTGAAAGGGGGAGTTTGGGTTAACTCAAATCAAGAACCGTCCAAAGGCCCTTGATTCGGAAAGTTTAGTTTTGAAATTTTATGGATCTCTAATTATTTTGGAATTAAGTTTTATCACAATTTATGGGTTCTTTAGAAATAAATCACATGTTATTAACTATGATTATAGATCTAAGATTTCTACAATAATTAATTCCAATATAATTAGAGAAAAATATGCAAAATAGATATTCAACAAGATTCAAGAACTCCCCTTTCATTTTCCATGCATTCCTTGGTAGAACTTCACATTTGCTCCCAAACAATGAGTTTAGCTTGAAGATTCCATGGTTGAGAGCTTTTCAAAGTGTAGAGACAACATCTTGAGTTCAAATCAAAAGTGAATATATATCGAAATATAGAAAATGTGAAAGATTACACTAAATCAACATTAGAAATCTATCTAAATACTTCCCAAAGTCCTAAATACAACAAAGTAAGTAAATCTAAGCAAAATACATGATTTTCCCCTATTCTCCCTCTCTACCCGCAGCTCAAAATCTAAAATCTAACTATCCTCTTTTTTTTCTTCAACTACTGGGTTGTAGGGCAAACCTGCGCTCACCGTCCGAAGTGCGTCTAAAGTACATCCGAAATGCGTCCGGACGGTGCCATAACCGTTTGGACGGTTATTTCACTGTTCAGACGGTCTTCGGACGAGGAAACTCGGCTTTGTATTTCTTCGAACGGAAAAAGACGACTCTGTGATAGCTTAGAACGGGAAATATCGACTCTGGAACGGCTTTGGACAGGAAATATAGACTCTAGAACTCCAATCTCTGTCGCAGTGTCCGAACGGTAATTCGCCCATCTGAATGGGGGGTCTGAACGGTCTAGGCATTCGAACGGGCATTTGTCCGTTCGAACGCACCGTCCGAACGGTCCGTCCGGACGGACTTCTCCTCTTTAGGCCTCTTTTTTCACCATTTTATCACCAAAAACCTACAATACACATGAAAAACTATTTTAATTCAGTTTATGGCTAAAAATCTATTCTAATACCCATATAGAGACTAACAAACACTTAATTAGGGGACAAAGATTACACTTTTATAGTGGAATCAGTGGGAACAAATGGCATGGTCGCCAGACTCCCAAGTTAAGAGTTGTCATGTTTTTTCACTTAATCTTTAAAAAAAACATTATTTTTCGAGTCGTTTTTTTACTAAAATATCGAAACGGCCTCGGAAGTCCGTCAAACTTGACACGTAGGAAGGTTTAGGCACGAGTGACGTGCGGGAACAAACGGCACGGTCGTCGGACTTCTGGGTTGAAAGTTGTCATGTTTTTTCACTTAACCTTTAAAAAAAAACATTGTTTTCCGAGCCGTTTGGGTACTAAAATGTCGAAACGGCATCGGAAGTCTGTCAAACTTGACACGTGGGAAGGTTTGGGCATGAGTAATGTGTAGGAACAAATGACATGGTCGTTGGACTCCCGAGTTGAGAGTTGTCATATTTTTTCACTTAACATTTAAAAAAAACATTGTTTTCCGAGCCGTTTGGGTACTAAAATGACGAAACGGCATCGGAAGTTCGTCAAACTTGACACGTAGGAAGGTTTAGGCACGAGTGACGTGTGGGAACAAACGGTACGGTCGTCAGACTCTCGAGTTGAGAGTTGTCACATTTTTTCACTTAACCTTTAAAAAAACATTGTTTTCCGAGCTGTTTGCGTACTAAAATGAGGAAACGGCCTCAGAAGTCCGTCAAATTTGACATGTAGGAAGGTTTAGGCATGAGTGATGTGTTGGAATAAACGACATGGTTACCGAACTCTGACACACTCCGGCCCGCAGAATAGGCAAATGGCTGTGTGTGACACTTGCCAACGCTTGACAAGCTCTGCCAAAGCACACCTGACGTGTTTGTATTGAAAGACAAACACAAAAATTAGAAATGTGTGGGCAACATGTAGACAACGCTAGCAACAATGTAGGCAACGAGCAACAACTTTATAGCAACGAAAAGAGACATTTTATTGACAATTGCAAGCTATTACAAGCATCAAAGTATGCTATTACAATAGGCAAATAATGTCCTAGAAGTAGGGCATAAAAGCTAGCAAGGTGGTTCGGAGCTTACCGTGTTCTCCCCCCTTATATATGCTTTTTTAGCCATTTACAACTTTGCACAACGAAACATAGTGTGTGTGCAAGGAGTCATAATTGACCCTCATTTATTTTACAAGACAAAATAAAGGAAAAGCTTTCGTGCATTTCAAAGTTTACATTGAAAGCTTTCCAATAAAAAAAACCTTGCTAAAAAAGCCCTCCAAATGACAAAGTTGTGTGAATGCCAAAATTAACCAAAAGGTGTCACTGTGTGAAAATGTGGCACACATTGGTAAGGTTGAAGTAAGGTTAATCGGCCCCAATCTGGGCGGGGCGCGCGCGGCATGGGCGCTGCTGTGGCGCGCGTGAAGTGAGGTTAAGCTGCCCCTCTTTCTCGGCACTAGTGAGGTTAACGCGTGCACGCGACAAGGCTGCTGAGGCACGCGTGGCTTGCCAAAGTGAGATTACCCTGCCCTTTATTCTTAGCCAAAGTGAGGTTAACCCGAGCCAACCTGGCTGCTTAGCTAGGCATTTGGCTGGGCACTTAGGCATCCGTGGGGCACTCGTGGGCAACCTTTGGAGCTTTGCTTGGCACTTGTCCCAAACATGTTTGTACACCCTTAGGCATCTTGAAAGCACACTTTGCATCCCGTATAGCTTTGAGGGAAGCTATGTACAATGAGGCAAGGGGTTGACTAGAAGTACAACCCTTGACACTCTCCCCCACCTGATCGGTCGGCGCCCTCGACGACTCAACCTGCCAATATAAAGCAAGTTCCTCCTTAAAAGCCATCAGATCCGCCTCCTTTTCCCAACTGATTTCTTTGTCCCCAAGACCTTTCCATTTGACCAAGTATTGTAACATTTGCTTTTTGGACGATGTGATAGTTCGGTGGGCAAGAATCTAATCAACCTTTTTCTTGTCCGCCTTTGCCACGATAATCTGTCTATGGGACTTATTCCGAGACTCATCCTCTTGGTCTGGAAAATAAGGCTTCAAATAACTGACATGGAAGACCGGATGTATCTTCAACCATGAAGGAGCATCAATCTTATAAGCACACTTCCCAATCTTCTTCAAGATGGTCACTGGTCCTTCGTATTTTTGTATTAATCTCTTGTCTCTACCCCTTAAAAACTTCCGTTGTTCAGGTAAGAGTTTCATCAAGACTTGATCATCGACTTTGAATTCCAAAGGTCTCCTTTTTTCAGCAGCCCATTTTTTCATCCCTGTAGCTGCATGGTCCAAATAAGCCCGCACTATGTCCATGTTCTTCTTGTAGTCCTCGGCAAAATTGAACACTCTTGGTGACTTTCCAACATAAGGTCCATCCACTGTGTGGGGCAACAGTGGTTGTTGGCCAGTTATAATCTCAAAAGTACTCTTGCCCGTAGAGCTACTCTTTTGAGAATTGAAACACAATTATGCAACGTCTAGAAGTTGTACCCAGTTCTTCTGATTAGCATTAACGTAATGCCTGAGATACTCCTCAAGCATGCAATTGAATCTCTCCATTTGACCATCGGTCTCCGGATGATAGCTAGACGACATGTCAAGCTTTGACCCGAGAAGCTGAAACAACTCTGTCCAAAAAGTACCCGTAAAGCGTGTATCCCGGTCAGAAACAATGCTTCTAGGCACACCCCAATATTTCACAATGTGCTTAAAGAAGAGTTGGGCAGTCTCCTCAGCTGACATATATTTGGGTGCAGCAATGAAAGTTGCATATTTGGAAAATCAGTCCACTACATTCAGAATAGTGGCGATCTCCCCCACTTTTGGCAAGTTAGTGATGAAATCGAGCGACACACTCTCCCAAGGTGGACTTGGCATTGGCAAAGGTTCAAGCAACCCTGCCTTCCTCTTGTGCTCGACTTTGTCTTGTTGGCAAATGAGACATGTTCGCACAAATTCCTCCACATCATCCTTCATTTGGGGCCAATAGTATCCCTGCTTTAACAAAGCAAGAGTACGCTCCCATCCTGGATGTCCTGCCTAAAGTGAATCATGACATTCCCGAATGAGTGTCTTCCTCAAATCACCCGCTTTAGGAATGAAGACGCAATTGCCTTTTGTCAACAACAATCCATCCTGTACCCAAAACTGGCGAGTCTTGCCCTTCTTAACAAGGTTCATCAAGTTTTCAGCCATAGCATCCTTGTCTAGACTGGCCTTAATCTGTCCCCGAATTTTATTAGAGATAACGGAAACAGTACCCATGTAGTGACATGTGGCCAATTCTCCACGCCGACTCAAAGCATCAGCTACATGATTAGTGGCACTGGCTTTGTACTCCAACACAAAGTCAAACTCAACCAGTTTCTCTTGCCACCTTGCCTACCTTGCATTCAACTTGGGTTGTGTCAAGAAATGACTAACCGCCGTATTGTTTATCTTGACCACAAAACGAGTCCCCAACAAGTAATGCCTCCAAACCCGCAGGCAATGCACAACTGCAAGTAACTCTTTCTCATGTGCTGGGTATCTACGTTCGGCATCATTAAGCTTCCTACTTTCAAAGACAATAGGAAGGTTTAGGCACGAGTGACGTGTGGGAATAAACGACACGGTTACCGGACTCTTGGAGTGAGAGTTGTCACGTTTTCACTTAACTTTATATGAAAAACAATGTCTTTCGTGTTTTTTAAATATTTGAATCTCGAATCTTTCTTTCAATAAGCCTATTTATTTATATGCATATTTATTCATTGTCTATAATATGTTCAGTATTTTATCTAATATTCATATCTTTTTTCAGGTTATTTGCAAGGAATAGATCGATCTATGGTGTTTATATGTCAACATATTTTGCGATAGATTTAAAACTCTCTTTTGGTCTATGAATTATGGCTTTGTAATGTTATTTTGCGAGGCATTATATATATTTTTTTATTTTATGAATTTTAATGTGAGACAATGTTTAAAATGTGTTAGTTTACGTTGTTATGCATATTTATAAATAGTTGAATTTGAATGAATGCTTCAATTTTGTCATTCGTATAATATTAATTGTACATTTTATCAAGTTGAAAAAAGCTACAAAAGTATTCAGTAATTTTTGGTTTGAAAAGTATTAGCGACGGTTGCATAACCGTCGGTAAAAGTGCCTACGCATATGTTCTAAATATGTTGGCCTTTTGCGACGGTTTTGTGTGATTACACTCTAAAAAGTGTAATCTAAAGTCCCTAAATAGTTGTTGTTAATCCAATTAGGTTGTATATATATCCTATTTTAGCATCATAAATGTCTTAATGAGTGATTGTAGGTTTTGTGCAGGAAAACGGGCAAAAATTGGAGCAAAAAGGCCAAGTTGTGCAGTTACCGTACGTACGGTAGGAGACACCGTACGTATGGTGGTCCAACCGTACGTACGGTATCTCACACCGTATGCACGCCCAGTTCCAGACCCAAACTTCAGAGGAGGGTATTTTGCATAAGCTTCACCCGTACGTACGATGGTCTAACCATTCGTACAGTATGTCCCACCGTACGCAAGCTTGCACCACAGGAACAAACTTCAGAGAGGACAAATCAGCGTAGCTTTTACCGTACGTACGGTACCGCCCATGACTGCGCGAATTCTGCAGCTGTATCACTTAAAAGAGGACGCGATTTTTGTATCTATCATCAGATATACCTTAGATTTTCTGTTAGGATTAGACATAGAGAGAGAGAAAGTGGGTTAGATATAGATTTTCTTGTATTTTCTTGCATTTTCTTACACTTTCTTTGTAAGCAAACATCATTTCCTTCAACAATTAATTAGAAATCTTCAATTCTTCATGCTTTCTTCCATGGAATCAAGTAGCTAAACATCTATTGGATGTAATTGTGGAGATCTACCAAGGATTTGCATGAGCTTCAATGGAGGTATATGAATTGCAATGATCTATCCTATGTTTTCTCTAATTCTTACTTCAATTGAGTTGTAGACACATAAAACACTTAGATTCATAATCTAGGTTGGTAATTGTTATGCACAATCTTCTAATTGGTATAAGAATTACACAATTGAGGATTTGATTCTAAGATTCTTACAATGAACCAACAATCTACACTCAATTGGACTTGAATTCAAGTGTTTATGGTTGAAATTCACCGGGTCAAGGCTCCATGGAGTGAACCTTGACTTAAGTTACACAAAACTCCATTGAAGACTTTGTAGAGATTTGGTAGATTGAAACAATTGCATCCAAGCCCTTCATTAATTGTTACAAATTTAGTATAATTGTTTTCAATTTCAATCCTAACTAGTTTAGTTTAGTAAATCACAACCTCTCACCATTCAATGATTTTTGGTCTTATTTTTAGTATAATTTCAATTTGCTAAGCAATTCACTAATTCATTCCATTTGTTGTTTGTTTCGACTTGTGCTACGCCTATATTTGGCTTGATCCTTTGGGAGAATGATACCGGTCCTTGCCGGTTTTTACTTCGATTGACACCCGTACTCTTGCGGGAAAAGATCAAAATCAACATGCATTTGAGAGCGAATCAAGTTTTGGCGCCGTTGCTGGGGATTGAAAGCATAAGGCGAACACCAATAATTACGGATTGGAGAAGTACTTGGCGAATTGCATATACAAAAAAAATCCAAAAATAGCAAATAAAGGAGAAAAGGAAAACTAAACAGAACAACAAAATTACAAACGGGTGGGAGTTAATCACTCACCCTCGACGGAAGCATCTACGGCTTTGGGCCTTGGTAATCTCTTTCTCCCTTAAGGTGTTTAGATTTTTGGTTTCTCTTTGTTTAGTTTGTTTTGTTTGACTTAGGTGTAGTTGCATTGCATTTTGCTAGGACTCCTGGTGAGGAGGTATTTAGTAGAGATAGGATAGTGTGCTTAACTTGCAAATCGGTGGTATTGCTTTGTATAAGGAGATTGGAGGATCGGTTGGTGAACAAGAGAAAAAGCCGTTGTCCGGCAATGCATGATTGTGTATGATGTGCTGTATGACCTTGACGGTCTATTATTTGTTGCATTCATCATCGCACGCCACATTTTATTAGGGACATTCATAACCGACTTGTGAGGCTTGAGAGTGAGAGTAGTTCATCACCACCCACACCTGGCCTTCCATTAGTAGTGGACCTAGGATTTCTTCCAATGGCTAACATGAATGACTAAGGTTTACCCAACGTCTTCCTTCCGAATCTTAATGCCGCACCGAATGCACCCAACCCACAACTCCATCCTAATCTTCAAACTATTCCACTAAGGGTAGATCATAATGTAGGGGGTGATAATGACATGGAAAAAAGGAGCAACCATGGCGACATGGCGGCTCCCTATCAAAGGACCTTACGAGACTACTTGAACCCTCCACGTCAAGCACCAACTTCTTGCATAGTATTCCCGCCACATTACACTTCACTTAACATTCGGCCGGGAAGCATGCAAATGCTCCCCCAATTTCACGGAATAGATTCCGAACAACTGTATGATTTTATAAAAGAGTTTGAGGATGCTTGCTCCCTTATCATGGATAATTCTTGCCCAAGAGAGGTCTTCTTGTTAAAACTCTTCCCTTTTTGCTTGAAAGACAAGGCCAAACTTTGGTTTAATTAGTTGAGGCATATGTCTATTCACTCATGGAATGCACTCCAAGGGGAGTTTTTAAAGAAGTTCTTTCCCGAGAACCAAACCGAGAGCATCCGGAGGCAAATTTTCTAATTTTCTCCCATGATGGGGAAAACATTCTTTCAATGTTGGGAGAGGTTTAAGGACCTCTTGAACACTTGTCCTCACCATGGGTTCGCCGATTGGCATATCATTAACACTTTCTACTCATCTCTAACACCCCAACTTAAACATTTGATTGAATCAATGTGTGCGGGGACATTCCTTGACAAACAACCCTATGAAGCCTATGAATACTTTGATAGTTTAGCAAACAAGGCTAGGGATTGGGCACTCACCGGGACTCAAAATCCCAAGGGTCGTTTCGTACAACAAGGGGTAGGGAAATACCAATTGAAAGATGTTGATGATGTGAATGCGAGAGTGACCACTTTGACTAAAAAACTAGAGGCTTTGGAAGGGAAAAAGGTGTTAGCGGTCGTGAGTGAGATAAGAAAAGAGACTTGTTGCTTAGTGTGTGACACTACCGATCACGACACATCTTCATATCCTACTATCTTGGGGGTGAAAGAAGCATTGCATGGCCAAGTCATTGCGATTAGCCAGTTCCAAAGAGGAGGGGGTAACCCTTACTCTAGCACTTATAATTCGGGATGGCGGGATCACCCTAATTTTGGGTGGAGGAATGAGGGGAGTTCAAACTCCCAATCTTACCAAGGAGGGTATCAAAACCCTCTACACTATTCTACACCCATTCCCCCATTCCAAGCACCTCAACCTCAAGTTTACCAACCCCAACCCATGGCACAACTTTCAAATCAACCCAAACCGTACCAACCTCCTCATAGGAAACTCATGGAAGATAATTTTTATCAATTATCCAATGATGTGAGGGGGGTTAACGCAAGGGTAGATAAGCAAGATAAGGTGTTGGATCAACATTCGAGGATGCTTGAGGATATTCAAAAGTAAATGTCTACATTGACACAAGCTTTGACCCAAAATGTCTCGGGGAGATTCCCAACCCAAATTCAACCCAATCCGGTGGTTAGGCAAGTACACATTACCGAGGGTGGTATGGACCCTCAAACAAGCCATGAACAAGTACAAGCCATCACCACTCTTAGAAGCGGTAAAGTCATCGATAAAACCATTCCATCAAAGGATGTAGCTTCTAAATCATGTGTTGACCAAGAGGGGAAGGGTAAGGCCAAGGAAGGTGAGAAAGAAGAACAAGTGAGAGAGGAAGGAAAGAGTGATGAGCATCACATGAAGGAGTCCGTTGCTACTCCTTTTGAGACCTTGAATGAGACTAATAGGGATAAGAGGAGGGATATGTTGAGACATGCACCTTTTCCTCAAAGATTGACCAAATCAAAAAATGAACTTTTGAATGCTGAAATTTATGAAGTGCTTAAACAAGTTAAGGTCAACATCCCTATTTTAGATGTCATTAAGCAAATTCCATCATACGCCAAGTTCTTAAAAGATTTATGTACTTTTAAGAAAAAGCTACATGTCAAGGAAACGGCTATGATGAATGAAAATCAAAGTGCAATCTTGCAATGCAAGACCGTTCCGAAATTCAAGGACCCCGGGTGTCCTACCATTTCTTGCACTATCGGGGGCACTAGGATAGACCGTGCTTTGTTGGATTTAGGGTCTAGCGTTAATCTTCTCCCATTTTTGGTGTATAAGGAACTTGGTCTAGGGGAGTTGCAACCTACCCGAGTCACTTTGCAACTAGGAGATAGGTCTATCAAGGTGCCTAGAGGTATCATTGAGGATGTGCTCATTCAAATTGATAACTTCTATTTTCCTGTGGATTTCATAGTATTGGACACTCAACCCGTGGATAGTTGTATAGCTCACAACCAAATCCCCGTCATTTTAGGGAGACATTTCCTAGCTACTTCTAATGCCATCATCCATTGTAGAAATGGGTTAGTGAAGCTTTCGTTTGGTAACACCACGTTCGAATTGAATATCTTTTCAGTTACCAAACAACCGGGTGAGTGTGAGGATATCCGGGAGGTTGATATTGTTGAGACCATAGTGTAAGATCATTTTGAGAATGAGTTCTTTGAGGACTCATTGGAGAAAGTATTGTTGAGGAGTGGGCCTTATGAGGCTTTGAATTGTCAAGATAAGGCTTTAGGAGAAGTTTCATCTCTAGGTCATAAGAGGGCCCAATGCATGCATGTGGGACAATGGATCCCTTCCTTTGAACCTCTCCAACCTAGTGATACAAAGCCGATTCTATCGGAGGCCAAGTCTCCCATTCCCGATAGGAAACCATTACCAACTACCTTGAAATATGCATTTTTAGGTGATGGTGAGTCATACCCCGTTGTCATTTCTTCCACCCTATCTTCGAGCCAAGAGGAGAGTTTGATAGATTTACTTAAACATCATAGAAAGGCTATAGGATGGACCATTGCCGACCTCCATAGTATTAGTCCTCTTTTATGCACATATCATATTTTCTTAGAAGAGGGGGCTAAAACCGTGCGTCAAATGCAACGGAGGTTAAACCCCAACATGAAGGAAGTGATAAAGGGGGAGGTGCTAAAATTGCTTGATGCGGGTATCATTTATCCCATCTCCAATTCTAAGTGGGTAAGCCCTACCCAAGTAGTGCCAAAGAAATCCGGTGTCACAGTAGTCAAGAATGAGAAGAATGAGTTAGTGCCCAACCGTATCCAAACCAGATGGCGTTTGTGTATTGATTATCGCTGCCTCAATGCCGTGACCCAAAAGGATTATTTTCCCTTGCCATTCCTTGACTAAGTGCTTGAGAGGGTATCCGGAAAAGCCTTCTATTGTTTTCTTGATGGCTATTCTGGGTACAATCAGATTGAGATTGATTTGGAAGATCAATCCATGACCACCTTTACATGTCCTTTTGGTACTTATGCATACCGACGCATGCCCTTTGGCTTGTGCAATGCATCGGCCACATTTCAAAGGTGTATGATGAGTATTTTTAGTGACATGGTGGAGCACATTGTGAAAGTGTTCATGGATGATTTCTCGATTTATGGAGACACCTTTGAGGGATGTCTTGCCAATTTAGGTAAGGTGTTGGAGAGATGTGAGGAGAGTAACCTAGTACTTAATTAGAAAAAATATCATTTTATGGTTACTAGCGGAATTGTGTTAGGACACATTGTGTCTTCTAAAGGGATAGAGGTAGATAAGGCTAAGATTGAATTAATTCAAAAACTACTTCCTCCCACTTGTGTCAAGGATGTGCGTTCATTCCTTGGGCATGTCGGTTTCTACCGGCGCTTTATTGAGGGATTTAATGCAATAGCTAGGCCCATGTGTCAACTCTTGTCCCTTGACGTACCATGTGAGTGGACCCCATCATGTCAACAAGCCTTTGATGTTTTGAAAGGGTCCTTAACTTCTGCCCCGATCTTACGTGCACCTGATTGGTCACACCCTTTTGAGCTTATGTGTGATGCGAGTGACTATGCTGTGGAGGCTATTTTGGGACAACGAGTTGACAAGAAGGCTTATGTCATTTACTATGCTTCTAAAACCCACAATGATGCCCAAGTCAACTACACCACCACTGAAAAGGAACTTTTTGCGGTAGTTTTTGCATTGGACAAGTTTCGGTCTTACTTGATAGGGTCTCTAGTCATCATTTACACCGATTATGCGGCCCTTAAATATCTTCTCACTAAACCCGATGCAAAACCCCGCCTCATTCGGTGGATTCTATTGCTCCAAGAATTCCATATAGAAATGCGAGATAAAAAAGGAGTAGAAAACGTAGTAGCGGACCACTTGTCCTGGCTTCCTCTTGATGGGAGAGCCACCGACCCCACCCCTATCAATGAACATTTCTCGGATGAGCAAATTTTGCATGTGCAATCTTTGGAGAAAGCTTCCCCACCATGGTTCGCGGATATCGCCAATTAGCTTGTGACTGGTGAGGTTCCATCTCATTGGTCATCCATTGATAGGCGCAAATTTTTTCAAAATGTGCGTTACTTTTCATGAGATGATCCTCACATTTTCAAGTATTGTCCGGATCAAATAATCCGGCGTTGTGTGCTTAACCATGAATTCAAGCAAGTTATGGAGTTTTGTCACTCCCAAGCTTGTGGAGGACATTTCTCCTCTAAAAAGACCACCGCCAAAATTCTTCAATGTGGCCTCTATTGGCCAACTATGTTTAGGGATGTGCATGCATTTTGTCTTGCATATGATAGGTGCCAAAGATTAGGAACTCTCAAAAAGCGTCACATGATACCCTTTCATCCCATTACCATTTTAGAGAACTTTGATTGTTGGGGAATCGATTTCATGGGTCCTTTTACTAATTCTTTTGGTTACCTTTACTTCTTGGTAGCGGTGGATTATGTGTCTAAATGGGTAGAGGCTGTTGCCTCTCAGAACAATGACCATCAAGTGGTGGTCCGCTTTTTGAAAGAAAATATTTTCTCAAGATATGGGATGCCTCGAACCATCATTAGTGATGGTGGCTCACACTTTTACAATAAGCCCTTTGCATTTTTGTTGAAAAAGTACGGTGTGGTTCATAAGGTCGGTCTACCTTACCACCCGCAAACCCAAGGGCAAGTTAAGTTAGCCAATAGGGAGATTAAGAGAATCCTTGAAAAAACTGTCAACCCTAGTAGGAAGGATTGGTACCTTAGGCTAACCGATGCATTGTGGGCCTACCGCACGAGCTTTAAAACCGTGCTCGGTGCATGTCACGTCCCATAACCCGGCCTATATGGATTTAGGGTACATGACCGGCCAGTAGCAAGGCTACCCAAGGCCGCATTACATAAACTGGTTGATCACCTGTGCATAATCATTTATAATGATGCATAATTGCGGAAAATAGAACTTTTAATAACTTGAAAACATAATCTGTGTCATATATGGCAGAGCTGTGCCTAATCTCAAACATAACATACATAAGAACCAAATCAAGGTCTATAAAAGTTATAACAATATATCATTACAAAACATTGGGTCCAGCCCTCAAACATTATACAAAACATAGGCCCATGGGCCGTAGCTCAAATCCACAAATGGCCTCGCTCTAGGGCCTCTCGGATTGGCTACCTGAAAATCATTTGAGAAAACGTAAGCTAATGCTTAGTGAATAACAATGATGCATGAGCGAGAAAATATCATGGACTAACAATTATATCCAACGTACAAGGATCGATAATCAATTATGCATAAGCAAATGAGCTTTTGAACGTTTAAAACGTAGGCTTGGAACTCGTAGGTAACGTAAACATCATTTGAAACATTTCAACATTTCGAAACATAATACCATGAGAAGAGATGCAACATAACATTATTCTTGATATAACGTTTCATAGCTTGTTGTAAAACATGTGAACATATCATGGTTCTCGATTCAAACATAAGTGTGCTACAACTCGACATATGAGCTAGGCTCCATAGTAACCATATAGGTCACGCTAAGGCTCTTTAGGCCAGTGACGTCTCCCAACATAGATAGTTTATTTCCCGTCCCCTATCGTAGGACTATCGGGTTAGATTAAGGTCTTGCCACGAGAAGACTCGAGTTGGCACCATACATTGAAAACTTAGTATCTCTTTAATTTAAACATCATAGTCCATGGCTTTCATTCATAACATAAGTATAACTTGCATACTTTTGAAATATGACATTTATAATTGAACGTAACATTTATGCATTGAAATGTATGGAAAGCATTCATGATACAGGGGTGAGCTTAAAACATTGAGAAAATACTAGAGTTTTACTCATGGCATATCGTTACTCACCTTTTTCCAATTGGACGGGGGACAAACAAGGTATTCCTACACAAATGCACGTAGAAGCAAAGAAATATCAATACAAGACTCTAAGGCAAAGCCATAACACGCAAGTCAAGACTAAGCACATAACCCACTCAACCCCAACTCAACAACACCTCATTCTCACAACAAAAGAACAAGGCTCAACTATAGGACAAAGCCCCGATGTAAAATAAGAACATCAGGTTGAGATTTGAACATGAAAGCCGAAAAGTCAACTCCTTCATCGAGTCCCAACCCCCTATCAATGATGAGTTCACACCCAAGGCTAGTTGCATTTGAAAATAGGCTTAAAGGCCTTTATTTTGATAGGTCATGAGCCAAAAACACATTTTGGGTAAAGAAGTTATGCTTCATGGAAGGTGGACTAAAATTTTGGAAAACAATGTTGTTGGCATGGATTTTGGGTCAAATTCAAACCTCTATATCTCTCAATATATAAGGAATTAGGAAACAAACTTTATATGGATACAAAGGTCTATGAATCTAGTTTCTAATGCTTCAAACGGTACATCAATCTGAGTTTTCTAGTGAAAGTTATGTCCATTTTACTAAACAGTATCCGAGCTGACAGAGGGTTCGAACGCCCAACCGGGAAAAAAACAGGGAGTTCGAACGTCCAAATGGGAGTTCGAACTCCAAGAACAAAATCTGAAAAAAAAACCCTCTCTAAGGGTTCAAACTCCCCCCGAGGGAGTTCGAACGCTCATGCTTATTTTCCATAGTTCGAACTCCATATTGGGAGTTCGAACGCCCTGTCTGGGCACCCCCCGAATTTCAACCCAAAACACAACCAAAATTCCTCTAAACACCACCAAACCTTTCCAATACTCTTAGGGCTCAAAGATTAGCCCACAAAGATGATAATAACTAAAAATGGGAGAGAAAGAACAATTAAATCAAAGAGATCAAATGAAGGAATCAAAGCCCTAACATTTTTCATATTTGGGGATTTTTCAAAGCACCACTTTCAATCCTCCAATATTGAGCTACAAGTTCTCAATTTCAACTAATTAGGACTCAAGGAGTCCCTCAAGGCCAACCCAACTCATATATATGCATACATACAAAGACCCAACACATCTACACATGATAGATACATATACATATATAATTGTAGAGAGAGAGAAATAAAATCTTACCTTTTTCAAGCTTGGTGAGGTCTTCAATGGCTTCAATCCTCTTGCTTCAAGCCTTTCTTCTCTCAATCTTCCCTTCCTTCTTCCCTTTCTCTCTTTCTCCCTCTCTCAACCGAATGGTGGGTGTGTGTATATGTGTGTGTGTGTATTTTGTGTGTTATAAGAAGACACACATGGGAAATAATCCCATGTGTCTCACACCTCCAACATAAGTTACAACACAACCTCACATTGGTCGTTTTTTACCCAAAAGAAGGAATAATTAACACTAATAATTACATGCACTACAAATTCTCATTAATATAATTAGATAGAGGTTTGGGATATCACAGTGTATCCCCATTTCGGTTTGTGTATGGGAAAGTGTGCCACCACCCGGTGGAAATTGAGCATAAGGCCTATTGGGCCATACAGCAATGCAATGAGGACCGTGAGGCTGTAGGGGCCCACCGAAAGCTTCAATTAAATGAACACGATGAACTTCGTAATGATGCCTTTGAAGAAGTTCCATGACCAACACATTCTTCGCAAATCATTTACAGTTGGTCAAAAGGTGCTACTTTATAACTCGTGCCTTCATTTATTTTCGGGCAAATTACGAAGTAAATGGGTCGGTCCTTACATTGTTACCGACATTTTCCCTCATGGAGCCATAGAAGTGAAAAATCTTACCAATGGGGCAGCCTTCAAGGTGAATGGCCAAAGGTTGAAGCCTTACTTTGAGACTTTCCAAGATGAAGTGGAGTGTGTGGATCTCATTGATCCACCACCGTTCGATTGATGAGGATCTTTGCCCTAATCTTTAGGAGTAGGAGTAGTTTTGATTGATTTTCTTAGCTTTCTTTGTTTGTTTCTAGTTTGGTGACTCTCATTGTGTTAGGAATAGGATTAGTTCGTAGAGCCATTTAGCCTAGTTTTTAGTTGAGTTTGTAGTAGTTTGTTTGTTTTCCATTGTTAGGCTGATTTGGGAGTAGGAGTAGGTTGTTTTGTGGGCCTAGCCTTGTGTTGTTTGAGGAGAATCATTTAATTTGATTGAGTGCAGGGAATCTTCGAGCTGCATTGTACTTCCTTACATCATCTTTAATGCCTTCCATGTGATCTCTTAGGTTTATAAGAGAAGGGACCTCCGCCCTCAATTCCTTGCATTCACCTCTCACATTATTCAGCCCCATTTGTGCATTTGTACTCTTTGTCTCAGCCTTCTCCATGGCTTCCAAGGACTCTTCCAAGGCTAGTGAAAAGGCCCCTCAAGCCTCGCATTCCGATGAGATGGAAGACCTGGACTACGTTGCGTTCTTGTGAGCCTACACGTGTACCGCTTTATCCCGCCTTCCTTCGGACGATGCCGTCACAGTTGCTTGTTTGGTGGCTTCTCGCCTCCTTAATGAGTCACCCTCTTCATCTTCCGGTGCAACCAAAAAGGAAGCCGCGTCGTCTTTCGGGTCCACCTCTTCCAAGAAATAGGCTTGAGTAACCCACCCGGGTAGTAGTTTGCATTGTAGGTTGTTGTGTCTTGGACTCCTTTTATAGGAGTCCTCTATCTTTCATTTCCATGTTGTTTGAGCCACCCTTGGCTTTGTAATGCTTGGTTTCTGTCTTTAATGAAATGGTGGGTTGCTTTAGTGCCTCCGAGTTGCCTTAGTTCATGTTTTTGCGGCTTATTGTGTGACATTGAGGACAATGCCTCGTTCTAGGTGGGGGTGAGGGTAGATTGCAAGGCATTCTCCCCTGTTCTGACTGTTCTGGGCCCATTCTTAGCTTTGTTTCTCTCTTTTTGTACAGAGTAGACTAATTTTTTTTTCGAATATGTAGATTTTCCTTCATAGCGTACGTACGGTGGTACCAGCGTACGTACGCTAGTGCAAGCGTACGTACGGTGGTACCCCATTTCATACGCTGACGTGGCATGTTCTTGTTGATGGCGTGATCTGTGCATTTCCTTCGTAACCGTACATACGCTGTCTTAGTGCGTACATACAGTACCGTTAGCTCTTCCGTGCGTCCACTAGCCAGTCGACACCGTACGTACGCACTTATCCACTGTACGTACGGTGCCTCACATTTTCTATATAAACCCTCCTTTTTGAAACATAACTCATTTCTAGAATTGAGTTAACTCAGAGTTGACTCAGTGAGGGAGAGTGAGGGAGTGTTCGAGAGTGTAGCGAAGCCCTGCTGGATCTCAGCCGTGGTCTTCATTGCCCGTGCCCGTCATTTTATCCACTTTTAGGTATTCCTTTTGAGCCTTTGTCTTTTCATTTCCTTTTCTTTCTTTAGTAGCCTGTTTTTAGTTTAGTTGCTTAGTTAGATCCTTTAGTATAGATGGCTTCGTGGACTAAGAAGGTCCGTAGAGTTCCTGTTGCCTTTGATGCCTCCCGGTTTGTTGACGAGAAGGCACAGCAGAGATTTGATCAAATATTCAGTAAGAGGGGCCCAATGCAGGAGAGAGCGATGACTCTTGAGCACTTTACGGGTGAGCCCTATCTTTGGAGAGAGATGTTTGAGAGTCGAGGTTGGCTGCAATTAGTGCAGTATAGTGGTCAACATAGGACGGGTTTGGTCTATGAGTTGATGGCTAAAATTCGAGCATTGTCGGATGTTGCCAGAGATGAGCGTATTGTTTCCACTGTTAGGGGTAAGACCATTACCATTACCCCAGCCACCTTTGCAGAGTTCTTCGGTCTACCCCGAGTCTATGACCCAGCTTTGAGTTGGCCTCAGCAGGGTGAGCTAGAGCATGATGTCATGGTAGTTGAGATTTGTGTGCTCGATACCCAGTGGATTTCTTCTCAGATTGAGAAGAAATTCCTTGCTCCGAGATACGCACTGATGTTTGTTTTCACCTGCGAGTCGATCTTTCCGTTAGGGCGACAAGGAGAGGTGAGCATGCGTAGAGGCCAGTTACTCTATGCCCTGGGGACGGGTAGAAGTATTGATCTTCCCAAATATATGTTCGGCGCTTTTTATGAGTCTGCGGCTTTGACGAAGCCGCAGGGGGCGTTACCATTTGCAAGGATGATGACCGAGTTGATTGTGCGTGCCGGAGTGGCAGCCCCAGTAGACGATCCTTTAGCTCAGATGCTTGGACCCATCGCCCTATCCACTCAGAACAGGGCGGCGTGTCAGTTAGCGGGTATTCAGAGGCGGGCCGAGGCACTAGTTCAGGCCCAGCAGAGAGCCCAGCAGCAGCAACAGCAGGCCCCCGCAGAGGGAGACCAGGTTCCAGGAGATCAGCAGCAGCAGCCTTAGATTGAGAGTGGGCCATAGCCGGCTCAGGCTAGTCCTATGTTTTAGGCAGTGGCCCAGATTATAGACCAGCAGAGTTCACATATTGAGAGGCAGACTGCAGCCATCCAGGCGATGCAGCAGTCGGTTGATGGACTTCAGGCAGCCCATACGGAGCTCAGTCAGAGGTGTGCGACTCTCGAGACTGCACACACAGCACAGATCACTGCTGTGCAGACAGTTTTGGGTGCTCAGATAGCAGAGCTCCAAGCCTCTCAGTCCCGGTTCCAGGAGGAGGTTCGACAGGAGTAGGCGAGACAGAGTCAGATGTTGACTGATATTTTGTCTAGACTTCCGCAGGAGGAGGAGACCGATTTCCCTGATTTAGTTGTTGGTGCTACAGACCTTACATCTCTAGGGGAGCATGATTTCTAGGACGATGATGAGTTTGGACTTACGCAAGGCAGAGTTTAGATAGCATCATATGCATAGTATCATTTGTATAGCATCTCATGTACATCCCATGTATACATTTTGTTCATTGATGTATGTAAAACTCTGCAACATTTTGATGTAGTCCATTTCAGTTTTATATGAGTACATACCTGTTTTGAGCTTACATGATTTATTTCTTTCAGTGGATGTCGATCTCTTGTTTAGACAGGTTCTTTTTCAGATATGATTTACTGGATACTTTATCTTTATCTATCACATGATGGTAAGAGGTTGACGGTATTGTATAGCTTCTCTCATTATGTACTTTCCATTGCTAGCATCCATGAGTGGCTTATTGATTGATCTTTATTATTCATGGTGGACATGTTGACTCTTTGCTTCCGAGTACCATGACATAACTTGAGAGAGTGCTATTTAAGATGAAAAGAAAGGAACATGTGCTTTTATTTTGCTAAGATTGATGCATTATCTCTCTATACTTAATTTCTTTATGGATTGTGCTTCATTCATGCTTAAGTACAGGGGACCACTTTATTGTGCACAATTATGATGACGAGCATCAATTTTTTTACTACCTCTAGCATGTTCATCTTTATATTAGTGGAGATTATTACTCTGTGAGCTTTAGAGCATTTATCGCCTTTTAGAGCGTCTACATTTACTCAAGGATAAATTCTTTACCCTCATTTAAGTCAATAGCTTCATTATACTTGTATTTGGTTCATGAGTTGAGTTTTAATCTTAATATTGACACTTGTATTCTATGAAATGCTTCGATTATACAACTTTGGAAATGATCTTATACGATATTCTTCTTGATAGTCATTAGTCTTCCATTGTCAAACCATACATTTTCCTTGACCCTTGTTGATCTTTTGTTGTTATTATTTGAAAAAAAAAGAAAAAAAAATGCAAAGTAATTTCTTCTCTTGTATCACAAAGGGACGCCTATGTGAGAAAAGAAAGTGTTGCTTCATTGCTAAAGTTGAAAAAAAAAGAGAGAGAGGGAGATCGATTTGGGAATTTCAACACAAAAAGTGCATTTTGAAGTATAATAATAAAAAAATAAAAAAATAAAAAAGAAGAGAAAGTAAATGTTGGAAAAAAAAAGGGGGGGATGATGAAAGAAAAGAAGAAGAAAAAAAAAAAAAAAAAAAAAAGAGAAAAAAAAAAAACAAGTTGATGTGAAAATATTTCGAGAAAGGGCAATAAGTAGAGAAGAGTGTATCAAATGATTAAAAAGGGGAAGAGTTGTAGTTGCTTTGCATTTACCATCTCATGTCTTGATCACACATGATATGACCATTTACTATCTCTTTACTCTCACATTTTACCTCTTCTACATTGCTATTAGCACCTTTACATGGATTGGTGATCCAAGTTGTATTTGATTGAAGTTTTCAATAAAGTATAATCATATTTTGTCAATTTCTTTGAATCAATACTTAACTTTGAACATCCTTTCATGGAGCTATACTAATGTCGATACACTTCTATCTTGTCGTTTTTTGTAATTGGTATGTTCACTTGATATGTCTCTTTACATTTACTCCATTGTTGAACATACTATTGTGAGAACCATGTGGGTCTTTTAATTGAGAGTGTATTCCTAGTAAGGTTTGGATCAAAGCTTTAAAAAGATAGATTCATGTTTAGAGATGTTTCGAATTGAACTTTTCATCATAATATTTCACACACTCACTTAAACCTCTCTTTTGCATGGCGTGTGGCATGATCTTATAAGTGTTAAGAAGAGAGAGTGAAATGCATTGATTGAGGCTTGATTAGTTGTTGTTCCTTAATCTCGTCTAAATATTGCAACTCATGAAGGGATGTTTGTGGGTATCATCACTGTAAGTCCTCACGAGACACCACTCGTCCATTAGGAGTAACCTTGGGGTTTAAAGGCTTGATGCATATGCTAAATGCATCCAGGACTCCCCCGAAAGTGGAGATTATCTTCGTTGTATATATTCTTGTTTTATTTTTCGCGTTTTTGCTAGGGACTAGCAAAAGCTAGGTGGGGGGTGGTGATTACACTCTAAAAAGTGTAATTGAAAGTTCCTAAATAGTTGTTGTTAGTCCAATTAGGTTGTATATATATATCCTATTTTAGCATAATAAATGTCTTAATGAGTGATTGTGGGTTTTGTGCGGGAAAACGGGTGAAAATTGGAGCAAAAAGGCTAAGTTGTGTAGTTACTGTACGTACGGTAGGAGACAACGTACGTACGGTGGTTCAACCGTACGTACGGTATCTCACACCATACGCACGCCCTAGTTCCAGACCCAAACTTCAGAGGAGGGTATTTTGCGTAAGCTTCACCCGTACGTACGGTGGTCTAACCGTACGTACGGTATGTCCCACCGTACGTACGCCTGTACCACAGGAACAAACTTTAGAGAGGGCAAATCAGCGTAGCCTTTACCGTACGTACGGTATGTTCACCGTACGTACGGTGAGCAGTACCGTACGTACGGTACCGCCCGTGACAACTCGAATTCTGCAACTGTATCACTTAAAAGAGGACGCGATTTTTGTATCTATCATCAGATATAGCTTAGATTTTTTGTTAGGATTAGATATAGAGAGAGAAAGTGGGTTAGATATAGATTTCTTTGTATTTTCTTGCATTTTCTTACACTTTCTTTGTAAGCAAACATCATTTCCTTCAACAATTAATGAGAAATCTTCAATTCTTCATGCTTTCTTCCATGGAATCAAGTAGCTAAACATCTGTTGGATGTAATTGTGAAGATCTACCAAGGATTTGCATGGGCTTCAATGGAGGTATATGAATTGCAATGATCTATCCTATGTTTTCTCTAATTCTTGCTTCAATTGAGTTGTAGACACATAGAACACTTAGATTCATGATCTAGGTTGGTAATTGCTATGCACAATCTTCTAATTGGTATAGGAATTGCACAATTGAGGATTTGATTCTAAGATTCTTACAATGAACCAACAATCTACACTCAATTGGACTTGAATTCAAGTGTTTATGGTCGAAATCCTCCGGGTCAAGGCTCCATGGAGTGAACCTTGACTTGAGTTACACAAAACTCCATTGAAGACTTTGTAGAGATTTGGTAGATTGAAGCAATTGCATCCAAGCCCTTCATTAATTGTTACAAATTTAGTATAATTGTTTTCAATTTCAATCCTAACTAGTTTAGTTTAGTTAATCACAACCTCTCACCATTCAATGATTTTTGGTCTTATTTTTAGTGTAGTTCCAATTTGCTAAGCAATTCACTAATTCATTCCATTTGTTGTTTGTTTCGACTTGTACCATGCCTATATTTGGCTCGATCCTTTGGGAGAACGATACCGGTCATTGCTAGTTTTTACTTCGATCGACACTCGTACTCTTGTGGAGAAAGCTCAAAATCAACGTGCATTTGAGAGCGAATCATTGTGTTGTCGCTAAAGCTATCAATTGCGATGGGTTTAGGCTGTCGCTAATAATGGTATTAAATGATTATTTGCGATAGCACTAACCGTCGCTAATAGTTTATTAGTGTCGGTCTTGCAACGGTTGCAAATACAATTTACTTTGGCGGCAAGTATTTGCGACAGGGGATTGTCGTCGCAAAAGGTGACCTATGCCATAGCTTGGCCGTCGCAAATAGTATTTGCGACGCTCGTAGATTCGTCGCCGGAAATGCCGTCGCACAGCCGACGCAATTGAGCATTTGCGATAGCAACATAAGCTTTTGCGACAGCAGTATGTCGTCGCAAATACTACAATTTTTAGTAGTGAAAACCAAAGTTTTGAAAATTGGATATTTGAATGTGCAAGTTTATACTAAATCCAAATAAGATTAGAAATCGGTTTATTATAAACTACGTTAAATTAACAATGTGGTTTATAAAGCTAAGTCTAGAAAATAATTAAGTTGAAAACTATGGTTTATAAAATTGCAAGTTGGCTCGGAAATTGGTTTATAGTAAAACCAAAGTTTGGGAATGATTAAAAATTATGAGTTTTGAAATTAAAGTTTTGGCAATTCACTTGTACTCCAATCAAAGTTTGGAAAATGATTTGAAAATATAAATTTTTAGATTTAAGGTTTATAAATTAGTTTATATCAAAACTAAATTTGAAAATAGTTGGAGAAATATGATATTTAAGATTTAAAGTTTAGAAATTGGTTTACATTAAAACCAAATTTTGAAAGTGGTCTGCCATTGTTGTATACGAAAACTAAAGTGGCGAAAATGATGGAAAATGGGAAGTTTTGAGCCAAAAATTTTGGTTGAAGTCCAATATGACTGGAATGAGGGTTTAATAAAATTTTGTCTTGAAAAATCATATAATAATGGGAATGAGATTTTTAAGAAGGCTGTTGGATCATTTCAAAAGTTTTAGCTTTTGAAAACGGAGGAATAATAGCTTGATTTTAAGTTAGTTATCTTACTTTTTGAACTGGTTCACTCCAATGGTGCTTCCAACCAGAAGCAATTCTATGGCTTCAAGCAAGTGAGCAATCAAACAAAGAAATCTTTCTCAACCTTGAGAAAGCATCTCACCTCTAATACATCAGATATACTCAATATATAAATCCAATAATATGGAGATCATGCAATATAAAGTGCACACATAGTTTCGAGAGTCGGGAAATTATACCACTCTTTTATATGAACTCAAGTGACTTTTCTTCTCTTTTTCTTCATAATTGATCCACCAAACCTAGATTTAACTTGAAGGCTTAGACATTTTGATAGAAAGGTTTGAGAAGTCAATTTAGTAGGTTTAGGTTTGGCATTTAGCTTGAGAGTGTGAATGTGAACTGAGAGACGCAGCTAGTATTTACAGAAAGATGAAGGTTCTCCATACATAACCGTAGTTGCGTGCAATCTAAATTTGCTTTGGTTGACTGTAGTTATGAATAGGTGAACTTTGACACCACATTGCCCTGTCTGGGCTCCTATAAAAGGATGGACGAATTCAACTTCTCTGAATTTTTTTACGCTACTATTACTGTGTGATGTTACCTATTATGGAAACCGTAGAATAGAGTGAATATGGTTGACAATTAAAAAATTAAAACCCTAATTGTAATTTTAAAACCCAAGTGCACAAGTATGAGAAATGGCCAACCTATTCGAAGTGCAATCAAAGTAAATGATATGAAATATGCAAACCCTTGTGCACGCCATGCAGGCATGCACACACAAATACACATACCCCACTTTCTTCAATACAAAGTTCTCAATCCAAACTGAAATTAATTGTAGTAGTAAACGAAAATCAGCTGTAAGAAACTTTGATGAAAATATGAAAATATTTTTTATGTTACCATTTACGCGTTTGAAACTTCGGCAATAAAATTCTAGCACTAATTAACAGATTTGTGGCTAAGAATCTTTCTTTGATACCTGAATAATCCAGATTACTTTTCCTCAATGAGTTACAACGTGAAAACTGAAAAACAGTAACCCCTGAGCTAGTTTCCTTATAAGTTTGGCATTTCATCTAGTTCAAAATTTAGCCAAATGAAAATATTAGTAATTTCATAGTTTAGATAGTGAAGCTCAATAAAATAAGACAAAAAAAAAAAAAAAAATAAAGAACTACAGAAATTAAAAGAAAATTTACAGAAGTTGAAGAACCAAAACACGGTATTTTAAAATCTATGCCCAAATAGGAAAGAAAAAAAGGAAGAGAAAATTATCACCTTTCGCTTTAACTGTGGTAGTAAATAATACAATGCATTATAGATGAAAGAAGCAAATATATACCAAACAAGGGATCGAAGATGAGTATACGTGATGCCAACAACATCAAGCTATAAAAAGTGATATGATTTGCTAATCCTAGTCTTCAACTTATATATTAGTGAATATTTCACAGTGAAATAATTAGGCCTTCCCTTATTGGTAAAAGTACTTTTATTTGGTAAGAAAATACAAAAGCATTAACAAAAATTTCACAGTGAAATTAATTCCATTGTTCTTGCTTCTTATGTAACTGAACTTTTATTTGATAGGAGAATTAAAAGGTATCTAAAGTCTTCTAGTGCAACTACAATGTAAAATAAAAACAACAAACTTCTTCTACTATTGCTTTTGGAATCAATTTCGCATATTTAATCTGCAACAGAAAGTTTCTTTTATGTCCATAAAGGTGTCACACCAACATAAGAGCACACTAAAAACCTATATATACATACATGCTCTACATACCTGGATGCGGGCAAATGTTTGTACCATGACATCCATGTAGAGCTTTTTTCCTCGAGGGTTTGCACTAGCATAGTTACACACATGCTTCAACAAGGGAAGCACAACCAAATCCTATAACACACAACATCGTCCTAATGGACTGCTATTACAATTCCATTAAGTACACAAACAAGAACCTCACTTATGAGGGTAACCAGTAAACATTGCCACTCTTACACTTCCGGAAGACTAATTTAACCACATCCATTGTTCTTCTGTCCATCAACTCATATCTGATGATCTGCAACATCAATAATAAAGTTTTGAGCAATGTTGTATCCTTGTTCTGAACTTCTAATCTCCATATAGAGCTACATCATTCAGATGACCAGTTAATGAAAATATTACAGTAACACCATGGCTTCTGCTTTTTTTAACCCATGTACAACCCCTTCATAGAGAGAGAGAGAGAGAGAGTACTGTTTGACTACTGAAGTTGATCCAAACACAAAATGAATTAATTGGTATTAATCCAAAACTAAAGGACATGGAAGTTTTAGAGCAAAAAATAAAGTAAGAATGTAGTACTTTCCCAATTTTCGTATGGTGCAGCACTTAAGACAATAGCATACCTCTAGCACATTTGCCAATGCGGTCTCGGGTAAGTAGTAGCTCATTCTTGTTTCTTCCATACCCATGTACCGAAGAGCCTGAAACAATAAAAAAGTTAATAATTACAACAAAAGCCTGACCACTCTATGGCTATTCTATACCATGTGAGCAGTAATATTCTATCAAAGATACAACCTTTCTCATGTATTCGGTGAGAGAATGAGTCAATAACCACTCTGAAGCTAATCGCAAGTAGCGAGCTCCAGTATCTGCAAGTAACAGCAGCTCAAAATTTCTATAATAATTTCTCCTTCCCTTGTTTTCAATTTCCACAAACATATCAAGGGCACCCTTTAGCAGGTTCCTATTAATCGCCATCCCACCGCGTTCTAGTTTGATCTGTACACAAAGACATGTTAAAAATTGTATATAACACGATTGAGTAACCTTATAAAACAAACAAGGAATGGCAACAAACCAAGCACATGACTTCATCTCTTAATTTACTCCAAAGTGGATCGAAGACCTGAGATTTGAAAGCAGAAATCAAACTTAAAAAACGTTTTCTGAGTGACGTGCATTACTAAACTCGGGAGAACTGTTAAGAAGTGGCACTTTGCCACATCCAAATAACTGCCCTACTTAGAAAACATAGTACTTACCCAATCACAGAACAAATTGACTGGAATATTATCAAGTTCAGTCCCTTTAGTTGTAGAGCAGTAAACTTTCAGCGGGGTACAGAATCTCACTAGCCAATGCGCCATTGTTTTGTACTTTTTCCATATTTCCACAATCTCCATTAGCAATGTGACGTTTTCTTTTCCTTGTAAAGAAGGCAGTACCTATGATGGGAACAAAAGAAATCAGTGAAAGCTCTCAATTTGTCTCACAAAATGACAAATAAGAAGTACTATATATTTGCAAGAAAACTAACCAAAAAAATAAATAAATAGTAACATGAAAACAAAAGAAAATAAGATGACAAATAGCATATTAGATAGTGCAATAACAATGAACACATTTCGAAGTCAAATTTGTCTAGGGAATGAGATAAAAGTCTGAGTAAACTTAATTTTTGCAGATTTATAGTTTTGGCATAGAAAGGCATATAAATTGAGTCAATGATTTCTCAAAATATGCACATTGAAGCAAGCCATCGCAAACCTACTGGAATTAATAGACTTAAATACATCGAGTAGAAGCCAACATGTGGCTATTACAGTCAGTCCCACATCTAAAGAGACCTATTCTCAACCATACTTGGCTCGCTTGTCTCAGCTGCGTAAGTGGAACTAATTCGGAAAGCCTTTACAACCCATGCTATCGAATTAGATTGTTCTCTATTTAACAAGAGAACATTCTCCTGAGCTTATCCCTATGGAGTTGGAGTAATATTGGTTTGGCAGATGAGTCAATTTATACGGTTGATAAAACTAGATCATCCACTTCAATCATTGTTACAATACAAAGATCTAATCAAAAAAGTAAAAACAGGCAGATCAAATGTAAATTCTATATCAAATATCATATAAAAAAAAAATCCAGTAGAACATTTTTTAACACGTATAGAATAGTACCTTTCATGATGATGCTTGCTTCATGTATTTAACAGTTAATTCACTTTGTCTAGAGGAATACAGGGATTTAAGCAAAAAAGAATAAATATTGTCCATAAGTGGAAAGACATACTTGATGATCCATCGGCACCTACTTTCAACATTGCACCAGCAAAAAAAATATGTATCAACAGATTTCACAAAAGAAGCTGACATTTCCATCTATTACTCGTCAAATACAGGAGATACTAGCTGAAGTTTATCCATGTTAGTTAATTTGTAAGTTTTAACACAGGTGTACATACAATTCGAGTCATATATAGTAGTTTATAACTCACCACTGAAACAATGCTGTCCTGCAACGCACCAATGAACCTTTCATACAGATTTCAGTCAAGGAATTAGAATACATAGAAAATAAAAATTAAGCCAAGCATGTATAAGTTGTATCTGTTTGAAATTATTTGTATGTAAATTTTATTAAGCCAAGCTACATATTACTTTTCCTGAACCGCAAGAAGATTTGGAAACATCTTCAAGAGTTAAATTGTGATGGTTATACGATGCACTGATCTTTCCATAACTGAGAAGACCTTTAAGGGGTTAAAAAAATGAGGGACGATATATATTCTCTGCATGAACAAAACCTTAAAGGTGATAAAGAAGAGAGAATATCTATTTGGCTCCCAATGGACTATCAGAACCCCCTCCCTCCCCCCCGGTCTCATATCTCCGGGCGAGCAACCAATACCACCCATGTTTTTATTTTTTCTTTTCCCCAAAAACAGCCTCAACAATCAATGAGAAATAATCTCCTTTCAGTCAGTGAAAAGGCTTTTGTTGATACCCACTAATTTGAACTTCAATTTTAAGAAGCATCAATGAAAAATCTTTCTCATTCTTAGATCTCACATCGATGGCAAAAAACAATTTAAAAAATTATAATTAGTTACTCAAGACTAATATTGAGAGACAAGAAGATGGAATAAACATTCGAAAAGACGTGATAATATTTGCACGTCAATTCAACAAATGAGATTTAAAGCAGTAAAATGGTTCTTGCAGTTTATGAGATTAATAACAAAATATTACAAGATTTTCAAACAGAAAGAGGCACAAAAGAATTAGAACTAAAAAAAATTGAATTTCTGGAAAATCTGGACAGACAATCTCAAGTGAAAAGGGCCAAGAAATCAGACTAAAATAATTAAGAAGATCGAATAAAGTTAGCACTAGCATCACGCAAATTTCACCGTAAATTTGATGGGACAAAAAGGGGGTGAGAGGGAGAAACCCTATCATGGAAAACAAGAATAGAGTATTTTTAAACTATCGCATTGACCATAATCAAGCTAGAAATTCCAATGCAATGTAACAGGTTGCGAAAAAAAGAAAACTGACAGTGATTTTGGAATGAAAATGCAGTAAAGGGGCACAAGGTCACGGATCTGGTAAACTGGTTCCTAGAATAGGAGGAAACCAGCTCTGATCATACATGCACATACACACATTAGTAATCAAAAACCACTTACGTAGCCATATCTTTCAAAATTCTTGATCCGGTGTCTAATTCTTCAAGAATGACAAAAAAAAGTCACCTAGAACCCTAGAGATGTGCTATCAGATATGTGATCACTTATACACAGAAACAAAGAGATAAACACAAACCCACAGGAAAACACTCATATATATATATATATATATATTCAGAAGAAGAAAACTACATTCAAAGCATGATGAACAAAGTGACAGGAAAAAAAAAAAAAAAACCAAAATCCTCACTCAGTTCTTCTTCCCCCTCTCCATCGATTTCTTCTTCAGACTGCATGCAGGGAGAGGGAGATCTGTTTCGTTTTCTGCCCATATTCTGATCGACTTATTCAGACTGCATGTAGAAGCTCAGCTTTAGAGAGAGAGAGACATGAAACTGATGAAGATGAAGATGAAATGAAGGAACAGCTGGGCAGGTTTACTTACAATGCTCGAGGATTACGCCAGGTGAGTGTGCGATGTGTCCCGCTGTATGAAGCACAGCTGGGTGAGTCTTCATATCTCTGTCTTGGGGTTTTAGGGTTTGCTAAAACACTTGTGGTTTGCGGTTTCGGGTCGCGTTTGTTTTTTTTTTTTTTCCTTTCTTCAGAAAACGGCTCTTGGTTGGGTTCAGAATAGGGGTACCTGGCACAGAAACAAATGAAACGTTTTGAATTGGGGTCGCACAGAATCTGCCGCCGCGTGGATTGCCCAGCCAAGGAATCAAATTTTAGGATGACTCACCAAACCATATTTTAATCCCATAACGTTATCTTTTTTTTTTTGGTAAGTGACTTAAGCAAAAAATATTACATACTTTGAAATACATCTGCCACATCAGAAAATTCATAATATTTAATAGAAATATTAAACATACGCAAAAAATAATAGTATTTAATTGAAAATGCTACACTAAGGCTCTGTTTGACTTGACCGGAAATTATTTTCTCATACAAAAATTTTTAATTAAAAAATTATTTTTATTTTTACTTTTCAGCATTAGTTGACATTAGAAAATTGTTTTTTAGCAAAAAAAGTTTCTATATAATACTATTCTTTGCTGTAACGATGGTGGCAATGGCGGTGGCAGTGGATGGTGGTGGTGGCGGCGGCGGCAGCGACAGCGGCGACAGTGGTAGTGAAGGGTGGTGGTGGCAACGGTGGCGGTGGCAGTGGGTGGTGGGTTTTGGCAGGTAGTGGCTGGGTAGGTGGTGGTCGGTACAGATGGACAGCAACAGTGGTGAAAGTGTATGGTGGTGACAAGGGGTAGTGGAGGCTGCCAAGTGCTAGTGGGTGGTCGTGGTGATGGTGGGTGGCGGGTAGCGGCAGTGAAAATGTTGAAATAGTGTTGAATGGCTATAAGGAAAAAATAATTTATGAATTTTTAAAATTTAAGTCATTTTTTGTCTTTTTGATGAAAAATAATTTTTTTAAAAAATATTTTTCGGACTTTTTGTTCAATCAAATGACAAAAAATGAGTGCAAAAATATTTTACGTCAAATAAAATATAGCCTTAAAAAAAACTTTTAGGGACTTCCTTTACCAAATAAGTAATGTAGCACTTGAAGTACATCTGCCACATCACCATGTGACTTAAAAAAAGGCATTTAATAACAAGGTATATTCCAGTTTAATTGGTTAGTTTGATTTGGACTGTCAAAAAAAAAAAAATAACAAGGTATATGAGTTGGTATAGTCAGATTGCAAATCTTATTGGATTGTATCATATTAGCCACCACCAGTACCCTTTTTGCATCGTTACAGCACCGGTACCGGTGCATTTTGATTTACTATTTTGGGTTATCATTATGTATATTATATATTTGTAAAAATAAATATGTTTCCTTATTTTCTTATAGAATACTTATATCAAGTATTATTCAACATCAAACTATTTTAACATTATATAAACATATTATTCAACATCAGTATATATACAATAAACTTCAAAAGCATATCTATTGTTTAATTCGTCTCCAAAAGGAGTTTTAATATACATTTTATTTAAAAAGCCTAAAAGAATTATAAACCATTTTAACATAACATATACAAGTTTCAATACAGTTATGGACTCTCTTCTATGCCATTTTATGTTCAGTATACTACGTACCGGGCATACCAACCCGTGCAAACAGAATTGACAATTATACTTTGTATAGCACTATCTTTTTTCAGTAAGTCATAAATTACAACAAATTAAACTCTATACTTTTCAATTAGATTGAATGAGGTCTAACATGAACTCTTTTTAACGTGAGCTTAACGTGGTTAAACAAATTATCATGAAGTTGATGTGCGTGTCTCTGGTTTTTTTTCCAAATTTCTAACCGAAGTAGACGGTTAGACCCAATTGGAACCATTAAAGAGTATATGGTTCATATATCTAGGGTTGTAAGGAGTCGAGCAGAGCCGAGTTGGAAAGTGGAACGGTCAAGATTGGTTTGAAAACTTAACAAGCTTTAATGTCTTTAAGTATGGCTTATTTAAATTTCGAGCCGATCTTTAACAAATTTCAATCAAGCCAATCATATGCCAAGCTCTAGTAGCTTAATTTTTTCATACATGTAAGTGACTCGCTCCGAAAACTACAAAATGAAGTTAGTACTCCGCAAGAGTACGGGGGGCGTGATGAAGTATAAACCGGTAATCCGGTATCGTTCTCTCCCAAGAGACCTAACCAAATATAGGATCTAGCACTTAACTCACACTAATCTAGCCTAGAATCGAATTGCAATTATGTGGGGAATTGAATCTAAAATAAAAGAAAAAAGAAAAGGACCGAAAATCTTTAGGTTTTTTTTATGGGGTTTTGATTTACTAAATTAGTGCAATGAAAATTAAAGCAATTAACTAGGCAATTAATTTAAATGTAAAGCAATTAAAATGGAAAACTTGGATATGATTGATTCAATCCACCAATTTACAACAAGAATTTCAATAGAGGATTTTTATAACTCAAATCAAGAATCACACTGTGGATTATTGATTCGGAATATTTTGACCATAAAATCTTGAGTTCATATTTAGTTGAGTGTAGGGATTAAACCAATTAATAGAACCCTAGAAGCAAACCTTATGAATGTGCAAGATTTATACCAATTGTTGAATTGTGTATAAACATTACCAAATGGGTTATGAATCTAAGTTTTCGAATAAATCCAATACCCAACCAAATAGAAATATACAAATCTATGAATAAAACTTTGAAGTTCATAAATCCCCATTAAAATACTTGAAAATTCTTGGTGGATCTTCACAATTACACCCAAGAGATGTTTAGCTACTAGAATCCATAATAAAGAGCATAAATGAAGGTAAATCTAACATTAAACTAAGTAAAACTAGTGTTTGATTGCTAAGAAAGTGAAGGAAAATATATTACAATGAAATAAAGTTACAATTTCTACTCCTGCATTAACATTACAAACATAAATCTAAGCTAAAAATACACAAAAACATAAAAACCAACATTGGAGGAGCTTTTCACGCCACTCCTTTGGCTGCTACAAACCCAAAAAATTTTTTTCTGTTCCATTTTTTTGAACAACAAAGCTTTTAAGCTCCAGATCTGTATCGACCGATCGATCGGCACTGTTCACCGATCGATTGGCTAATCGAGCGGTGATTGTAGCGATCGATCGGTAAATTCACTGTTTTTACTATTCACGGGTACTGTTCACCGATCGATCGGTCACTGTTCACCGATCAATCGGCCGATCGATCGATCACTATTCATGATCAATAGGGCACTGTTCACCGATCGATCGGTAAATCACCCTCTCTGAAGTTTGCCAAACCAATCGATCGGATACTATTCATTCATCCACTTTGAAGCTTGATTTTGACTATCTTAGAGGCCGATTCAGCCGATGCACATTAGAGGACAAATTGTAGCTCTTGAAGTCTTCTTTCCAATGGCACAAAAATTAGCTCAATCAGACATCGGAGTAAAAAGATATGGCCCAAATACCAAGACATGTCTGAAATTTCATGAACAAATTATTTGCCTTGAACCCACTTTGATTATTCTTGCTTTCTTTTTGCCTTTATTAGCTTATCTAACCTACAAAATACATACAAAACATACTTAAACAAATATCTAACTAAAATAAGACAATTAATTACAATATAAGTCTAACAAAGTACAAATTAAGGACTTATGATTACACTTTTAGGGTGTAATCAGTAAGCTTATCGAGCCAAATTCAAAAGATTAACGAGTTTTAAAATATATTTAAGTTTGATTTATTTATATAAAGAGTCAATCCCAAAAGCACTTCTAATGAGCTAAACACGAGTCGATTAGGTTCAATTTACAGCCCCAAATATATTACAATTACATAGAAAGTACCAAAGTGATATTGGTGTCAAACTACCGATGAAAAATATAAGTTACTCTAAAAAAAAATGTCCAAAACTCGCGTATAAATGGATCTTTGAAAATTTGAAGTTTGAATGAACAGGAATAGCTTGTTCACTAAGATAATGGATGCCGAGAGAGAGAGAGAGAGAGAGAGAGAAGGCCAAAAATTGTTTGTTTAAGCAAAAGAGAGTATTGTTCCTATCCCTCAATAGCGGTAGAACTTGCAATAGTTGGGAACCTAATGTTAGCCATTTCAAAAACGAAGTCACTCTTTTTTTATCACAGTTGATCATATCACAAGTACGAAAGGATGGGAATGTTGGAAATTTGTGGTATACTCTGATACTACTACTAGAAAGTTTGTGATAAGCTCTAATATCACTTTTTTGATATAGTTTTTTCATTTTTTCTTCTCATGCTTAAATAAGGCCTTCAAATGAGTATCTTTTAGTTTTTCCTTTATGTGATGGGCGTACCATCGATCTTCATTCTTGAATTGGTTTTGCTTTTTGAATTTTGCTTTTTTTTCCCTCTTGTGAATCAAAGAACGCTTCCATATTCACCCACCTTGTATCAAATGTAGAATTCTCCAAACCAATATGCAAATAACTCTTAAAAATTTCAATACCTTGATCTTCATTATTTTTCCTTTTCAATGGAATAACTTCCTTTGTGATGAATCTATAGGACTTCTTGTCAACTTGATCAACAATATAGTACTCATTGATATCTTCTTCCAACTTTGGTGGGTGAGTAAAAATTATATTTTCATGAAATGAAAATGAGCCAAAGAAAATATTATCTTCCATGTAAGACATATCTGAATTTTTTAACTCTTCAACTTTGTTGACATGAGCATCTTCTTTAAGATTTTCTTCTTCAATCTTCTCAAGTTCCACAATTGCTTTCTCATAATCGTCAACTTTTTCACTTGCTCCATTTTCCTTATCCACTAGATTCACTTCTCTTTTGTGAATTTCATCATCAATAGTTTCTTTTTGTGCTTCATTCTTTTGCACTACTTCACATTCTTTAATTTCTAGAGCTTCATTACCGTGGAATTCTTCCTCATGATCCTCCATGGAATTCTTCCCAAAGTCATCAAGACTTTCATCCTCTTCCATAAAAAATTCATCTTCCTCAAAGCTTTGTACCCAATACTTAGTGGGTAAAAAATCACCTCCACCTTTAGAGGCGATAGGGTCAAGTATCTTCCAAACATCACTAGGAGATATCTTTTCTCCAATCTTCTTCCAAATTTCTTGATGAATGGATCTTTGCAAAATTGCAAATACCTTCTCTTCTTTCATTTCTCGAACCCTCTTGGACATGTCGTTTATTGGCTCTTCTCCAACAAGATTCCACAAATCACAAGCTTTGAGGTATAGAGTTATAATAGCCCTCAATCTCTTATAGTTGACAAACGTCAATCTATCTACAAAGATATACATTTTTCCTTGATTCCTCCCAAGCACTCTCTGGGCTTTGATACTCTCCCAGGATCTACCTCGAGCCCTGATACTACTGTTGAAAATTTGTAATATGCTCTGATACCATTGTTGGAAAGTTTGTGGTAGGCTCTAATACCACTTTGTTGGAACATATGATGGGCTAGTAAACTCAAACACTATAGAGATAAACTCTCTTCTATTCCCTTCTCTTTACCATTACATTATATAGCATATTTATATATAGTTCCACTAACATGCATCTAAGCATGGAATGGAATCTTAGCTTTAGAAGAAGGCTGCTATCATGCATGGGAGAAGGATGCACTAGTGGATCTGAAGAGGATGGTGGAGAATGTGCCTAGAAGGGCAACCAGAGAGGATGCAATTTCATGGATGCCAAGTAAAGAGGGAATCTTCTCAGTCAATTATTATTATGCTGTGATAGAAGGAGAAGCGAATCAAGAGCATGTAGAGTTGGCATTGATATAAAAAATTTGGGCTCCTATGAAAGTTAAGATATTCTATTGGTTAGCATTGCAAGGGAGAATCAAATAAAAAATTTTCCTCAAAAACAAGAATATTTTGCCCCATAATGATGATACCATCTATATTTTTTGCAAGGAAGCTTCTGAAGGTTGTGATCACTTGCTACTCAAGTGTAAGTCTATCTTGTTAGTTTTGGTGGGGGCTTGAATGGATAAGCCCTACAAGTATAGATTATCACTTCATATGGTGGATGGAACCAACAAGTATTGGCTACAAAAGGAAAAAATTGGGAACAATAATTTAGAAAGGTCTATTTTTAGCAATTATTTGGAGAATCTGGATAACAAGGAATGAAGCATTATTTGAATCTATATTAGCAGAATGGGATGAAATTGCTGAATCAACCAAAAATCATGTCTTGCTATGGCTCCAAGCCATGACAAGGGAGGGCTCTATCAGAACTTGAGATTTGTACTTGCATATTGATGTAATTAAATAGCTGGATTCTTCTCTTTTGGCATTGGTTACCATTATGTCAGATTGCTCATTTGTATTTGTATTTGTCAATTGAACCCTTATCAATTACTGGTGTATTTGGGTGGCTGGTCTTTTGTAAAGCCTTCATGGCTTGTGGATTCCACCTCTTTTTTTTATTTTTTATTATCTAATATATACTCGTTTGTTGTTAAAAAAAAAAAAAAAATCTAGACACTTAATACATCCATGACACTTCATCTACATACATGTACTTACCTATATACATGAATCACATACATGTATCATGTATATTCATGTGTTATAGAATATGTAAAAACAAGTTTACTTTCCAACATGGAACAGATTGACCTGCCTAATATGGATGGCATTTTACCTCGTTTCTGTTTGACATTTTCAGAATATAGAAATAACTAGTATATTTCATTTAATAGGTTTTAAAGTGAATAAAGCATGCTATTGATTACATCAACTTCATCAAGTATTAAAATTTAACGAATATGCACCTGGCACAAAAAATTCATACGGGTTAATGTGTAAAGATTCAACCGCAACTAATATGAAAGATGAAAGAAAAACCATTTATAATCTTCCAAGGTGACGCTAATGTGAAAGAGCACTTCAATTTGTCATATATAGTTGCCCAAGGAAATTAACATAGACTATACGAAACACTTAACTAGAGTGTAATTTCTACAGTGATCCTCTATTCAAAGATTTTCCCAACCTTTCAGCCATGCCTCTAGAACCCCCTATGCATTTCACTGTTGAAGGCTCATGTCGGCACATTTGGACAGTATCTCCTACAGTCGAGAACACATTCGAGGGAGGAATATTTGAGAATAAGCTAATAACTATATGGAACGAACCAAACCAAGTAATGAATGAGTTCCATGAGTTGCATACCTAATAATCTGCTGCTGACTTATAGCTCTCTTCTATTTTTTTCACTACCAACTTGCTGAAATTCCTTCTTGTCTGTATAAATTCTACAACCTGTGGAAATAACCAAATCAGAATAGCATAGTGCAAAGATGAAATTTTTCACTGCCTAATGAACTTGCTGAGTTTCTGGATATTGCTTTCAATGGCCAAGAAACTATATATATATATATATAGTTCATATTTGGAGAGGTATGCAATTGTGCATCCTTCATATATCTCACCTTTGAAGTAATCCACTGTTCTAAACCATTTTTGTATATCCTGTGAAGCTGCATTGAGTAGTCATCAGAGCACTTTTGAGTGCACTTATATTGAACAAAGGTACTGCAACCGTCACATAGAACCCTATCCATTTTAAGGAATTTTAAGTAGACTCAAACTAGATCAATAATTTTGCCAAAAGTTCTTTGTTTTCTCTTTTTAAAACCATACCTATGTATTTGTTTAAATTCTTCAGTGCTAAACCGGGTCTCAGGCGGATCATCTAGATCCAGATTCATCTTCAACTTTGTAATTTCGGCTTCTACCATTAGCTTTTTTTCTAACTCCACGAAATCTCCCATCTTACAATCAGAAAAGTTTTTCTCAATATCTGGACAAGAATAAATAAATATTGAGAACAAATACATGAAAAATATGCATTAAATACATCTTCACCTAGCTAGCTATCAAGTTTTTTAAGAACTTCCTTCACATGAAAAAATATGTATGTTTAAAACCTAAAGAAGAACCATTACGATTTGAAGATTAGGGGAATTCAAAGAAAAAATAGTAATAAAAAGGGGCCAATTAGAAAGTAAGAATCTTTTCCTATGACAATAAACTATAAGCAGGAAGTAGTAAATTTAAGCAATATTCTGTGTTGTCTGTGTATAAACATTGGATTATATATATTAGCAAACGCTTAACCCAAACAACAAGGTTCAAACTAAATTATATGTTTGTATATATATGCTAGAAGGGTGCCCCACTACGTGGGTGAGATTCGTTTGTGCGAATGTTGAGGAAAAATAGAAGTTAAATCTCAATTAGTACTTTACTGTTTTATCTTTGTAAGTCAGATAATATGAGTACACCATTAGTAATTTGTTAAACTTTTTAGGATGGTTTTGAAAACTTAAATAACGTTCCACATCCTCACCAAACTTAGGTGTTAGTTTTTTATAATAGTATAAATATATACAACTTGAAGAGAATATTAGCAACAACAAAAAAAAATGTTGAGAGTTTCTTTTTTTTAATTAAACTTGGGCAGTAAAATCCCATAAATTTGTTTCTCGCAACAAGTATTGCTTAAGGGGAAAAATAATAATCTGAAATACACTAAAGCAAAAAATATACAAGGAAAGAAGCAGAGAATTGTTCATAGTAGAGTGCTTAAACTTAAAAAGTATGCTATTCGCATGCATATCAATTCTAAAATTTGCACTATCAAGAAGATTATTAGACCAATATACCCTAAGAAGAGAAACAAACTAAATAACCCAAAACAATAAAAATGGAGGATCGAAAGTTTGAGTAAACCCAGCATCAAAACTAGTTGCTGGAGAGAGAACCATACCTTTACTCACCGGACCTCTCTCTCTATGTTTTGTGGGATAGTGCTTGAGCTGTAAGTCTTTGTGAATATATATATATATATATGTATATGTGTGTGTGTGTAGATGTGGTGTATATAGATAGGGGCTAATCCCGCATACAATGAGTTCCAAACTCAATTCCGTCTCTTTAATATCTAGTCTAGTATTTGTAGAAGAATTAGGTTTACACCATATTTATATTGAAGGAAACTCTCTGTTCATTACAAATGCTATTAATTGTGAAGAGGATGATTCATTTAGGGCACTTGACTACTTATATTCAAAAAAAGTTGAAAGCGTTTCGATCTAGTAGGACAACTCATGTGTTTCAAAAAGATAACAAAGTGACTTATTATCTTGCAAAATTGGCTCTACAACTACAACAATTAACAGTTTGAATAGAGGAGGTTCCAACCTCCATTGCTCTAGTGGCCACCGCAGATCTGTAACCTTTTTTATTTTGAGATGCTTTTGTTATTTGATATAATTTTGTTTTGTTTGTCTTGGATATGTATCCAAACATAAAAAAATAAAAAAACTGTTCCCTAGTTCAACAAATCCAAAGTCGACTCGAAGACAAGAAAGTTTAAGCAATTAAATTTATTTCATAAACCACTATTGTAACAGATAATACCATGTGAAGTTACTGAATTGTCCTCATAAAAGGGAATCTTTTCTTTTCTTTTCTTTTCAAATTTTTTTCTTATGAGCAGAGCCATGTTACAATTGAATTCCTTTACGTAGACTCCAATTTAAAAAAAAAAGGACCAAATTAGCCCAATTGCCACATAATTAGTTTAAGTTTTGGGCCATGTGTGACCCAAGGTAAAAGCCCAAAATTGTGGGTCTTATCCAACAGAAATTGCTTATGACATGTGTAGGATTTGTGTGGTGAATCTGGCCCAAAAATAAAAAAAAACCAAGGCCATATTCAATCTGATCAAAGCCCAAAGTTGAGTACATCATTTGGTTGGGCAATAATTGACTATCGTACCCATAATGAATAAAATGTTCTTGTTCAAAAATTGAGGATAAAATAGTAATTTTATGCATTAAAAGAATCCATCCAAAAGTTTATTCTCTTCTCCCTCTTTTTGTCTCTCCTCTCCTCATCCCACGTTTAAATGGATCAGTCTTGATGGGCCCAAGAGGAAAGGATCCTCACTCCTCCGCCTTCTAGGAATGAAAGCGCCAGCATTGAGTAGGCCGGGCGGAGTTCAGTCAAGCTTACACTTTAAAATGTTTTTTTTTTTTTTTTTATGTGGTCTTAAATTAAATTTCAAACTCATTCAAAAAAATTTTGATGTCCAAGTCCGCTTATTTAACTCGAAAACTTTGAATAAAAAGTTTGTCACAAATTAAACATGAACAATGTATTATTTAAGGTGATTTGTGTGCCTTTTTTATTTATTAAAAATCAAGTGTAAAAATTTTGTATTTACTTATTTAATAGATATTTTTCTCCAAAATCAAAGTTAAATAACATAAAAATCTAAATATATAAAACATATTACATTGCGTAAATACATTACTGAACAAATATTCCATGTAAGGACCGTATTTTAAATAAAGTTTTCAAGTCCACCCATTAATGTAGTAGAATCTCAAAAATTCACGTCTTATAAATTATAATTGGGCTTAGCAGGCTATTGAACCCATGGCGATCCCTACACACCCAAGTCATCCCTACACACCCATAAGTTATAGATCATGGAACCAAATTCCAGGCCCGTAAAGCCGAGTTTGTCACATACCTTCGGCTTGATTGTTAGTGCCAGCTTTGTTGTTAAAAATGAAAACACTTATTACAAATAGAGATGTCAATTTGACTTGAAAAACTCAAAACCCGCTTCATTGTGTCCCTAATAGAATGAACTTGGGATAGAATAAATAGGGGACAGGTTAATACCTTAAATACTCCTATTATATTCTTTCTTTGTTTTATATTATGTTTATGTTTCTATAATTTGTATTATTTTTATTTTTGTAAAATATTGTTTATTTTGAGATTTTATGCAAGCTTAACTTGAATCTGATTAACTTAAGTGAGACAGGGATATGGTAAAAAGCTTCAACCCTTCACGGGTTTGGAGCAAGGTATGAAATGGACTTTTTCTATCAGGGGAGGGATAGGATTTAGTTTAACCCATCCTAAACTTGCACCAGACCCACCCGTTAACATCCCTAATTATAAATTTTCAAAAGACCTATAGTTTAATGAATTAAATCGTCAACCACAAGTTAGAAGAAAGCAACCAAGCAATTTAAATTACCTATCATTTGTGTCCAAATTGTGATACACAATATCTTATTTTAAATAATCCTTGGTTACAGACGTGAGCTAAAGTTTTAATTTAATTTTAGATCGAGCTTAACAACATTTTTTAAACTTGAGGAAGAAAAAAGAAAAGATAAAAAAAGATTTTACATTTTCTTCACCTCCCTCTAAGCAAGAAACCAAACACAAAAAGGGAGGAAAATAATTATTTTCCAAACTAAATTTCCAAACAAGCTGGGTCGGGACCATTTTTCATTTTATGTTTCTGGTGTAGGACCGACCCATGTCCGCCGTCCCCTCGCCCCTCTTCTATCCTCCCCAACCGAACGTGGTGTAAAACGTCATAGCTTGATACAAGTACCAGTGGAAGTGGAAGTGGAAGCAGCAACAGCAGAAAGAAAGAAAGAAAGAAGCTTCCATCTTTCATGGCGTGTTTAGTCTTCTCCTTCAGCTTCTCAATGCGTTTCTGTGCTTCCCAAACCCTAGACAAGGTAAAGCTGACGGCTCTCTTCCCTCCGAAACTCCAAACTTTCCCCTGTTTGCCCCAAAAAATGCGAAGCAAGAAAATAGAGAGCTCAAAAATTCAGAGAAAATTCATATACATTATGCTAACCCACCTACGAAGGCACGGTGGAATATTTGTTTCTCTGTCTTTCCAATTACTATCAGTTTTGATCATAATCATCCGTTTGGTTGCCAGGAAAACAAAGGAAAGCTTAGAAAACTAAAGTACTTGTACTGCTTTTATATATTATCTGTTGTTTTGGTTTCTGAAGTGGTAGATAATGCTATTTCAATGTGAGTAGTAGTGATTATTAAGCTTTATTGCACATTTTCTTCAATTCTCTTGGTCTTCCTTCCTTGTAAAATAACAAAACCTAAGATTTCAAGTTCTATTTATTTATTTTCTTACGTTTTTACTGCTACTAGGAAGACCACAAAAGAAAAGCATACATGGAGAAAATTGATGGCATTCCTCTTTGATTTCAGTAGAATTCTTTCACTCTGCTATTATGAAATGTGTTTAATTTTTTCAGTAAGCTGTATTTGTAAATTTATGATAATTGGAGTAGTATTGGCCAAGCCATTGTAGACTAATGTAATTGTAATGGCATCAAGTTTTGCACACTGTCTTGCTCAACCCTGACCAGGTTTCTATGACTTGGTGTTTACTCAGACAAAAATTGAATAGGGACAAGGTTCCTGAATTGAATTGGGGTAGTGCTTGGCAGAAAGTCTTGGCTTGATATTCAAGATTTGATGAATTTGGTCATTTAATATATCTTATCCATTAAAGATCAGAATATTATAATTCGGACAACATTCAAAACTTTTCAGATGTACATTTTTGAGGTTTGTGAGTTCGAGGCTGTCCTATGTTGGCTAAATGTTTGGAGAGTTTTGTAAAAGCATGACTTTAGGTATAAAAGATCAATGTGGGAATCAATGAAAGATGACTTTGGTTCAGTGGCTTACAGATCTAGCACCAGTGGAACATGTTTTAGTAGTGTTGGACAGAGTCACGATCTAGGGATCATGCAGCACATTTTCCCTGTACTCCCTCCAATCCTGCATTTGATTGGAGAATCTATAGTAGATAGGACACGTAAAGATATCTTGATGGGCTGACCATTTGCTGGTGTAAAACTGCAATTTATTTCTTAATTGCCCATGCTCACTAATACTTGACCAGCTGATTTCATCTTCGTGTTTTGTGTCAAGAAAAATTTATTGGTTATTGTTATTGTTGTCATCATTATCATCATTTACATATTGTTCTTGTTCCTACTGTGATGATCAAATGGAGGAAAGAAAGAGGCTGAGAAGAGAATGCCATTTAAATTATTTAACATTCTTTTAAGTAAAATGAGGCAGTTGTGGTTGTTGTCATTTGTATATTAAGTAGAAACCTTCGATTTAATGAAAGCTGTCTTAGCCTGGTAAAGATTTCTCATGTGTTTATTTCGTGTAAGCTAAATTAGTAACAGTGCAAAAGTCATCACTAGACTATATTAAATAGGTATGCCATATGCATATGGGTTTGCGTGTGAGAATTGGCTTTTAGTTTGATGTATTGGATTTAGAAAACAAGGATTTTAGAACTCAGATGAATTATTGACTTTCTGTTTCATATGGCAACATCTTTCCTTCAAACAGCTTATAAAAAGCTATCTTTGGGGATGAAAAAATAAAGAAATTCAGGGGACATTGTCTATGCCTGAAACCATACTTGCACTCAAGCCATTTGGTTTGCTGTGGGTTTATCTTGTTAATGTAACATCAGTTCTCTCTCTTTTCATGCTAGCCATCTAATTAATTAGGTTGTTAGAGTTGATTTGTGGCTCACTGACATCCCCAGTGGCTAGCTAAGTCTGCCTAAGTCAATGTTTATATCTCTTCTCAGTGTCCAGATGCAACTTATGAAGATAAAGAATTTAACTAAATGCGATGTTTGCTTGAATGACTGCATAAATGTTTAATTGGAGTGTATGGTACTATGGGTGTACGCCTCCTAGTAACTAACCACTGCCTAGAAAAGAAACAATCTTTTGTTTTTGGGTGGATATCTTCTATACTTAAGTTTGATGGACTTGCCTTCAGGAAATTCATTTAGGGAGATCAGCTCTTGGAAGGCTTTCAAGACCAGCAATCAGGAAAACAAGTAAAATAGGTACTTTTTTAAATTTTACTTGAATTACTACTACCTTTGATGTTACCCCTTAAATTGGCACCTAAGTAACTTATCTAAAATTTCTATGTGTTCTAAAGAAACAAATACAAGATTCAAGTTTGTGTTAAGTTGCTCAGGAAGTCGAGTTGAAACTTTGAAAATAGACTTTTGGACTTTAAAACTATGACTTGCAGATGGAAGTTTCGCTTGTTCACCAGAAAACAATGCTTGCAGTTAGAAGGTTTACTTATATACCAAACCCCCATCTCTACCCCCAACAAGAGTTTTTTTCTTTTAAATCATCTGTGTGGTCAAAAGATCGTCCAAGTTCCAAAATGGCTCTAGATCAAAATTGCCTTTGGATGTATCATATATAAGGCTGGGACTTTGTTAATAAGCCTGAACTTGCTTGTTTCTCTGCTCGTCCTTTTAGGATTTCCATCTAAGTACATCGAGAAACAAGATCCTCATTGATTTGAAAATTGATTAAATTTGAGACATGGAGAGATCGAGGCGGTAAAGGAACATCTGAACAACCTTTGGAAATGATAATTGCAATTTTCCTATCTTTCCTTATTTCTTTCTTTTTCTCCTTTGTTTTCGCAGTATTGATGGCACAAATTTTTGGGGGTGAAGACATTACAAACAATAAAGGGGATCATCCTGAAAAATATTTGGGATGAAATGGGTAGAGTTCATAGTTAGAATAATAATGGCAAATGCCACTGATTTCACTGGTGATATTGCTCTTTATACCAGTCAAGTTCATTTTTCATTCATACAAGACAAAGTGTTTAAATGCCATGACATATGCGATAAAATAACTTCATTTTCATGTGACATCTAAAGATTCCCTTGTATATGCACGTCCTTACCAAGCTAAAAATTTGAATTATGTTGCAGCAATCAAGCTTCTTGCTCTCAACAGCTCAAACAGAGGCATGTCTCATGTAGATAGGAGCTGTAATCACCATATTATGAAACTCTACAGACCTTTTTGTGGATCGATTTCTCGTCATTCTAATGTATGTTTTGGTAGTCATACTGTAATATCAGGTTTTTGGGTGGGACCAGATGTTGAAGATGGTCGGGGTTTTGTAGAAGCTTTTGTAAACCAAATAGTTTGATTATTCATTGTTCTTGAATTATTTTGCTTGACTTCCTTGCTTTTTTAGACGGTTTCAAGTAAGGTACCTTTAGAGAGTATTCTTATATCAGCATAGAAGTATCATAATTGAAATCTTGAAAATGCTTGATAAGCATCTCTAGAAACCCTAGGCAACATTTGTTTTGTGGGATGGGACAAAGGTCAGATGGTAATTTTTTAAATTTGGCCTCCAATCCTAAATTCTCGTATTACTAATTCCCCTCACCTCGATAATTTTTTTTTGTTTTGTTTTGATAAGTCGTTGCTCGTGATAAGTTAATCCCATTTATACGGGATAAAAAAAAACACTCTCTAAATTGCTTATTGGGAAACACTTTTGCACAACTAGGTGCGGAATAAGGCTGGACATGGGCTAATCCAGCAGCACTAGGCCTTATCCTTGAAACAAGTGCCGCATACAAGCATTTGCCTTCTTATTGATCCTAGTTAAAGATACTGTTGGCCCAAGTAGGCAACCCAAGAGGGGGGGTGAATTGGGTTTTATAGAATTTATATAAAAAATAGCAACTAAAAATCGTTTATGTATTTTAGTAACAAATAATCAAAGTATATATATCAAGCAAATGAAGTGTACATTAATACAAGTATTTGCAAGCATGTATAGTGAGCAAGTAAGCAAAACAGAGACAGAAGAGAAGTGCACCAGAGAGGTTCGGCCAACCTTGCCTACGTCCTCTCTTTTTCGATCCTTTCGAAGGAATTTCACTATGCAATACTCCTTACACAGTTGCTGGTTGTGCCACGAGTGCCCAGCTCACTCTTACAAAAGCTCCTTCCCAAACTTTCAAAACCCAAGAGATTTTGTCCAAGATTCTCTCAAACTTACAAGTGTTTTTCCCAAGAACACTCAAAATTACAAGGTTAGAAACCCACCCAAATGAGAATGAATAAAGATTATACAAAGAGTAACTCTCCTAGTGAGTATATGAACGAATACAACTCAATGCATAACTTTAAACACTCAGCAAAAGTATGTGGCAGTGAGGTACAGGTGATTTTCAGCTTCAAGCACTTGATATGAATGGTATGATTGCTCTTCTCTACTTGTTTGAAGCTGTATGTATATCATATATATAGGTATGGATCGATTCTAGCCGTTGGAGAAGTATGGGAGAAGATTTGGTTGCATTTTTGCCCATACCGTCTGTCAGAAAACTAGCCGTTACGGTCTAGGGGTCGACTCTTTTTACAATGAGTCGACTCTTTTTGCATTTCAGCAGATTTTTTAAGTCACTGTCTAAATGAGTCGACTCTTTTGTCCCAGGAGTCGACTCTTTTAAGCTGTCTGCAGAATTTTTATTCTCTGTTGCAATGAGTCGACTCTTTTTGGCCAGGGGTCGACTCTTTTGAGTCTCCAGCACAAATCCAAGGCTCTGTTCGAATGAGTCGACTCTTTTTGCTTGAGGGGTCGACTCTTTTTACAAAAACTCATATCTTTGCAACTTTTCTTCATTCTTTTCCAAAGCTTCCAATCTCTTCAAGGATCATCTAAATAGGCTTTTTAAAGCTTGCAAGCACTTCTTCAAGATTAGATGACTCCAATAACATCTTCAATCCATTTAAGGTGAATTTTCTTCATTTTCATCATTTGTAGAACTCTTCCATCATCATAGCTTCATCCATTGATTCAAGTCTTCTTCAAGATCTTCAAGAGAGCTTCCATGACTTAGAATCTTCATTACTTCAATCAATATGGCTTCTCCATGGATTTCAACAACTCTTCCAAGAAAGCTTTCCAAGTCTTGTAATTCCTTCCATGTATTCAAGACATCTTCAAATCTTTCAAGAAAGCTTTTATGTTTTTGAGTTGGTCTCTTCTTTTTCCATTCTTGCAAGATATCTTCAAGTCCTTAAAGTCTTCAATCTTTTAAATCAAGACTTTGATCATTTTCATTCTTCTTCTTTGATATCCATCATCTTCATTCTCTTATAAAATCACCATTGTTGAATATGCCATTCTTTCATGCTTATCAATCTTCAATCTAGGATTTTCATCAACTTGAGATTTCTTTTTCTTCTTATAATATCAACTTTGTAGAATACATCACTTCATCATGCTTTTCATTCTTTATTCAAATCTTTGCATCATAAATCCTCTATTATGATAAGCTTCAAGTCAAGATCTAATTAATAATTCATCTACACACTAAGTAGAATTATTAGATCATTTAACCATGTTTTGTTATCATCAAAATCAAGGCATTGACTCAACAGATAGAAAGGACAATAAGAAGGTTGAAGAGACATGGGGTAAACATAGTGAGAAAGGTCATGATTGCCAACGGGATTGGTTGAGTTGGTATGAATTGGATACTTTTCTTACAAGGTTCAAGTGTGACTCTCGCTGTCAACAGTCTTTCTTGGTAAGCAATTTGTAAGTACCCTTGTAAGCTCTTGTTAAGGCTGGTCGCTTAGGAACATGCCATGGCCTTGGAATGAGATAACATCTTCTCTCTCTAAATTTTTATGTTCTTAAAAAAAAAAAACAAAAAAAGAAAGGTCATGATTACTTTTATTTGTCAAAATTCCCATGCAACAAGCTTCAAATACCCGGAATTAGTGCTTCTTGAGGCAGTTGAGTTTTTTTTTTTTTTTAATCAAAATTAAGAACTCAAACACATTAAGCCAAATCACAACTATAGTCCGGGTAAAGAGCCAAACCCCATCAACTCCTAGGGAGCCAGTTGAGTTTGAGGGAATCTGCTCCCCTCAAGACTTTAGCATTCATAATCTTTTAGACTCTTCTAATTGTGCCACATGTAGATAGTTTGCCTAAGCTAACGGTTGCATAATTTATCTAACCATTTGCAACACAAACAAAGATAAATAAATAGTTTTATCCAATAATTAAAAATTTTAAAATAATGGGACCCGCCCAATCTTTTCCATTTGAGAAAATTTTAGGTTTCCCTCTCAATTACAAACACGTAAAATTTTGTTCTAATGAAATTAATTTGTTCACGTTTCCTCTCGACTATTTTTTTCTAAAATTTGTTTGAGTTTTCAACTGAAGGCGTTGAAGTCCACCATTGGAGTTTCTGACTTCCAGTGAGTATCTGTTGCTGGATGAAGCTATAAGAAATTTTCACCAGGAGAACTACATGTTTCCATTAGATAAAACCTCTACAGGGTGAAGAGGTGTTGCCGAAAATCGAAATCTTCTTTCGTGTTTGAATGTATGAGTGCAGATAAAAACGCCGGTGGAACAACAGACTTGCCATCCTCCTTTCTTTGGGATATTCAAAAGAACAATGAAAAGAAGAAAACAGAGGAAATTTTCAATGTTTATGTATTGATTTGGAGGTTGAATCTTTGGGATATTCAAAAGAAGAACAATGAAAAGAAGAAAATAGAGGAAATTTTCAATGTTTATGTATTGATTTGGAGCTTGAATCTTTGGGATATTCAAAAGAACAATGAAAAGAAGAAAACAAACGAAAATTTGAATGTTTATGTATTGATTTGGAGGTTGAATCGAAAGACGTTTTGAATCATCAATATCTGTCTCAAAGAAGTTGTGGGTGGTTCATAGCAGTGTAATACATGAATTCTTCTAAACAACTGAATTAACAAAATTACAGGACTTAATTTTCTCTTAAAGCAATTCATCCAATCAAACTACTATAAGTAAACAAAAACTGTCAGATACAGTAACTCCTAGGTGACCCCTGAATTCTAAAATGGCTTCCTTTAGTCTGATGATAATTTTTCAAACCAATATCATTTTCTTGCATGTTTATGTGAGAATAGTTGGAAGTTTGTTACCTAGTAGTAGGAAACAAGACTAGGAGACGTCTTTGCATGCATTTGCCTCCCTTTTGGGTCTATGTAAAAGCTTTGTTCACTTTGATTGAAAAACAACAATCTTTGTTGAACAGGTTAGTGTGAAATGATATTTTTAAGAATCATATTTTCTTGGCAATGTTTTGGGATTAGATGTTAAAGGGTGATAGTCTCAAGTCTTGGGTGAAATTTTGAACAACAAATCTCATTCTTTGGGAAATTACAGGCTGTTGGAACTTGGGAGAGGGAAGGGAAAGGAGAGGAAAGAGAAATGAAGAAAAAGGGAAGGAAAAAATGAGGAAAATTTTGAAATCAATCTCTCTCTCTCTCTTTCTGTCTCTTCTTTCCCTTCACTTTCATTTCATCTTTTTTGCAAAACCAAAAAGGCAAAAAGATAGCAAACAGTATTTTTCTTTCCCTTCCCTTCTTTTCCCCAAGTTTCAAACAGGCCGTTAAGCTATGTCTGTTGTAGCACTATACAAATCATGAGGGCAATGTACACTGATATGCAAAAATCTTAAGGGGACATACAAATACAAATAATTCAATAAGTAAAATTTCTGATACATGGCAAACATAATTATTGACAAACAAACTGATTTATGCTCGTGACTTACTAAGATAAGAATATAAATAGAAGTCAGTAATAAAATCAAATCTTTCATCAAATGCTAAAGCCAAAAACATTAAGTTCATCAAATGGCACTAACAAAACTCACTACTTAATTTGGGTTCGTAGAATAAAAATAGTAAATGAACAGAAGAAAAATAGGTAATCAACCTTAAAACAGAAAAAAAAATGCCTTCAGTGCCAGCAATCTTTGGTGTATGCAAATTTCCACCAATTAATCGTACGAGTGACAAAAATAGATATAAATAGAACGCTGAAATAAAACAGAATCATAGACATTGGCTTGGATGTGATACCTCATTCAAGTTTATATATATAGTTTCGTTGGGGAAGAACAAAAAAGTCCTATTTAATGGAACCTGTCACACAAGTTAATAAATATGATTTCCTTGAATGATCAATAGTCAAAGTTAAAGAACCAAAATCTATCCCAATTAAAAGTTCTCATTTAATAGTACCTGGGGTCCTTGGGAATTATTGGAACTATGAAAATCCTTATTTGAAACAAAATGTAAACCATCCTACAACAAATGTAACCCCAATTAGTTATAACTCATAATGATATTAAACTAGACAGATTCAAGATGGTTACTCGACCTACTGGATTGAGAAACGGTGGCTTCAAAACATGAAACTGATCATAATTCCATGACAGAGGAATTGACTTTTCATCATACAAGAAAAAAAAAATCATCTTAGTAATAAAATCTGAAAGTGATATCTATCATATAGATAAAGTAATAAAAAAATCATCAAATGAAAGACAACATTGCAAGAGGGTTATATACAATCGAACATCTATATATTACTAATAATAACTACCTTTGGTGTGTGGCACAATATTGGAGAACATATAATGGAGGGATATATATTTTGTGGGAAGCCTTCACTTGATTTTCCCTTTCTTTTCTTCATTTCCTTTTGTTGGAGTGTGCTTGGCATGGGGTCTTGAATTGATTTACTACTACTCTTTTTATTTTTTATTATCTATTCTCAATAAAACTTTGTACCGACTTTTACGACATTCTGCAACTACCATCTTCTTTAATCCCTGCACTTGTGTCATACTTGTACTCATTTTATCATTCAAATTCAAAGCATCCTACAAATGACTTCTTTCACCTGTTGTTGGAAAATCACCATATACTGAAGTAGAAGTTTGAGTTCTTAAAATTTCCTCCACCTTCAAATACACCTCTTTTGCATTTCTCTCAAGAAAGTCACATGCTTCCTTGGATTCAGTAGCTTTCCCAACGCATAAGTAGTGCACAATCTTCTATAATGGGTACTCATTTCTAACTTTGGATCTTCCTTCACATCACATCCATGAACATCTATTACACATTCAACTCTTGCATTTTTTGTCCACCTCTTTAATATTATATTGCGCTGGAATCCCCATCTTTACCTTTAAATTATCAAACACTTTCAATGCATGACTACAAAAAATTCCAACAAACTCAAAATTTCTACAAGTAATTGTTTCATTAGGTGCCATAATGGTGACAGTGCGTTGCCTCAAATCTTCATACAAGCCGACTTTGTACTCACTCATTGGCCCACTTTGAAAGCAAACTTCCACCATGTCATAATAATTTTCAAGATTGCAGTAGTATAGAAATCTCTTGCATACCTCAAGATAGGAATATTAACTTTCAAGATAGGTATTCTTTGACTCATGTCATAATTTGCTAACTTTTTATTGTAGCACTGATCATCAACTGCCCTTTCAAAATGTTCCAAAAATTGCACCAAATCCAAATTTGACTTCAAATAATTTTGAAGGTGGAAATTGAAACTCTCACTGAGTTGTGTGCTCTTTTTGCCTATCGAAAAGTGTTGACTTCCATACACCATTGCCCACTTCTCTTTCACTTCAAATAAACCATTCAACCAAATATTCACTCTAATATCATACTTTTCCAAACATACTGTCCCAAGAATTTAAGAATTGTTCTTTATCCTCACAATTATAAATGCACTTATCAAAATCTCCCATAAATGATTTCGAATGTTTAAACAAATGATTCATATGTTTAAGTGCATTATGATGTATGTGCCATAAGCAAAATCTATGATGAGTCTCAGGCATTACCATCCATATTGCTTTTGCTATTGTGGCATCTTGATCAGTAAAAATTATCTTTGGGTTTCTTTTAGACATGCACTTGAAGAATGTTTCGAATAACCATATTAATCATGCAACAATTTTATCATAAAACAAAGATGCCTAAAAAATTATTTGTTGATAATGATGCTTTAGGCCAACAAATGCTCCAAAAGGTTGACATTCTTTATTGGTCCTAAAAGTTGTGTCAAAGAAAAACACATTACCAAAAAACTATAATCAATGATTGTCTTGGCATCAGCCCAAAATATATTAGTAATTGGTCTTCAATGTCTATTTGCACAACAAAGAAAAATAATGGATTTTCCAACAATTGAGTTTGAGAATAATTTGGAATACTTCCAACTTCTCTTCGTCTTTCTTTAAGTTAGAAGATAGTTCTTTTGCTCACGATGAAAAAAACCAAGATTTTCTCTACCTCCAGTATGACGACTTTACAACTCTGAAAAAGTCTGGGAGTGTGGATTTGCCTAGTTTTATTAATTATCGTAGTTAATCCAACTATATCAAGAGGTGAATTTATCTAGGTACGTCAATTCTATGTGCAATTATATGCAGTAAAGTAATGAGACAAAGTACACAGGATTTTAGCATGAATATCAACCAGGGAAAAAATCACGAGGCCACACACAGCCACTAATGTATTTAGCACTATGAACGTTGAATAGTTACAAAAACAAACTTACAACCTAACCCGTTGAACGCCAACTCTGGTAGAAGTTTCAAACTTGATCACTAGAACCCGCGATATACTGTTCTACCGTACTATCTACGCCAATCTCTAGAATCCACCAAAGACGATAGTGTAAAGTTATTTGGTTGACCAGAAGAATACTCCAATATTCAGGAGGCACGATAAAAGCTCTCTAAACAGCTAGATGATCTCTCTTCAAGTAAGTAACCTTTCTCTCTAGGGTTTAGAGCCTTTATATGGAGTCTGGAGTGTTTTTAAAACATTGGACATCGTGAAAGTGAAGTAGGAAGTTTCTAAACCTGACTAGGATTTAAATCTGGAAGTCCTCAATTCTAGCATGCATTCAAACAGTCTGACGCTCCGTTCGAACGCCTAGACGCATGGCAGATTGCTTATCCTCCTTATTTTGCCTTTATTGCAGCGCCTTGATTCATTATTACACTTTGACACATCTATCTAAATGCTGGAATTACATACAAAGTGCTTTTGCTCAGAATTAGCCAATCTCCAATCTAACAATTTCTCTTTGGCAATTCTATGACAAAACACAATAAAAAGCAATATAAAAATAAAAACTAGAGACAATGTAAGCATGAATCAAAGTCTTAGCATATCAAAAGAGTCTTCCAATGATCAACACCTATTGCCTGCAAATCCACAACTTAACAAACTTTATGAAAAACAATTGTGGGTCAAGTAAACAATAAATAGAGCAATATGCAAAACAATAACAAGGCAATCAATCAATAAGCACAAAGATACCTTCTTTTATATGGCACTCCCCCTTTTTGATACAAGTTGACAATAGAAGAGATGAAACAAAGAGAGCATCATAACATCCCAAAAACTTGCATTTATCCAAAGACACATAGAGAAGCAAAGAATATGGATAATACATTATACATAAACATAACCAAAGCTATAGACTGAAAATGAATGAATGTAAAATATATGCCTAATTAGTCTAAGCCCTAAGCAGTAACGCCTATGGTAGAGGCGGGGGAAACTGGTGCTCCAAAATAGCTCGTATAGCAGCCATATTGCTACTTAAGGTACTGAAGCCAATGCGGAGCCTGTTCATCTCAATAGAAAGATGAGAGATGTGAGATAAAGCTCGAGTGACATTCCTTTAGATCTCTCTTTGCTCGACACAAATCTCTCCCAGAAGATGACCCATCGGGAGCATTCGCCTCAAATGCAGACTTAGGCTCGAACTTAGCCTCACTAGACCCAGATGTCTCGAAAGATGCCTCGTTCTCAGCCTCCGGATCAACCATCTCCTCATCCGTAGCGGGAGGTGGACAAGCAACTGCCTGACCAAGATTACTAGAGATAGTAACATCAGTCATGGCTGCCAGGAAAGTCAAAGACAACTCAGTGGGAGTGATAGAGATACTGTGCTTCTGCATGAAAGCGGCAAGAAAGACTCCAAAAGGCAAGTAAGCAGTCAAAAAGCGAGTAGGATATGCATCAACCAATGACAGAAACATAATGGAAGGAAGGTCAATAGGAACCTCAGTGCTAATGGCATAAAGAAAGCGACCCCTATCTCTATTAAGTTTGGTTTTACAACCTTGAGGATCGATGGTCCAAAAGATGAACAAATTCAACAGCCGAAATTCCTTGGTTAAGGTCTTATATGGAATCATGCGTATAGGCCACTCCAAACCAGGTGCTCGAAGATGATCTAAGACTACCTGCATGGAAGGAGCAGTGGCAGAGACGTAAGGAAATGCACTAGCTGTTTGAGAGAGTCAAAAGTACATTGTGAAGAATCAGTAGTGAGAGTTAAAGCGACATCTCAGACAATGGTTCTGAGACTTGGGCAACTGCACGTGGTCGGGGATGAGTTCCTAGTAGGCTACGATAGTGGCAAATTGGCTCCAAGGTTGTGTGCTAAAATCCCATATTGCCTAGGAAGGAAATGAGAAGTGTTATATATGTAGGCACTTGTATTTTCTTGGTACAACGCATTTTAAAGCCGTGCCGGCCAAGGCTTAAAGCGGACAATATTGTACCATATGGATTATGGGTCGTTACAGAATAGTATTAGAACCAATCGCAGCCAGAAGTGTGCGGACCAAGCCCAACGCGAGGATGCATTGCCTGTTTAGGGGGTGGATTGTGAGACCCAGACAGCTGCATGTAGTTGGGGACGAGATCCTAACAAGCTATGACAGTGGTAGGCTGGCTCTATAGTCATGTGCTGCGATCCCGCATCGCTTGGGGAAGGAGAGGGGAAGTGCTATTTATGTAGGTACTTGTATTTCCTTAGTACAACGTGTTTTAAAGTCGTGCAGGCTAAGGCCCAAAGCTAACAATATTGTACCATATGGATCCTGGGTTGTGATAGAATGGTAACATAGCCAATTCTAGTCAAAATTGTGTAGATCGAGCCCAACGCACAAATGCGTTGCCCGTTTAGAGGGGTAGATTGTGAGACCCAAACGGCTGCACGTAGAGGGGGATGAGTTCTTGGTAGGCTGGCTTCAAGGTTGTGTGCTGAGATCCCATATAGCCTGGGGTAGGAGAGGGGAAGTGCTATATATATAGAGTTCCTTGCTCAACACCACAGTCAGATAGCATCTGTTTCATCCATAAAAGCTTTGTACACCCACTACCAGCAGCAATGTATTCGACCTCAACAGTAGACAAGAAAACTGAATTTTATTTCTTGCTATACCATGCAACTAGGTTATTACCTATATAAAAGCACCCACCGGAGGTGCTCTTACGATCATCAATGCAACCAGCCCAGTTCGCATCAGAATAGCTAGCAAGATTTGCATTAGTGTTATTGGTGTACCAAATCCCATAGCATATGGTCCTACTTACATATGTAATGATCCGTTTTACAATAGATAAATGAGACTCCTTGGGACAAGATTGATATCTAGCACATATACCCACACTAAATGCAATGTCTGGTCTACTAAGAGAGAGATATAAGAGACTACCAATCATGCTTCGAAAGAGAGTTTGATCAACATCTTTACTGTCTTCATCTTTACTAAGCTTGATTGTAGTACTAATAGGTGTCCTAGAATGCTTGGATGACCCCATACAATTTTTTTCACTAGGTCTTTAGCATATTTAGATTGTGAGATTAAGATCTCATTTTCCAACCATTTGATTTGAAGACCCAAGAAATAATTTAATTCGCCTACCATGCTCATTTTAAATGTACGTCTCATGTAATATGCAAAAACATGTGCAAATGAATCAGAAGTAGACTCAAACACAATATCATTAACATATATATGTGAAATAACAATGTAATTATCTTGTGTGTTGATGAAAAGAGTTTTATCAATTCCTCCTCTAGTGAATCCAAACTTAAGCAAGAATGTAGTAAGTCTTTCATACCATGCTTTAGGAGCTTGTTTTAACCCATATAAAGCTTTCTTAAGCTTATATACATAAGTGGGGTGATGTGGATCCTCAAACCCCTTGGGTTGCTTAACATAGGCCTCTTCTTTCAAGAATCCATTTAAAAATTCAATTTTAAAATCCATCTAAAAAAGAGTGAAGTGCAAATAGTGTCACGCCCCTATTTTTGACCAACCCCTCTTAGCTCGGGAAAAGTATGGTACTCTCTCTGTTACTTGCCCTCCTAGAAGGATAAGTGCGATGGGGTTTGAACTTAAAAACTTGATTTGATTAAAGGCTTTTTGAAAAAATTGAGAGTTGCCACCTAACATAGTTAAAGATATGCTAGCTCACTTAAAACTAAGTGTAATACGAGGACTAAACTTAGGTTTTTAAAAAATGTATTAAAAATATCTTTCTTAAGAAGGATTATGAAAAAGAGGTCTTTAGCAACCTTTTAAAAGCCCTTTTAAAAACGTGACTCCGGTTTTGGTCTTTGAAATAGAGATTTATGGTTTGGGGGTTGGTTACGTATAGGGAAAATATCCTAAGATCATCACCCTATCATGCCCTTTCGGTACCTACATGTCTAATCACCCTTAATTCACTCACTTAAATCACCGATTATAGAAGTCCACTTATATCCACTTAGGAACTTTGAAAATAGGTTTGGTCATCACTTTTTGGATGAATGATACATGATGCATGTTTTTGGAAAGATCTCTGAAGATAGAAAAGTTTTGAAGTGTCATTTAGAATAGAAATTTTGACCATAAAAGTATTTTAAAAATAAACATTTGACTTGAAAAAAGGGTTATGATCACACCATTTTAGATTGCCTATGTATCTCATTTGGCGAGAATCAAGTCATTCGTAGTTCGGGCGAGTTCTAAAATTGTGTGATTGAAAC
>CM065379.1:35890817-36268317 GCA_033060915.1 Euryodendron excelsum
GTACCCAGAGCCGGCGTGATTTAGAAAATGCTAAGGCCACCAAGGGAGAATGGTCATTTTGATCAAAATTTGCTAGAATGGGACTGAGATGGATTCAAGTGGCATATCGAACATACCAAACTATCTAGAGATAGTTCTGGAAGAGTGGAGTTACCGTCTTAGGGGATTGGTGCTTTCTCAAAGGACGTGCCGGAGTGCTTGGGAGCAAAACAGTTATTTTGACCAAGTATCACCGGAATAGGTCTGAAGTCGATTTGATTGGTATCTTGGACGTGCCAGACTATCAACGGACAATCAAAGAAGGTGGACTTACCATTTTAAGGACTTAGTACTTTGTCAAAAGACGTGCCGATATGTCAAGGGGTAGAATGGTCATTTTGACCAGGTATCAATGGAATTGGTCTGGAGTCAACTAGAATGGCATATTGAACATGTTAGACTGTCTGAGGACAGTCCTAGAAGGTGGACTTACCATCTTGAGGACTTGGTACTTTCTCCAAATGTGTCAGGTTAGAGGGACTTACCATTTCGAGGAGTTTGTACTTTCTCACAAAACGTGCCAGGTTGGATGGACTTATCGTCTAAAGGAGTTTGTACTTTCTCGCAAGACATGCCATCATGCCCAAGGGGTAGGTTGGTCATTTTTCACTGAGACAGGCTAGCAGGTGTCAGTGTTGACCTGAGTTTACGAGTGTTTCCGTCACTCTGATGGTTATGATGGGTTAGTTGTTAGAGGTCTCTCTTTCTTCGATAAATGTGCCACGATCAAGAGGGGTGTTCGGTCCCGTGACACTAGGTAGTTTAATGGCAAAACCCGTGTCGACCTAGTGAGTGTTCTCGTCACTCCAACGGCTTAAAGGTTTGTGAGTGTTTTCATCACTCCGACGGTTTGGTGTTGGTTCTGGAGACTGCCTAATCTCAGGAAGCCACCTAATGGCAAGTTACATAACGGACATTCTATTTTGGTGGGCTAGCAGGTGCTAGAAGTGAACCGTTTAAAGTTTATGAGTGTTCCCGTTACTCCGACAATGGTGATTGGTTTAAGAGACTGCCCGGTCTCTGAAAACTACCTTGGAAAGTTTGTGAGTGTTTTCGTCTCTCTGACAGTGTTTAGTATTAGTTCTAGAGATCTAGATCGATCCTGGGAAGCAGCCTAGAGTGCCTAGGGGTATTTTGGTCATTCGCCTTCATCGGGCCCAGGAAGCGACCGATTGACTTGATTGGAGTTTGATAGTGTTGTGACGTTTTACTAAAAGATTGATTTGGACTAGAGCTTGCCTAGCGGGCAACAATTGGGTACTTACAAATAGCATGCAATGGAGAATAAGGTTCTAGTGGACTCTAACCTAGCAATGGGTGCAAAAGTCTCATCAAAATCTACCCTCTATTTGCGTATAACTTTGGGCAACCAACCTAGCCTTGTTTCTAACTATGGCACCATGCTTATCAGTTTTATTTTTGAAAATCTATTTAGTACCAATAAGATTCATATTTGTAGGTCTAGGTACAAGTTTCTAAACGTAATTACGCACACATTTGCCAAGTTCATCATGTATAGCATTTACCCAATAATCATCAGTCAAAGCTTCCTTCACATTCTTGGGCTCAAATAGGGAAGCATAATAAAAATAGTTTACCTCTGGAGTTTGCCTTATTGTCTTGAGCCCTTCAGTTACATCGCTAATGACTTGAGAAGCTGGGTGATGTAGTTTGACTTTAGATGATGGCTCCAAAGTCTTTACAATTTTCTTAACCTTTGATAAAGATTTCGAAGATTCTTGTGGAAGGCTCGATGTACTTGGGGCATCCAGGCTAGGAGAAGGTGATGAATCATGTGGATCCAAAGGCTCAGTAGCTGTGACTTGCTCCCTTGAATTAGAAATTCCTAGCTCCTGCCCAAGCACATATTCTGCTTCATCATCATGATGTACATAATGAATCGAACAGGCATCATCTATAACTACATTAGCAAATTCCATAACAGTAGATGTTATAGAATTATAGACACAATATGCTTTGCCATTTAAAGAATAACCTAAAATATTCATTTGTCACTTCTAGCATCAAACTTACCCAGTTGCTCCCTATCCTATAAGATATAACATTTGCTACCAAAAGCTCGAAAATATTTAAGGTTAGGTTTCTTACCATACCACGACTCATATGGAGTTTGTTTTATACCTAGCCATAGATAGACTCGGTTAATGACGTATACGGCGGTGGTCATAGCCTCAGCCCAAAACTTGAGAGGAGTTTTCTTACTAAGTAGCATTACTCGTGCCATCTCTTTGCACAATTATATTTTTCCTCTCAACTACTTCATTTTATTGTGGTGTCTTAGGAGCAGAAAACTCATGAAAGATGTTTTGAGCATCAACAAAATCAAAAAACTTGGAATTTTGAGTTCCCTTCCATGATCTGATCAAATTCCTGTGATGGTGCCAATTTTGCAACATCTTTCATTCTACAACTTGAGACATAGAGTTTTAAAAGCATCAAAAGTACTAGATTTTTCTCTTAAAAAATGTACCCATGTTAGTGATTACACTCCAAAAGTGTAATCTCAATTCCCTAAATAGTGGATTGTTAGCTCTAGTTTAGGTATTAGATTAGTACTTTATCCTTAAATTGTTCTAATATGCCTTTTTTTAATACTTACAGGAATTTTAGGCTAAAAACAGCCTCAAGTGGGCTAAGTTAAAAAAAGAGCGTTTGAACGGTCCAATGAGCGTTCGAATGGTCCACCAAGCGTTCGAATGCTTTATCAAATGCATGTCATCGTTTACAAATTACAGTGAGCTATTTTAGTGTTAGTGACAAGTTGACTACCAAAAGAATGATTAGAATAGGAAATAGAAATACCATCATTTCTATCCCTAAGAGATTTTCTAACTCTTTTAGCAAAGAGAAAGGGAAGACCATCAATAAATTTAAACTTCCAATGATCACTATTAGCATCAAGAAGTTGCATAACTCGACTAAGAAAAACATCCTTATACCATCTAAAATGGGTAAGGGTAACGGAGCTCTATAATTTTCTAATGATATAACAACTATTTTTGCCAAAAATTAGATAGAGAATTCAGTTTGTACTTATTTACTTAGATAAAGAGAGTTAGTTAGAGAACATTGTAGAGAGAGAATTGTATTTTCCTTTACTTTCTTACACTTTCCTTCATTTTTCTAGAACCCAAACATTACTTTTCTTTCAAATTAATACAAGATCTATAGATTCTCATGTCTTCTTTGCCTTTTTACATGCTTTCCATGATGAATTCAACTAGCTAAACTTCTATTTGGATGCATTTGTGAAGATCTACCAATGATCTTCAAGGATTACTATGGAGGTATATGAATTTCATTGAATTATCATATGATTTCTTCTTCACTTCTTAGTTGGGTTCAATTTAATAAGAAAACTTATACTCATAACACAATTTGGTAATTTCTTTGTATAATTCTTCAATTGGCATAGGGATTGCACAAATCTAATGTTTGTCTCTAAGGCTTTATAAATTGGTTGCAAATCTAATCCCAATTAAGAGGAAATTCAAGGTTTTATAGTCAAAACCTCCGAATCAAGGATCCACGGAGTGATCCTTGATTTGAGTTAACAAACCTCCATTGAATGTCTTGTGAAACTTAGTGGATTGGAATAATTGCATTCAAATCCTTCTTTAATTGCCTTAGAGTCTCAATTGCTTTACTTAGTTGATAATTTAGTTGTTAATTGCCTTTAAATTCATTGCATAAGTAGTATAGAATCAACTTTCTGAAAACTAAAAGAATTTTGGTCTACTTTTGTTACTCTTAGATTTGACTTCATTCAATTTGCAATCCAATTATAGTGAGTCCATTGTGAGTTGAGCGTTCATTTCTATATTGGAATCAATCCCATGAGAAGAACGATAACCGGAGATTAACTGGTAAACTACATTGCGAAACCATACACTTACGAGATTTGAACAAAGTTTTAGCATCATTGTTGGGGATTGAAAGTACGAGACGAGATTTAGGCGAGCTTGGAGTTAGTTGCGGATATGTGGAATTGGATCTCCGCATCCACCTCAAAGGAAGCATCTACAGCTTAGGGCCAAAGGTACATCCTTCTTCCCTTTTCTGTAAACAGAATGGCTAACTCGCCTCCTTCCAACTCAAATGGCCTTACTAGTACCTTTGGCTCTTCTAACTCCTAGCCCATGTCCTCATAGTAGCACTTGGTCACGAGCTCAGGGTTCTCCAATAAGTGACGTTCAGCCGTAACATACTTCGGGTGTAGAAACTCAGCACCCCATCCATCAACTGCCACGTTTTCAACAAGATCCTCTTCCAAAAGCATTGGCTCCTCAACTGGCCAATCAGAAGAATTCGGCAACTTATTAGGGTTATAGAGATAGATTGGGTACAATGGGAGACCTTCTTCCTAGTCATTCTCTTGATTAGCTCCCAATCCTCTTCATAATCTTTAGCCATGGGCTCATCTATCTCTCCCTCGTCTTTTATTTCTACTAGTATCATATTGACGGTATGGTCTGACAGAGGGTTGGTGGTCACGTTAGGGGTTGGAGCAGGGTTCACCGGTTGAAGATCAATAGTCTTGTTGTCGATTAAGTCTTGGATTTTATGTTTGAGGGAGAAGCAATTCTCAATGTCATGCCCTTAGCCGCCTGAATGGTACTCGCAAGTGAGGGTGCTGTTAAAGTTTGGAGGTAGGGGACTTGGCAATAGACAAGCCGGAATGGGTTTTAGGATGTTGTTCTTTAAGAGGTTATGATAGGCTTAAGTTTGGGTGCAGGCTAAGGCATCAAATTTACGGAACCGTCGGGCAAGCCTATTAAAATTAGGTCATGCCCAGTAGGGCCAATGTTGGGTGCTTGAGCAAGCATGCTTAGAGTGGGCATGGGTAGGATAGGGTGAGACTGAAGTGGAGGATGGTATTGGGGTGGCTGAACAAGTAAGATGGCAGACACCTCGCTTTCTTTCTTGATTACTCCCCTTGTAGTGGTTATATTGGCCGAGCTTTCTCCAATTTTTGCATAGGGATCGGGGATCCTTCCCGTCTTAAGGCTATTCTCTATCATTTCCTCTTACATTATGAGCTCAGAGAAGCTCTTCCCTATGCTAGTGCAAAACTTCTCGTAGTATATGCCTTGGAAAGTGTGCACAAACAATTGCACGTACTCTTTTTCTTCGAGTGGGGGATTGACTTGTGCAGCGGCTTCCCTCCATCTCAGGGCATAGCCCTTGAAGTTTTCTTTCTCACCTTTACTTGTTGTCATCAAGGACCACCAATCGGAAGTGAGGTCGATGTTGTGACGATATTGGGCTTTGAATGCATTGAGGTCGATCTTCCTTAGGTCTAGACAGGCAAACCATTGTAGAGCTGACCTAGTAAGACTGTGTTGAAACAATTGCATTAGGAGTTTTAGATTGTTCCCATGATCACTTAGTGCCCCAGCATACAAGCGAAGATGAGCAATAGGGTTACTAGTGCCGTCATACTTCTAGAAGTCAGGCATTTTGAACTTAGCAGGTTTTGGGTGATCTGGAAAGAAGCAGAGCTCGTCATAAGAAGTAAACCCATAAGTGTCATGGCCATGGAGACTTCACAGTGAATCCTCTAGCCCTTGGATTTTTAAACTGAGAGGGTCTAGGGGAGTCATCTTTATAGCAGGTGAGAGCAAAATGGTTTCCTCTTCTTCGGTGTTGATCCCCTTGGCGTCTTCCTTGTTCCTTCCAGCATTGTTAGATTGAAGCACAATCCTTGAGTTAGCTGGTTGAAGGTCCTTGGACGAAGTCATGGATGATGATGGGATTGTAGCAGCATTCTTCATGGCCAAGGTTTGGACGAGCTTAAACATTTTATCAATCTTGGTCCTTATTTCGTTGACCTCCTCTCGAGAGACTTGCGATGATTCTTCAGGGTTGGCAGCCATAAGTGAGGCTCTTTGTCGGGTGATAATGGGGTCTCTAGGTGAATGCTGACCTTTCTTGGGAGCAATGTTGACTCAGTGCAGGGTGATCTTTATAAACGAGAAAGAAAGAAGCAGAAAAACAAGAACACAAATTGCAAGTTAGTTTTTGGTTTTTGGAGAGTTTTATACAATGCATGCCCTAGGGTGTCCCGATTTGAGAAAGAGACTAAATATGATGGCTTTGGCTCACTTTTGGAGATAGGGGTCTGCTCCTGTATACAAATACCTTACCATTGATAGGAACCTACCTTCATTCCTACGTTCATTCATTTGCGAAAAAGGTAAAAAGGTACATTGAACTTCGGGGTTTAAAATACAAGAGAATTAAAGTACGCTTTAATAGGGGTAAGGGGGAACATTTCCCTTTGGACTTCCACATATGAAATCCTAAACTACTCTTGAGTCTTCAGATTCGCCTTCTTTGGAACTTGATGTTGAGGTGATTATTGAGAGACCTTGTTGATTGATTGCTCCTTATCTTCTTGGCAATCCTATCTCCGTGAGCATAAAGGGATTGGGGCCCCTCTTTATAGAATGAATATACATGCTATGAATCCTTAGGGTTACATGGAAACCCTTAGGGTTTGGGTAGGTTTAATGCAAGGGAGAGTGACCTTTGTGTCACTCTCGATGGGTTGATCATATGCATGAGAATGCATTGACTTGAGTTACTTTGAAACTCTTGTTTTGGAATAAAATATTGTATGCATGAACATGGATGTAAAGAGTATGAGGGGAGAGAATGCAATTGAAGTAAATATACATGCATGAGCAGTTAGACAAGCATTATAACAGTAAGAATACAGTCATTATAACAACAGGAATAAACAAATGTAGAGGAAGGTAAAAGCAGTTGCTCTTTCCTCGATGGTTTTGAAAGCAGTGTGCGTGTCTTAAATCCAGCAGGGGTTTGGCTATGCATGGTGTCTATAGGAGTATGAGGTTGAGGGTTTACTAATGCGTCCTAAAAAGGCTCGGTTTCCAGATCTTCAAACCTAGGCTCACTCCCCAAGGTGGTGCCATGATCGGTTGGTGATCAGAGGTGGGGAACCATCAAGAGGCCGTAGGCGAAGAAATTGACACAGCATCTTGCCCACAACCAATATACCGTTCGCCCTTCTAACTAGAAGGGACAAATCATGGTAGAGAATGCAAATATGCAGAATGCAAGTGCACGTACAGTGCATGTGTGATTTTTGAAAATTTGAGGAAAGAGCCCAACAACTCCCATCCATCCTATCCAATCTATACATTCATTCATACACAACAGTTATATAACACGAAATACATTTGTGAATAAGGGTCCACCTACAAAAATAAATATACAAAAATCGGTACTTGAATGACAAACTTAATGCAAGATAGAACAAATATGAGTATAGTGCAAACAATGACATTTTTTTTTAAAAACAAACTCGGAAAAACTTGATTTAGAAAATTTTTGAAGTGGATAAAATTGAAAAAATTAATCAAAGACTCCAAATGGGTGAGGGTGAAGAGACATGATATTAGCCTAACCCTCTAAGTATCTCCAGGGGAGTTGCCAGCTGTCGTGCCCCGATTTTTCGCACCCAGAAAAAACAAGTGAGAAAAACACATTGCTCTTGCGTTAGAACTCATCCTCCTAGAAGGACGAGTGCGACTAGGTTTAAATTGAAAATTTGATTTGAATAAAGGGTTTTTGAAAAACATTTGGAGTCGCCATCTAACTTGATTAAGGTGAGTTAGGTCACCTAAAACTAAGCACAATCCGAAGATTACACTTCAAGTTTTTGAAAACAATTTTGAAAACATCCTCAAGAGAGGGTTTTTAAGAAAAGAGGTTGTTTGGCAACCTTTGAAAATAACTCCATTTGGTCTTTGAAAACAGTGATCTAGGTTTGGAGGTTGGTTACGTGTAGGAAAGATGCACTAAGCCATCACCCTACCCCGCCTTTGCAGTAGCTACATGTCTATTCAGGTTAGATTTACTCATTAGAGTCTTTGATTAATAAATGTCCTAGACTATTCACTTTTGAAAAGAATTTTTAGAAAGAAATTTAACACGATGCATGGTATGCAAGTGCAAGAAATAGATTTAAAAAGAACTAGATTTGATTTTGGAAATAAATTTGAAATGAACTTGATTTGATTTGAAATAGATTTAAAAAGACAGGTTTGACTTTGAAAGAAAGAAGATTTTTGAAAATTGAAAATAGAGATTTGAAAATAGATTTTTGAAATTGGAAGTTTGAAAAAGGTTGTGACCGCACTCATGAGGGTTACCTACGTATCCCTTTTAAGAAATCAGGTCAGTCGTAGTTCGGACAAGAGTTTGATAGAAAATTTGATTTGAAAAGAGTTTGATTTGGAACTTGGATTTGAAGATTGAAAATTGAACTTTGATTTGAAATTGATTTGGAAGATTGGACTTTGATTTGAAATAGAGCTTGAGGATTTGAAATTGATTTTGATTTGGAAAGATAGAACTTGGACAAAGAACTTGGACTTGATTTGGAAAGATTAAGGTTTGAAAACATATTGACTTGAATTGAAGTTTGAAAAACCATCTCGGTTTAAAAAAGAACTTTTAGAGAAGAGTTTGGAAGCTTCTTAACTTTAGGGTTAGGGTCGAACTAGGGTCTAGACATCCTAGGACTTAAGGTAACCTAGGGTTGAAGCATGTAATTGAATTGAATTTGATTTGAACTTAAGAAGCTTGATTTTGGAAGGTTTAGTTTTGGAAACCTAGACTTAGGAAGATAGAATTTAGGAAAGACTTAAGATATAAGAAAAATTTGATTGGAAAGTTTGATTTAGAAAACATGGAAAGTTGGAGTCTAGGAAATATTGAATTTAGAAAATCTTGAAATTAGAAAAGTTTCAAAATAGGAAAGTTCTATTTTAGGAAAGTTTCATTTTAGGAAAGTTTCGAATTAGGAAAGTTTTCAAATTAGAAGAGTTTCATTTTAGGAAAGTTTTGAATTAGGAAAGTTTAAAATAGGAAAGGTTTTGAAATTAGAAAATTTTGAATTTAGAAAGTTTTCGAATTAGGAAAGGTTCGAATTTGGAAAGCTTCCTTGTTAGAAAAGATTTGGAACGGAAAGTTCGAAATTGGGAAAGATTTGAAAGTTTGAGTTTAAGAAAGAATAGAAAACTTAGACTTTAAAAAGTTAAGTTTTGGAAAGGTATGGAATTAGGAAAGGTTGAAATTAGGAAAGATTCAGATTAGGAAAGATTTGATTTCTATTTCCTAAAATAAAATATTGGATTTTTATTTCTAAAAGAGACGATTTGATTTTGTTTCCAAAAACAGAGGATTCAATTTAGTTTCTTAAGTTGGAGGACTAGATTTGACATGGAATTAGAAAGGAGGAATTTTGGAAAACTTAGGTTTGGAAGGCTATAGTTTTGGTATAGGAAAAGTGATTTTGGAAATCTTAAGATTTGATGTAGAAAATAGAAGTTTTGGAAATCTATGTTTTGAGGCAAGATTGGAAATCATATTTTATGAGAGAAAATTAGGGTTTCCTAATCATGACTCTAGGGTTTGACTTGAACTCCGAGAAAAAGGGATTTCGAAAAATAGATCTTTTTGGAAAAGTTTTTAGGAAAGAGATTTTTGGAAAGTAAATCTTTTGAAGGGAGTTTCTAAGAGGGAAACTTGAAAAGAAAGTAAAACTTTTGAAGAGAGGCTTTGGAAAGGGATTTTTCGGGAGAGCTTTTAGGAAAGTAAGTTTGGAAAGAGGTTTTGGAAAGGATTTAAAAAGAGGTTTTGGAAAGTAAGTTTGAAAAGGGATTTGGAAAGGGATTTGAATGTGGACTTTTGTAAGTCTCTAAAAAATATCTCACATTCCTAAAACGATTCTAACTATAACAAAATTAGAACCATTCAAGGATTGTAATTTTGAAAACAATAAAGATTTGAAATTATGAACCATGAAAGCCATTTTAAATGTAACACTTTCCTAAAGCAACCCTAATCATAAAAAGGCTAAAATCACCTTAGGATTGTGATTTTGAAAACAAGTTTGGAAAAATAAGATTTAATGCAAGTTTTGAAAATAATTTTTGATGCAAGTTTTGAAAATGAGTTTGAAAACAAGTTTTGGAGAGATGCATGATCATTATATGCACAATATAAGTTGGGGTTGTGAACATACAAGGTTAAAGGCTTCACCATATAATAAAGAGAGCCGAACTCACGTGGTCTCCTGTTAGACTAAGAGAAAGCCCCTGACATGGTGACTTTCAATAGCCTAATATTACATAGAAATTGGGGAGTCCCTTGTTTCAAGCATGCAAGAGACGGGAGTAGAAGATTGAGATTAAAATAGAAGAAAACCTAAGTGGATTATAAGAGAGAAAAGAGAGGGGGGAATTGCGTAAACATAAATAGAAAGCCTACCTTTACACTAGGCAAAACTTTACACTAGTGCCACTAGGAGTGGCACTAGGCAAAAATTTACACTAGCGCCACTAGGAGTGGCGCTAGGCCATTTTTTGGCTTGGCGCCAGCCACTTAGGAAACTTTTAAGGTCGGCAAGCAACGTATCTTTCAAAGATTTGGGCGCCTGTACTAGTGACTACCATGTAATTTTTAGCCTGGCTTCACTAGGAGTGACTCCGGAAGGTCCGAGAATGGCCTAGAGGGCCGGAAAGGGACAGGAACCCTTAGAATGTCTCAAGGGTAGTAGACTTGAAAAATGATGTCAGGATTTGTTGGAAGGGTTAACTAGGTCATCAGGGGCAAAAAGGTCAATCGGGCCGGAAAGCTGCCGGGATGGACATGGAATGTCCCGGAAGAAGACTTGAGGCTTGGAAACATTAGGTAGAATGTTCCAGGACGTTGTTGGTTTGACATCCAGAGCTAGTGTGGTTAGAAAAGGCGACCAGCCCACTAGGGGCAAAATGGTCATTTTACATCGGGTTTGCCAGAATTGACTCGGAATGATCTGGAAAGGTAATGGAAGGTCGAGAATACTATTAGAAGCATCCCCGGGAGGTTACTGGTTTAATACCCAGAGCCGATGTGGTTCTTAGGACGCTTGGACGCTTAGGGGCAAAATGATCATTTTGACCGGGGGTCTCGGAATTGACTTGAAACCGACTAGAAGGCACTAAAACATGCTGGGTCATCTTTGGGATGATACTAGAATGGTGTACTTACAATTCTAAGGACTTAGGTACTTTCTCAAGAAGCGTGCCAGAAAGCCTTAAGGGCAGTTTGGTCATTTTTTACCGAAGTGGGCTAGTAGGCACTAGTGTTGACCTGGGTTTTGAATGTTTCCATCACTCTGACAGTGGTCTCGTGTTATAAGGGTTTGTTGGCAATTCCCTATATCGACCTGTTTACAAGTATTTCTGCTACTTTGACGGTTGCGATGCTTATGAGTGTTTTCGTCACTTTGACGGTTTGCGATCATTCTAAAAACTGCCTAATCTTGGGAAGCTGCTAGGTGGACTTATCGTCTGAGGAATTAATTTTTTTCGAAAGACGTGCTCAAACAGACATTCTTCATTGGCGGGCTAGCAGGCCCTAAAAGTGGACCGTTCTACCATCTCGGAGACTTGGGGTCTCGTCCCGATTGATGGGTTTGAAGGGACTTACCATTCTGAAGATTTTTTCTTAAAAAACATGCTGAACTGGATGGACTTACCACCTTGAGGGATTAACTTTCTCGAAAGGCGTGCCAAACTTGATTTGAAATGCAACTAGACTGGAATTGGATTTGAACTGGAGCTAGATGGGAAAGGGGACTTACCATCTTTGAGAAGATGTACCCACTAGAATTGGACCAAATAATGCCTCAAGGGCATTTTGGTCATTTTGCCTCTACTTGGGCCTAATGGGCCCGCAAAGCGATTAATTGACTGGATTATGTCTGAAAAACTGGTTTGAACTGGAATATATCCATATTGATTTGAATACAAGTCTGGACGGACTGAAAATTGTCGAGCAGGCAAAAATGGGGTGCTTACACACCTTTAAGATAAATATTTTCTCAGTTTCTAAACAACAAGGTGAGTGTGTGGACATTAGGGAAGTAGACTTGATAGAACCCATTGTCTAAGATCATTTTGAGAGTGAGTTCTTTAAGGACTCTTTAAAGAAAGCCATTTTAATAAGTGAGCCTTATGACTCACTTGAAAGTGATACCATGGTTTTGGGGGAATCTTCTAGTCTAGGGTTAGAGAGTGCCCATTGCATACAAGTGGATCAATGGACCCCTTCATTTGAACCTCTGCACCCTAGTCCCACTAAGCCAATTCCTTCGAAAGAGTAGTCACTAATTCCAAAAAGGAAACCCTTGCCCTCTACTTTGAAGGGAGAATCATACCTTGTAGTGATTTCCTCTAGCTTATCTTTAAGCCAAGAGGAAAGATTGATAGCCTTGCTTAAGAATCATACGAGAGCTCTAGGGTGGACCATTGTCAACCTCCATAGGATTAGCCCTCTTGTGTGCACACATAGAATTTTCTTAGATGAAGAGGCCAAATGCATGCGCCAAATACATAGGCATTTGAACCTTAACATGAAGGAGGTGGTTAAGGGTGAAATGCTTAAACTTCTTAATACGGGTATCATATACCCCATTTTCGATTCTAAATAGGTTAGTCTAACCTAAGTGTTGCCTTAAAAGTCAAGAGTCACGGTAGTTTAGAATGAGAAGAATGAACTATTCCCCACTAGGATCCTAACCGAGTGGAGGATGTGCATTGACTACTATCGACTCAATGCAATAACAAGAAGGACCACTTTCCCCTTCCATTCTTGGACCAAGTCCTTGATAGGGTAGCGGGTAGAGCATTTTATTGCTTCCTTGATGGGTACTATGGGTATAACCAAATAGAAATTGCCCTAGAAGACCAATCTGTGACTACCTTTATAAGTCCTTTTAGTTCTTATACATGCAAGAGAATGCATTTTGGCTTATGCAATGTACCGATTACTTTCTAACGATGTATGATGAGTATCTTTATTGACATGGTGGAACAAATTGTTGAGGTCTTTATGGATGATTTCTCAATATATGGAGATACCTATGAGTCTTGTCTACAGAACTTGGGAGAGTGTTAAAGAGGTGTGAGGAGAGTCACTTGTGCTTAATTAGGAGAAGTGCCATTTCATGGTCACTCAAGGTATAGTGATAGGCCATATTGTGTCATCTAAAGGGATAGAGGTAGACAAAGCTAAGATAGAGTTAATTTAAAAATTGTCTACACTTAGATGTGTTAAGGATGTCCGGTCTTTGCTTGGGTATGTCGGTTTCTACTGGCGATTCATAGAGGGTTTTAATTTCATTTCCCAACTCAAGTGTCATATTGTTGTCAAGAAGCTTTTGAAAAGCTTCAAGGGTTGTTGACTACCGCCCCTATCATATGTTTGCCTAATTGGTCTCTTTCATTCAAGCTTGTATATAGTGCTAGTGATTATGCTGTGGGGGTGCTATTGGATCAAAGGGTAGAAAAGAAGCCTCATGTTATTTATTATGCTAGCAAAACCTTCAATGATGCCCAAATCAACTATACCACTACCGAGAAAGAACTCCTTGCCGTGGTCTTTGCATTGAAGAAGTTTTGGTTATTCTTAATCGGTTCACTAGTCATCATCTATACCGGCCACGCCGCTCTAATGTACCTCTTGGCCAAACCCGATGTAAAATCACGCCTCATCCGGTGGATTCTTTTGCTACAAATTAAAATTAAAGGAAAAAAAAAGGGTTGAGAACATTGTTGCCAATTTGTCTAGACTTCCCCTATCAATGAATATTTTTCGGATGAGCATCTCTTCCAAGTTTATACTATTGAGCAAGTGTCAATCCCTTGGTATGCGGACATTGCTAATTACCTTGCCACCGGTGAGATTTCATCACATTGGTCCTCTCTTGATAAACGCAAGTTCTTTAGGAATGTGCATTATTTCACATAGGATGAGCCTTGCCTCTTCAAATATTATCCAGACCAAGTCATTAGGAGGTGTGTGCTCAACAATGAGTTTCAAAGTGCGATGGAGTTTTATCACTCCCAAACTTGTGGGGGTCACTTCTTCTCTAAGAAGACCACGGCCAAAATACTTCAATGTGGTTTATATTGGCCGTCTATGTTTAGGCATGTCTATATTTTTTTGCCTAGCTTGTGATAGATGCCAAAGGTTAGGAACTCTTTCCAAGAGGCACATGATGCCTCTTCACCCCATTACTATTCTTGAGATCTTTGATTGTTGGGGGATAGACTTCATGGGGCCATTCCCTAGCTCATTTGGCTACCTTTTCATCTTAGTTACCATTGACTATATGAGTAAGTGGGTTGAAGCCATAGCCTCTAGGACTAATGACCACCAAATGGTCTTCAAATTCTTGAGAGAAAACATATTTTCTAGATTTGGCATACCTTGGGCTATCATTAGTGATGGGAGATCCCATTTTTGCAATAGGCCCTTTGGCACTTTGATGAACAAGTATGGTGTTGTACACAAGGTTAAACTTCCCTACTGTAAGCACCCCATTTTTACTCGCTCGGCAATCTCCGGCTCGACCGGGTTCAGTTTTGAACAACACAACACATTCGAGCCCAGACTGGCTCTTTCAAACTCTAATCCAATAGGCTGGTCATTTCCCAGGCCCACAAGGCCCCATGGAAGCTAAAAAGACTATATTGCCCTTAGGCACTCCAGGCAGCTTTTCAAGTCCGGGTGGTCTCAGAAATTGATACCATCTAGGTAGCTTCTCGAAATCGGGCAATCTCGGGGACCAACACCTTTTTAAATTATAGACTGTTTACTTCTGGTACCTACTAGTCCACCAATGTATAATGTCTGTTATTCGGTAACTCTCTGAGACCAGGCGATCTTGGGGACTAACACCACCCTACAAGTAGCTTTCTAAGATTGGGGGATCTCGTGAACCAACACCACCCTACAGGTAGCTTTTTGAGGCCGGGCAGTCTTAGGGACTAACATTGTATAGGTAGCTTTCCCAGACTGGGCGGTCTCGGGAACCAACACCTAGGTCAACACCAATGCCTGCTAGCCCGACTCAATGAAAATGACCAAACCTGTCCCTTGGGCCTCTAGGCACGTCTTTGAGAAAGTTCAAAATCCCTTAATACGGTAAGTCCACCCTTCTAAACTGTTTCTAGACAGTTAAACGTACTCAATATGCCATTTTGACTAATTCTGGTTAAAAATGCCATTTTTCTCCTAGGCACACTAACACAGTACAAATACCTTCGGATGGTAAATACACTTTCCAGGACCGTCCCTAGATAGTCTGGCATGCTCAATATGCCATTCCAAACCATCCTGTCTCTTTCCGACCAATTCAAGTCGAAATAACTATTTTACCCCTAATGGCCTAAGTGTTCCTCGAAACTACATCGGCTCTAGGTACCAAAATGGCATACCCTATTATATGCCCATGTTGAATCTAAGGTGAGTCTTGAGACTCTAAACACTTCCAAGTCAACGAAAGTCCCTTGGAGCGTCTCACATATGCTTCGCTATGGTTGTCTTTTCTCCAAATTCTCTAGTTATAACGCACTGTCAAACGCATTGAGAAATGCGTAAATCAGGAAATTCTCAAAAACCCATCCTTAGGTCTTTCTATCGTTACGGCTCGATTGAATAGATTGAATCCTAAAGCCCGCGATTGCATGGCTTGAAAATTGCCACTTCAGAAACCCTTGAAGCGTCTCACAAACACTCTGTTAGGGTTGTCTTTTCCTCTGATTCCCTGATTATAACGCACCATCAAATAACTTGAGAAATACATAAATTACGGAATTCCCCAAAGTATTTTCAGAGCACTTTCTATCGGTACGGTCCAATCGAAGGGATCATCTCCTAAAGGCCTTGATCACGTGGCCCAAAGATCATTACTTTTGAACATTTACAGAGTGTATCACAGACGCTCCGCAAAAGTGTGTTTTCATACACTCTTCTCGAGTCAATATCTCACTCTTCCGAACACCTTTGAAGCTCCCCAAAAGTTCCCATCTCTTAAGAAACAATGGGAGAACATCGTAGACGTGACCAATTTTTTTCAAATCTTTCTCGGATTACACAATTATCGAGATAAAGTTAACACGAAAGTTTTTTAGCGGTGGAGCATATGCTACATGCGCCCAAATTGTGAGCAGATCGATTAAAACTTTGCTTGCTCCCCAAGTTGAGTCATTACAGAGTATGCCACATGGCATTCAACCAATAGAATAGTATTGCGCATGTGCTACATGCACTAGGGCAAAACTTGCCTAGGTGCATGTAGCATATGCGCCAGCTCCCAGCAGATTGCCTATAAATATGGGTCTCCCCCTCTGCATATTCCAGAATAGAAAACAGTAGCAAAGCTCTGCAAAAATAGTCTCAGAACTTTGAAATATCCTATACACCTCACCCTCTAAGCATCTAAGTTAAATTCAACCTCTTTCTAGCCTATACACTGCATCTACAAAGCCTTTAATGCCATAAAAGAGCCATTTCTAGTCCCCTCAAGCCTCTCCAATGTTATTCAAGTTCAAGATAAGTCATCCATGGAAGCTTGAAAGTGGTTTGAAGATAAATGTGGTATTCCCTTTTGATTCATGTCTCTCCCACTTCTCTCTTCTCCCCCCTAGTCTACTTGGACTATTATTCTCTTTTAACCCCCATCTTCTACCCTGCTTTTTTGCATACTTGAAACAAGAGAACTCTTAGGTCATGCCTAGAGAAAAGCTTATAGGGGTCACCGTGTAGAGGGATCTCTCACAAGTCTACTTTGAGATGGTTTGGCCTTGGAGCATCTTGCAATGTGGTGTGACCTCTTAGTCTCGTATGATTTCATAAGCCCCTTTTTTCATATGGTTACCATGTTTATGTTTTGCATGCTTGACTCCATTTTCATGTTTATCATCATTTTTCAAAAGCCTTTACTATTTTCATTTCTATGTCTTTCTCAAACCTCATATTCAACCCTTTCCCTTAAAATGGTTCTCTAAGATTTGGTTTCTTAAAGCTTAAGGATAAACCCTAGACTTTCATGCCTTAGGAAGCTTCCCTTTTACCCATAGCCTCATTTTGCATCCTTACATTTCATTACTTTCTAAGTTGCATTAAAATGGCTTTCAAACACTTCTCTTCTATAATAATTTTTTTTTAAGAATTTACTTTTTTGAGCTTTGTAGTTGAAATGGTCCCTTGGAACCCTCTTTTGAGTGGTTTTCTCATTATTTTGACCATATAAACCCTAGTTCATTAGAGTTGGTTTCCTTCACCCTAAGAGTGGTTTTCAAAACAACTCTCTTCAAGAGAGGTTTTCAAAAGGGCATTTGTCTTCATTATTGTTAAAATGGTTTTCGAGCTCTCTCTTTCTATATGAATTTCTAAGACTTGGCTCTTTTGAGTTGTGAGGTTGGAATGACTCACATGGAGCCCTCTCTTGAGTGGTCTTCCCATCATCTTGGCCATATGAACCTTAGCTCATTAGGTTGAGTTTCCTACACCCAAAAAATAGTTTCTAAAACACTCTGTTTAAGCAAGATTTTCAAAAATTCATTTTCTTCATTTTGCAAAAAATTGGTTTTCCAAAATCATCATTTCCATATTGGTTTTCAAAGTTTTCACTCTTTTAAGTTAGAGGTTGAAATGGTCCTCATGAAGCCTTCCTTGGAATGGCTCCCTACTCTTGACCATATAAACCCTACACTTACTAGAGCTAATTTTCATGAAAATGATCTTCTTTAAATTTTCATAATTCCTTGAATATGTTTTTCAAGTTCTATACATTTACACCATGGTTTTCAAAACCCATTTTCAAAGTGCATACACAAAACCACCTTTCCAAAATCACTAAGTTCAAACCCTAGCTCAAAACCACTTTCCAACCTTAGGTTAACTTGACCATAGTTGTCCAACCTTAGGTTAACCTAACCCAAGTTAGTTAACCTTAGGTCACCTTAACCCTAGGTTAACCTGACCCAAGTTAGTTAACCCTAGGCCACCTTAACCCTAGGTTAACCTAACCCAAATTAGTTAACCCAAGGTCACCTTAACCTTAGGTTAACCTAACCCGTTAGTTAACCCTAGGTTAACCTAACTCTAGTTAGTTAACCCTAGGTCAATCCAACCCTAGTCCAACCTAACCCTAGTTGTCCAACCCCTAAGTTAACCTAACCTAAGTTAGTTAACCCTGGGTCAACCCAACTAAGGTTAGTAAGCTTCAAGGCTCAAATTCAAAGACAGCTTTTCAATTGATCTTTTAATTCAAAACCATTGTTATAGCATACTTTAAAAAAAAAAAAAAAACATCATACTCTCTTAAGATTTGAAAAATGAACTCCAATATTTTTAAATGCTCTCATACTCTATTTTCAAAAATGCTTTCAAGAAGTTCTCTTAAACTTGTCTCGACTACAATGGCTAGACACTTAACATTTTTCAAAAACTATTTTCAAAAACTCACAACCCTAAAGTGTCGCTAACCCTTTATGGTTGAGGATTCCAAGAAAATGTGATACATTACATACAACCTTCAAGGTTTTCCATATTAGAGTTCCAAAACCCTAAGTGTTTTCAAAAGCTCTCTTCAAAAAATGATTTTCAAACATCACATCCTTGAAACAACCCTAATTCTTCTAAGGTGAGGATTATTCAAATGAGATATTCAAGAAGGGTTCTATAACCCTAAAGTTTTAAAAACCAAAAGAGAAGTCTCTAGCCCCTTTTCCAAACATGTTTTCAAAACTTATAGCCCAAAAAGAGTTTATTTTTTCAATGACTAACCTCTTAAATGTGATAAAACATTAAACGTGCTTTTTATAAGGTATTAAAAAAAAACCACTTTCAAAAGCTTTTCGAAGATAAATTCACAAGAGTATTTCTAACCCAAACTCTACCTCTAAAACTTCATAAACGAAACTTCAAAACATTTCTAAAACTCTCTTGAGTTGTTTTTAAAACCTTTCTAGAAACTTCCTTGAGCTATTTCAAAGCACTTTCAAAAACTCCCTTGAGTTGTTTTAAAACATTTTCATAACTCTCTTGAGTTATTTCAAAATCTTTCCAAAACTCACTTGAGTTGTTTCCAAACATTTTCAAAACTCCCCCGAGTTGTTTCAAAGTACTTCCAAAACTCCCATGAATTGTTTCCAAACATTTTAAAACTCTCTTGAGTTAATTTAAAAAACATTTAAAATGATTTTCAAACCCAATTTCAAAAACACTTCAAACATCCCAAGTCATATTTCAAGAATATTTTCCTAAACTCTCAAGTTCTCTTTTTCCAAAGACCTTAAAGTGTCTTTAAAACTCTCTAAAGATCTCAATGCTTCTTCAAAGTTCCCAAGGGCCCAAATGTGCCTACTTTTCAAAACTAGACCCCAATGTGTCTTTTAATGACCTAAATGCGTCTATTTTCTATCGGGCCGTGGCCCGAACTACAAATGACCTGATTCTCGTCAAATGAGATATGTAGGCAATCTAATATGGTATTGTCATAACCTTTATTTCAACCCAAGTTCCCTTTTCAAAAGTTTCTATCAATTCAAAATTCCTATCTCAAATCCCTTCAAAACTTTCATGTTTTCAAATATCTTTTTCAAAACATGCATCATGCATCCTTCATCCAAAAGTTGATGACCAAACCCATTTTTTAAAATTCTAAAATAGATATTGGTAACCGGTTATTCAAGTGAGTGAACCAAGGGTGATTAGATGTATAGATAGCAAAAGGGCAGGGTAGGGTGATGATCTTAGGATGTCTCCCCTACACGTAACTAACCCCCGGGCTATAGATTTCTAGTTTCAAAGACCAACCCGAAGTCATACTTTCAAAAGGGCTTTAAAACATTTTAAAAAGTTGCTAAAAACCTCTTTTCTAAAAACCTTCTTAACAAGGACATTTTTAAAATGATTTCGAAAAAACTAAGTTTAGTCTTCGGATTATACTTAGTTTTAGGTGACCTACCACATCTTTAACTATGTTAGGTGGCGACTCCAATTTTTTTTCCCAAAGCCCTTGTGCAAATCAATTTCAAGATCAAACCTAGTCGTACTCGTCCTTCTAGGAGGACAAGTTCTAATGAGAAAGTACCGTACTATTTTCCCAAGCAAAGAGGGTTTAGTTAAAAACCGAGGTGCGACACCTACCACCCATAAACCCAAGGCTAAGTTAGTTGGCTAACTGTGAGATCAAACGCATTCTTGAAATTGAAAGATTGGTCCTTTAGGTTGGTAGATGCTTTGTGAACTTACTGTACCGCTTCCAAGACCGTACTTGGTGCTTCACCTTATAGGCTTGTGTAAGGGAAGACATGCTACTTTCCTATTGAGATTGAACACAAAGCTTATTGGCCAATTTGCCAATGTAATTCTAACCTTGATGAAGCAGGAACCCATAAGAAGCTCAAGCTCAACGAACTTGAAGAGCTTAGAAATGATACTTACGAAAATGCTAAGTTCTCCACGGTTTGGATGAAGACCTTTCATGACCAACACATCCTTAGAAAGTCATTCAAGGTTGGTCAAAAAGTCTTGCTTTATGATTTATGATTGCATCTTTTCTTGAGAAGCTTAAAAGTAAGTGGTTAAGTCCCTATCAAGTCAAGGAAGTGTTTCCTCATGGTGCTGTGGAAGTTCAAAACTTCACTAATGGCACATCTTTCAAGGTTAATGGGCAAAGGTTGAAGCCCTACTTTGAGCCTTTTTGGATAGAGATTGATTGTGTAGATCTCATTGATCCACCAAGCTTTGTTTGATTATGGCTCGATGGTGATGTTTAGTTTAGGAGTAGTATTTTTGTTTTTCTTTTCTCCCTCTTTTGCTTTATAGTTAGGATAGTGTAGTTAGTTTAGAGTTGCTTCTTGGGATCCTAGCGTGGGGCAGTTCTTGGGATTATTTTCTCTGATTGACCATTCAAATGATTCTCTAACCGTTCAAACATTTGAACGGTGGTCCCAACATTCGAAAGGTGTGCATATTTTGTGATGTCATCCATGACATCATGTGCTAATTGATTACACACACAAGCGGGAAAAACACTGTACTCTCTTGTTAGAACTCATCCTCCTAGAAGAATGAGTGCGACTATGTTTGAATTGAAAATTGGTTTGAATAAAGGGATTTTGGAAAACATTTTGAGTCACCACCTAACTTGATTAAGGTGAGTTAGGTCACCTAAAAACTAAGCATAATTCGAAGACTACACTTAGGGTTTTAGAAAACGATTTTGAAAATAGTACCTCAAGAGAGGGTTTTTAAGAAAACAGGTTGTTTGGCAACCTTTAGAAAACATGTAAGCACTTTTTGAAAATAAACTCCATTTTGGTCTTTGAAAACAGTGATTCTAGGTTCGGAGGTAGGTTACGTGTAGGGAAGACGCACTAAGCCATCACCCTACCCCGCCCTTGCGGTACCTACATGTCTATTTACCCTAAATTCACCTATGAGAGTCTTCAATTAATAAATGTCCAATCCTATCCACTTTAGAAAACAATTTTGAAAAGACTGATGCATGACATGTAAATGCAATAGAAAGAGAGAGTTTGAAACTAGATTTGGAAATAGATTTGAAAAGAAATTGATTTTGATTTAAAAAGAGATTTGAAAAGATAGATTTGGAAATAGAAATTTGAAAATAGAATTTTAGAATTAGAAGTTTGAAAAAGATTGTAGAATTAGAGATTTGAAAGAAGTTGTGGAAATAGAAGTTTGAAAAAGATTGCGACCGCACCCATGAGGGTTGCCTACATATCCTTTTTAAAATATCAGGTTAGTCGTAGTTCGGACTAAAGTTCGATAGAAAATAGTAGATATGATTCGAAAAGAGTTTGATTTGAACTTAGAAGATTGGAAATTGAAAATTAGAATTGAAGGATTAGGAAATTGATTTGGAAAGATTGAGGTTTAGGAAACTTAGACTTAGGAAGATAGGATTTAGGAAAGACTTGAGATTTAAGAAAGATTTGATTCAAATGTTGGACTTGGAAGATCGAAGAAAGATTGGATTTAGGAAAGATTCAAATTAGGAAAGGTCCGATTTAAGAAAGTTTCAAAATAGGAAAGTTTCGTTTTAAGAAAGTTTCAATTTAGGAAAGGTTTGAAAACTAGGAAAGGTTTCGTTTTAAGAAAGTGTTGAAATTAGGAAAGGTTTCGTTTTAAGAAAGTATTGAAATTAGAAAATAGGGAAGTTTTAAAAATAAAAAAGTTTTGAGTTTAGAAAGTTTTGAAGTTTAGGGAAGTTTAGAATTTTAGGAGGTTTCAAAGTTTAAGGTTTAGAAAACAATTGAAGTTAGGAAAGGTTTTAAGTTTAAGAAGGGTTTGAAAACTTAGATTTGGAAAGGGATGGAATTAAGAAAGGTTTGAAAGCTTAAAGTTTAAGGAAAGATTTAAAAGTTTAAGTTTAGAAAACTTAAGATTTAGGAAAGTAGAAGATTAGGAAAGAGTTGAATTAGGAAAGGTTTAGACTAGGAAAGATTGAGATTCCTATTTTCTAAAACAAGGGATTGGATTTTGTTTCTAAAAAAAAATGTTTTGATTTTGTTTCTAAAAAGAGATGTATTGATTTTGTTTCCAAAAACGGAGGATTGAATCTAGTTTCTTAAAAGGGAGATTGGATTTGGTTTCCTAAAAAGGAGATTGGATTTGGAATGGATTTTGAAAGATGGAGTTTTAGAAATCCTAGTTTTAGGAAGACTATAGTTTTGACGTAGAAAAGAGGTTTTGGAAATATATATAGTTTTGATGTAGAAAATAACGGGTTTTGGAAACCTAGATTTTCAGGCCAAAGTAAGGGATTGGAAATCATGCTTTTGGGGAGGAAAATTAGGGTTTCCTAATTGTGGGTTCTAGGACTTAACTTATGCACTAAAAAAAGAGATTTTTGAAAAGTGAGTTTTTGGAAAGAGAGATTTTTAGAAAGAAATCCTAGAGAGGAGTTTCTAAAAAGTGAATTTTGAAAAGAGAGAGTTTTTAGAAAGAAATCCTAGTGAGGAGTTTTTAGAAAGAGATTTTTCGGAAGAGTTGTTTAGGAAGGAAACGTAAGGAGTGTCTTTGGAGAGTGAACTTTGAGGAAAGCGTTTTTGGAAAGGAGCTTTTAGGAAAGATGTTTTTGGAAAACAATTTTGAAAATGAGATTGGAGAGAGTTTTCTAAAAAGGAAACCTAGGGAGTGTTTTTAGGAAAGGAATTTTGAAGAGAGTGTTTTGGAAAGGAGTTGAAAAGGAGTTTTTGAAAAATAGATTTTTGGAGGGAGTTTTTGAAAACAACTTTGGAGAGAAAATTTTTTGGAAAACATGTTGAAAAAGAGGAGGGTTTTAGAAAGAGAGACTTTTTAAAAAAGAGTTTTTGGAAAGTATAAAAATGTCTCACTTACCTAAAACAATTCTAACCATAAGAAGGCTAGAACCACTTTAAGAAAATGGTTTTGAGAATAACAAGGATTTGAAAATATGGACCATATTAGTCACTTTAAATGTAACACTTTCCTAAAGCAACCCTAACCATGAAAATGCTAGAGTCACCTTAGGATTGTGATTTTCGAAACAAGTTTTGAAAAAGAAGATTTTGATGCAAGTTTGAAAACGATGTTAATGCAAGTTTTGAAAAACAAGTTTGAAAATGAATTTGAGAAGAAAGCAAGATCATGATATGCACAATGCAAAGAGGGTCGTGAACATACAAGGTTAAAGGCTTCACCACATAATCAAGGGAGCCGAACCCACGTGGTCTTCGATTAGATTAAAAGAAAGCCCCTGACACGATGACTCTCCAATAGCCTAATCCTACACATGGACTGGGAATTCCCTTGTTTCAAGCATGCAAGAAGGGGGGAAGAAGATGGGGGATTAAAATAGAAGAAAACCCAAGTGGGTTAGGAGAGAGAAGAGAAGGGGGAAGATGCGTAAACGTAAATAAGAAACCTACCTTTTGTCTTCTTTATTTTGCTTAGTTTTGCGCGGTTTGCTTTGCTTGTCTTGCTTTGGTCTTCACTTCAATCTTCAAAACTTCAGATTGCAACCCTTCAAGTCTTGAAAGGAGGCTTTGGAGGCTAGTGTATAGTGTATAAAAGTGTATGTGAGTATATAGGAGGCTAGGGTTTGTGTATGGAGGCTAAGGTTTGGAAAACCTAAGGAGACTAGGGTTTTAAAAGGCTACGAGCTCTGTATATCGAAAAATAAGGTTTTTAGACTGAGTTTTCGAACCTCTTTCACGTTGGAGGAGGCTTTGTATTTATAGACAAAGGAATGACCTGGCACCTGTTGCAGTGGCGCTAGGTAAAATTTCCACTTGGCACCACTAGGAGTGGCACTAGCAAGTTAGAAAAGTTTGTTATGTCGGCAAGCAACGTATCTTGATGAGATTTGGGCACCTGTACTAGTAACTACCATGCAATTTTTAGCTTAGCTTCACTAGGAGTGACTCCGAAAGGTCCAGGAAGCATTTAAGCGACTGAGAATGACTTGGAAGGCTAAAAAAGAGCAGGAACTCTTAGAATAGGGTCCTGGAGGTAATGGACTTGAAAAAGGATGACAAAATGTGTTGGAAGGGTTGACCGGGCTATTAGGGGCAAAACGGTCAACTTGGCCGGAAAGCTGTCGGGACGGACTCAGAATATCCTAGAAGAAGACTCGAGATTTAGAAACATTATTTAGAATACTTCCAAAGGTTACCGGTTTGATACCTAGAGCCGGTGTGGTTGGAAAAGGCGACCGGCCTGCAAGGGGTAAAACGGTCATTTTGCACAGGGTTTACCGGAACTGACTTAGAATGATCCGAAAAGATAAAGAAAAGTTGAGAATACTATAAAAATCAATCTCATGAGGCTACCGGTTTGATACCCAGGGTCGGTGTGGCTAGAAAAAGGCGATCGACCTACCAGGGGCAAAACCATCATTTTGCACCAGGCTTACCGAAACTAACTCGGAATGATCCGAAAAGATAAAGGAAGGTCGGGAATACTATAAAAAGCATTCTTAGGAGATTACCGGTTTGATACCTAGAGCCAGTATGGTCCCCGGGGCGTTCGGATGCCTAGGGGCAAAATTATCAGCTTGACCGAAAAGTCTCAGAACTGGACCGAAACTGACTAGAAGACACTTAATCATGCCGGATTGCTTTTAAGACAATCTTGGAGGGGTGGACTTATCATTCTGAGGATTTAGGTGTGTTCTCGAGAAACATGCCAGAAATGGCCCTAGGGGCAGTTTGGTCATTTTTTACCGAGGTGGGCTAGTAGACACCGGTGTTGACCTGAGTTTTGAGTGCTTCCGCTACTCTGACGGCGGTCTCGTGATACAAGGGTTTGTTAGCAATTCCCTATATCGACCTGCTTATGAATATTTCTGCTACTCTAACGGTTGCGATGTTTACTAGTACTTCCGCTACACTGACTGTTCGCGATCATTCTCGAGATTGCCTGATCTCGGGAAGCTGCTAAAGGGACTTAGCGCCTGAGAAGTCAACTTTCTCGGAAGGCGTGCCAAAACGAATATTTTTGCATTGGCGGGCTAGTAAGCACCAAAGGTGGACCGTCCTACCATCTAGGGGATTTGGGGTCTTGTTCTAGTCGACAGGTTTAAAGGGACTTACCGTTTCGAAGAAACTTTCTCCGAAAAATGTGCCAAATTTGGAATTAGAAAGGGGACTTACCGTCTTCGAAAAGATGCACCTAATTTGGAATTGGAAAGGGGACTTACCGTTTTTAGAAAGACGTGTCTAATTTGGAATTGGAAAGGGAACTTACCGTCTTTAGAAAGACGTGCCTGATTTGAATTTGGAAAGGGGACTTACCGTCTTCGGAAAGACGTGCCTGATTTGGAATTGGAAAGGGAATTTACCGTCTTCGGAAAGACGTGCCTAGTTTGGAATTAGAAAGGGGACTTACCGTCTCTGAAAAGACATGCCTGATTTGAAATTGGACCAAACAATGCTCTTAAGGACATTTTGGTCATTTTACCTCTATTTGGACCTGGTGGGCCCGTGAAGCTATGGATAGATGGGATTAGACTTGGAAAGTTTATTTGACTCAAAATATGTCCGCATTGATTTGAATACAAGTCTGGACAGACTGTATACCACCGAGCGGTAAAAAATGGGGTGCTTACAGCTGCCCCTCTTTTTCTGTCTTTGCTTGTCAAAGACAGAAAGCAATAAAGTAAAAGTCCCATGTTGACCGTGAGGCGGTTGGAGGGACAGACTTTGAAAATTTTTCGACAACGGGGGTTCGAAAATGGATATTGGGCCCAAAAGGCCTTCGAAAACGAATTTTGGTGTGAAAAAGAGCAAAATTGCCCAGAATTTGGAACTAGCGCCACTAGGAGTGGTGCCTTTGGGAAATTTGGCTTGGCACCACTAGTAGTGACGCTAGGCTTAGGATCAAAACCAGCAAACTGCTAGTTCGACACTGTTGCAGGATATGAAGATTTTGGGAGAATCTTAAACCTGATCGGAAATTAAATTTTCTTAAAGAACTGAATCAGAAAAGCTTAGAGATGGATTGAAAAAATTAAGATTTGATTTTGAAAATGATTTTTGACCTTGATTTTCGAAGTAGATTTGGGAAGGAAACATTTAGCAACCTTAGAATTTGATTTTAAGAAGTGATTTTGAAGATGAACTTTTGGAAGAGAAAATTAGAAAACCTTTTGAAAATCACTTTTGGAAAGGAACTTTTAGAAAAAAGATTTTTTGAACACTTTTGGCGGAAAATGATAGGAAACCCCTGAGAAACTGATTTTGAAGAAAAACTTTTGAAAGGAAGAAGTTAAGAAACTTTTCGAGAATTGTTTTTGGAAAAAGAACTTTTTAAGAAACCTTTGAGAGTTGATTTTAGAAAAGAACCTTTTGAATGAAAAGTTTAAGAAACCCTTTAAGTTGGTTTGAGTAGAATTTATATGAAAATTGTGTCATTCATTTTCATTTATACTTCATCTTTGGTTATTATCATTATTAATTTTTTTTTTTGCTTTTATTTCTTATCTTTTGAACTGCATATATCATGTATTAATACCTTTTACCTTAACTCACCTTTCAAGATGGCATCCGGGGGCGATGACGGTTTCGAGGGGAGACACTGCTTCGGGAAGGTGGCCCAGACAGATTCTGTGGGCAGCTCCAGCCGATCTAAGGGTAGTCAACACTTTGCCAATTGAGCACCTTCTAGCTAGAGTGGGAGGGGGGAGTAGGCCTCCAATCGACCCCTTCCTTCAGTTGAGCCAGCCTTCGAGGATGAGATGGACGTCGAGGTTTCCTACTTTTGACTTTTGGGATGGCCGACGCTATTTTGAACTGACAACGGGTTTGGTATAACGGGTATCCTCCAGATGAGCAAGATATTTTTCGCTAATCCTTTGGTTGTATGGTTTCTCTCCTAATGGTGTAGCTTGTTTTCTGGTAGTGGTTCCCTTTTGGCCACCTGACCCGTCTCTCTTCCGTTTTAGGGAATGTGAGTTCCCCCTACTCCCCATAAGTATGGCTTCCTCCTAGGTCTTTGGGATGATTCAGCTAACATTATGGGACTTACTTTTCTTGATGGTTGCGTCACGATTGTCTCTTTTCAGCTTGGGCTCCGTTGTGCGGCCTTTTCTTTTGATTTGCTGCCCCAGTTTTCTTGTCCTAGTGAAGTTTTTGTTTCTCTCATTTTCAGTTTGTGATAGACATGACAGCTCATCCAGTTGATTGGCACTCTTCTCAAAATTGGTCAGTCTTCATGGTAACCCTAGCTCTGTTTCTCCTGAATTTGTTGATGTTTCTACGTGGGGGATGACTTGATCGACTGTCGGTTATGTGTACCACTTGCCAAGATTCGTGTAGGGTACTCATATGTTCTTATGGTTGTGGGAAAGACCTTTGTAAGCCTTATTAGACTCCAGTAGGGGGTCAATGCTCATTTCAGGGATGTTCTTCACTATTCCAGCTCTGGGCAATCAGACACCTATTTTTTACTTATCTTTTTCGGCATACCTGGTATCCTGAGTCAGAAGTCATTTGATTGGGGAGGTCGAGGGTGGGTCGTTGCCCCATTCTCTATTTCTTGTCGGTCATGGAAATTTGAGTTTTCTAAGGTGTGTCTCGATGCTGGAGATGTCTGAGGGGTGGCCTTAGCTCCTTTTTACGTTTTACCCTGTTCCCTGTTTCTTATTTGAGAGAGAGAGAGAAAGACATAGAGTTAGTTTTTGTACAAAAACAGTTTATTTATACATATTATACTTTTTTTATTTTATTCTTTATAAATGCACATGAAATTAGATGTCTAATTTATTTTACATGTCCTACTTTCTCTTCTTTTTTTTATGTATATATTTTTTTATGAATGTATAGGTTTATATAGGAATGAAATTTAATGCATGTTATACTTTTTGGATGAATGAACATATAGAAATGGAATTGACTGCATGTCATGCCTTGGATGAATACATAACTAGATACAAATTACATAGGAATTTAATTGATGTACAGGTTATACATGTCATAAATGCATTATACTACACGTATATAAACTATTTACAAAGAATGTCCCAAGATTGCCCCAGGGCCCATACTCTCAGGATTCTATTTCCTTTCCAGGATTCTGCCCCATTTAGTTTGTTCCATTTTCATCGGGTTGTGATAGCATATGTACCATTCTCCAAGGATCTTGACCTTTTAGGTTTGCTATCCTATCCTTATTTTCTACAGGGTTGTTGTTTGGGATTTTTCTGACCTCACTTGGTTTTCTCTCTTAGATTTCCAAAATGCCACCATGGCTTGAGCGACAACTTGCATGCCCTTTGCATAACGATAAACAGCTAAGCCCTCAATCCGAGAAGACTTCTTTTAGGACCGTAATGTAGGCTGGATTTAGGGGTTGTAAGAAACGAAGGGATATTTAGGCTCAAAGATCTTCTTTTAGTGGGTTGTTTAAACCAAAACCATCTGAGCACACTTTGGAGCATGAGATTGCCCCTGCATTCCTCTCCAGTTTTCGTTTCTCATCCTACTTGTCTTGGCATTGTTTAGGCTTATTTAGACTAAACAATTTTCTTTGACTAGAGAGGACTTTAATTTGGACCGTAAAGTAGGCTAGGTTAAGGGATTTATGAATGAAAAGGATGCGCAGGCTCAAATTTGATGTTTTTCTAGTAGGGCTTACATCCACACCATCCTTAGTCGGTCTTCCAATGGGGTTTCTCCACTGATATCCTCCTCTAGTTTTAGCAACACGTTTGGCTCATTTAAATCAAGCAATCCTTTTCAATCGGAGAGGACTTTAACAGGGTCGTAATGTAGGCCACAGTTTCGGGTTTTTACAAGAAAGGGTAAAGGCTAGAATCTATTGCTTCTACCGGGCTTCTTTGTTACCTAGGATCACCTTTGAATAACTATATATTCTTCAAGGAGTTCAGCTTTCTTGTAGTTTGATCCTTAACCTTCCAACGGAGTTGCCCTTTCATTTTTTTTTTTATTTGCCCTGTGGTAGCTTTTTCTCTTGGCTTTTCTGTTTCTTCCCTTTCTTTTTGCTTTCTGTGAGACGAACATTTCCACAACTTCCTTCTCTTAGATCCCTTCCTTAGCATTTCAATTTAATCTATTGTGGGCGGTGATCCCTAGGTTGGGGTTTCTTTCTAAGAAAAAGATAACTGGCTCAACAGGTTTGACAAAGGTTGCCTTTGACTGTATGGGAAATGAAATGAGGGCCTCTCTTCATTTTGAATAAGATTGCTTGGTCTATAAAGCCTTCACGTTACTTCAGCTTAATGGTCGATGACATTCTCTGCCAGACCTCCTGCTGCCTGTCTGCCCCAGTGTGGGGGGATGGTTTCGGATTGGGGTTGACAAAAAAATCTTTTGCTTTCTATGAGGCACTAGTGGGTTAAGCAAATGGGATATTTTTGTGTATAGTAATAGAATTGAGGGCCTCTAATCATTTCAAATTGAATTTTTTAGTCCATAAATCCTTTGTACAAACTTTAGACAATATTCCTAGGGATGATGTGTTTCGGCCAGTGAACCCCTACATATTCTATCGAATCAACTACTCTGTGCTTACTCCAGTGTGGGGAATGGTTATTGGTTTGGGGACATCTGAATAAAAATCAGTTATGGCTCTAGTGGGCTGAGCAAAGGGTAGTGTTTATTTAGAATAAATAGAACAATGGCTTCTCATCATTTCGAGGACTCGGCTGCCCAACGCTTAGCCATGATATCATGCAAGAGTTGCCTTTTTAATGAACTCTACACCTTTTTATAAGACTATCTCCTTCCTATCTCTCACTCTCTCTTTGTCTCTCTAAGGTTTTAACCCCCTTTTGCATGGGTTGCCCATGCTATCCCATCCTTCAAGTCGAGTCATTTACCTAATGGGGAAGAATCCCTAAATGTGACAATCATCCACAAGAGTATGAAACAAAGGGGATAAACTGGAAACTACCTATTTTCATTTAAAAACATGATTACATGGCATGCAATGTTTATCTAAAGAAAATATGCGAGAAATAGAAAGAAGAAAAGAAAATAGACGAATTTTTTGAAAATCTCCCTTTTCTTGTGGATATCTTGGTGAGAACCCCTGTAGGGTTTTGAAATTATCAACTTCTTTGGCATTTCATTCTTCGAGTGTATCACCAAACGACAGAGGGCAGATTGACAGATCTCTTGCGGCGTTTGGCATGCATTCGGAAGTTAGGAGATTCTTTTGCAGTGATGCACGGGTTTGATTGGACTTTGCAAACAGTAAAGCCTCCTTTTACATGGATGGTGGTTGTCGCGGCATAGTGTGGAGGTAATGTCTTATTGATGGATGGTTAGTTCTTCTTGCTCCCTGATGTAGGTTCGGCCTCTTCTAACAACTAGACTCATCCTTCCATGAGTTTGAATTTGGTGGGGTACTAAAGGGACTCCATGAATCTAGTTATGCTCTCTGACTTACAAAAAGGAAAAGAAAAACAGAATGCAGTCACTATGTGGAGTTGGAGGTTCTATGCAATGCATGTCCTATGAAGGTCCCTTCTTTGATGGAATCTAGGCATAATGATAAGTCTATTTCAGAGGTGGGGTTTTGCCCCTATTATGCAATACAATACCTCTTCGACGTGGGCCGGTTGGTGTTTCCTTATTTGGGCAATCCCGCCTCCATGGACTGAGATAGATTTGGGCCTCTATCGAGATATGGTTCTATGCATGCCATGAATCCTTAGGGTTTAAGAACCCGTAGGAGTTTTGGTAGGTTTGATTAACATGAGATTGGATTACTCGTTTCTCTCTACTGTTGATTAGATGCATGAGAATGAAATGACTTGAGTTTCTTAGAACTCTTATCTTAGAATGGATAGGGGTACATGAGCATAAAAGAAATGAACGTGTAAGCAATATGATGATAGTAAGTGAGTGATTTAGAGAACCCCCTTCTTGTCTTGCGTTTGCCTTCGATTCTCTTGGTATTTGGAGATGAGAATGGGGAGGACAAAAGACAAGAAACAAAAGAGAAGTTAGTGCCTTGATTTGAAAATTTTTATACAATGCATGTCCTAGAGGTGCCCCTACTTGAGAGAAGAACTAAACATAATGTATTTGCTCACTTTTGGAGATAGGGGATTTGCCCTTGTATGCAGATGCCTTACCGTCAACTGGGAACCTTTTCTTCGTTCATACAATCATCCCTCAATTCAAAAAATAAAGAAGTACATTAAACTTTGGGTTTAAGATACAAGAGAATTGAAATGCATTTTAACAGGGGGAAGCGGGAACATTTTCCTCTGGACTTTCACCTATCTAATTTTATAAAGGAAAAACCTAAACTACTCTTGAGTCTTCGGATTTGCCTTTGTTGGATTTGATATCGAGGAGGTCACTGAGAGACCTTGTTGATCGATTGCCCCTTATCTTCTTGACAATCCTATCTCCATGAGCATAGAGGGATTGGAGCCCCTCTTATGAAATGAATTGATGTGCATGCCATGAGTCCTTAGGGTTACATGGGAACCTTTAGGGTTTAGGTAGGTTTAATGCAAGGGAGAGTGAACTAGGTGTCACTCTCAATGGGTTGATCATATGCATGAGGATGCAATGACTTAAGTTACTTGGAATTCTTGTCTTGACATGGAATATGGACTGCATGAAAGTGGATGCATAGAGTATAAGGAAAGAAAATATAGTTGAAGCAAACGTGCATATATGAGCAGTTAGACAGTCATTATAACAGTAAGACTATAGTCATTATAACAACAGGAATAGACAAGTATAAATAAAAATAAAAGCAGTCGCCCTTTCCTCCATGGTTTTGGAAAACGGTGCACATGTCTTAAATCCGGCAGAGGTTCGGATATGCCTGGTGTCTATATAAGTATAAGGTTAAGGGTTGACTAATGCGTCCTAAAAAGGCTCGGCCTCCAGATCTTCAAACCTAGGCACACTCCCCGAGGTGGTGCCATGATCGGTTGGTGATCCAAGCAGGGGAACCATCAAGAGGCCGTAGGCGAAGAAATTGACATAGCATCTTGCCTACAACCAATATACCGTTCCCCCTTTCTAACTAGAAAGGTCATATCAGGGTAAAATGCAAGTATGCAGAATGCAGGTGCACATGCAGTGTGTGTGTGATTTTTGAAAGTGGAGGAATGAGCAAAACAACTCTGATTCATCCTATTCATCACATTCATGCATGGCAGTTAAAATTTAAACAAAAAGCGCACCTACAAATAAAAGATGCAAGAGTTAGTATGTGGATGACAAATTTAATGCAAGATAATATGAATAAATGCATTTTTTTTTTAAAACAATTTTGAAAATTTAAAGTGAATAGGATTGAATAGGATTGAACAAGTTAATTGAAGACTCTACATGGGTGAAGGGTAAAGAGACATGACTATGGCCTAACCCTTTAAGCATCCCTAGTGGAGTCGCCAGCTGTCGCGCCCAGATTTTTTGCACTTGAGGAATATATACACAAGCGGGAAAAACACTATACTCTCTCGTTAGAACTCATCCTCCTAGAAGAATGAGTGCGACTATGTTTGAATTGAAAATTGGTTTGAATAAAGGGCTTTTGGAAAACATTTAGAGTCGCTACCTAACTTAGTTAAGGTAAGTTAGGTCACCTAAAAACTAAGCATAATCCGAAAACTACACTTTAGGGTTTTTGAAAACGATTTTGAAAATAGTACCTCAAGAGAGTTTTTAAGAAAACAGGTTGTTTGGTAACCTTTAGAAAACATTTAAGCCCTTTTTGAAAATAAACTCTATTTTGGTCTTTGAAAAAAGTAATTCTAGGTTCGGAGGTTGGTTACGTGTAGGGAAGAAGCACTAAGCCATCACCCTACCTCGCCCTTGCAGTACCTACATGTCTATTTACTCTAAATTCACCTATGAGAGTCTTCAATCAACAAATGTCCAATCCTATCCACTTTAGAAAACAATTTTAAAAAGAATGATGCATGATATGTAAATGCAATAGAAAGAGAGAGTTTGAAAATAGATTTGGAAATAGATTTGAAAAGAAATTGATTTTGATTTAAAAAGAGATTTGAAAAGATAGATTTGGAAATAGAAATTTGAAAATAGAATTTTAGAATTAGAAGTTTGAAAAAGATTGTAGAATTAGAGATTTGAAAGAAGTTGTGGAAATAGAAGTTTGAAAAAGATTTCGACCGCAGCCATGAGGGTTGCCTGCATATTCTTTTTAAGGAATCAGGTCAGTCGTAATTCGGACTAAAGTCTGATAGAAAATAGTATATTGGATTTGAAAAAGAGTTTGATTTGAACTTAGAAGATTGGAAATTGAAAATTGGAATTGAAGAATTAGGAAATTGATTTGGAAATATTGAGGTTTAGGAAACCTAGACTTAGGAAGATAGGATTTAAGAAAGACTTGAGATTTAAGAAAGATTTGACTCGAATGTTGGACTTGGAAGATCGAAGAAAAATTAGATTTAGGAAAGATTCAAATTAGGAAAGGTCCAATTTAGGAAAGTTTCAAAATAGGAAAGTTTCGTTTTAGGAAAGTTTCAATTTAGGAAAGTGTTGAAATTTGGAAAGGTTTCGTTTTAAGAAAGTATTGAGATTAGAAAATAGGGAAGTTTTGAAAATAAGAAAATTTTGAGTTTAGAAAGTTTTGAAGTTTAGGGAAGTTTAGAATTTTATGAGGTTTCAAAGTTTGAGTTTTAGAAAACACTTGAAGTTAGGAAAGTTTTTGAGTTTAAGAAGGGTTTAAAAACTCAGATTTGGAAAGTTAAGATTTGGAAAGAGATGGAATTAAGAAAGGTTTGAAAGCTTAAAGTTTAAGGAAAGATTTAAAAGTTTAAGTTTAGAAAACTTAAGGTTTAGGAAAGTAGAAGATTAGGAAAGAGTTGAATTAGGAAAGGTTTAAACTAGGAAGGATTGAGATTCCTATTTCCTAAAACATGGGATTGGATTTTGTTTTTAAAAAGAGATGTTTTGATTTTGTTTCCAAAAATGGAGGATTGGATCTATGTTTCCTAAATGGGAGATTGGATTTGGTTTTCTAAAGGGGAGATTGGATTTGGAATGGATTTTGAAAGATGGAGTTTTAGAAATCCTAGTTTTGGAAAGACTATAGTTTTGACGTAGAAAAGAAGTTTTGGAAATATATATAGTTTTGATATAGAAAATAACAGGTTTTGGAAACCTAGGTTTTGAGGCCAAAGTAAAGGATTGGAAATTATGCTTTTGGGGAGGAAAATTAGGGTTTCCTAATTGTGGGTTCTAAAACTTAACTTATGCACTAAGAAAAGGGATTTTTAGAAAGTGAGCTTTTTGGAAAGAGAGATTTTTAGAAAGAAATCCTAGAAAGGAGTTTCTAAAAGTGAATTTTGAAAAGAGAGTTTTTGGAAAGAAATCCTAGTGAGGAGTTTTTAGAAAGAGATTGTTGGGAAGAGTTATTTAGGAAGGAAACGTAAGGAGCGTCTTTGGAGAGTGAACTTTGAGGAAAGCGTTTTTGGAAATGAGCTTTTAGGAAAGATGTTTTTGGAAAACAATTTTGAAAAGGAGATTGGAGAGAGTTTTCTAAGAAGGAAACCTAGGGAGTGTTTTTAGGAAAGGAATTTTGAAGAGAGTGTTTTAGAAAGGAGTTGAAAACGAGTTTTTAAAAAATAGATTTTTGGAGAGAGTTTTTAAAAACAACTTTGGAGAGAAAAGTTTTTGGAAAACATGTTGAAAAAGAGGAAGGTTTTAGAAATAGAGACTTTTGAAAAAAAAGTTTTTGGAAAGTATAAAAATATCTCACTTTCCTAAAGCGATTCTAACCATAAGAAGGTTGGAGCTACTTTAAGAAAGTGGTTTTGAGAACAACAAGGATTTGAAAATATGGACCATATTGGTTACTTTAAATGTAACACTTTCCTAAAGCAACCCTAACCATGGAAAGGCTAGAATCACCTTAGGATTGTGATTTTTGAAACAAGTTTGAAAAGGAAGATTTTGTTGCAAGTTTGAAAACGATGTTAATGTGAGTTTTGAAAACCGAGTTTGAAAATGAATTTGAGAAGAATGTAAGATCATGATATGCACAATACAAAGAGGGTTATGGACATACAATGTTAAAGGCTTGACCACATAATCAAGGGGCCGAACTCACGTGGTCTCTGGTGAGACTAAAAGAAAGCCCCCGACACGGTGACTCTCCAATAGCCTAATCCTACACATGGATTGGGAATTATCTTATTTCAAGCATTCAAAAAGGGAGGAAGAAGATGGGGGATTAAAATAGAAGAAAACCCAAGTGGGTTAGGAGAGAGAAGAGAGCGGGGAAGATGTGTAAAAGTAAATAAGAAACCTACCTTGTGTCTTTTTTATTTTGCTTAGCTTGTCTTGCTTCGGTCTTCACTTCAATCTTCAAGAGTTTGTCTTCAATCCTCAAAACTTCAGATTGCAGCCCTTCAAGTCTTGAAAGGAGGCTTTGGAGGCTAGTGTATGAGTGTATAGAAGTGTATGTGAGTATATAGGAGGCTAGAGTTTGGAAAACCTAAGGAGACTAGGGTTTAAAGAGGCTACAAGCTCTATATATCAAAAAGTAAGGTTTTTAGACTGAGTTTCGGACCTCTTTCACGCTGGAGGAGGCTCTGTATTTATAGACAAAGGAATGACTTGGCACTTATTGGAGTGTCGCTAGGCAAAATTTCCTTTTGGCACCACTAGGAGTGGCACCAGCAAGTTAGGAAAGTTTGTTAAGTCGGCAAGCAATGTATCTTGAGAAGATTTGGGCGCCTATACTAGTGACTACTATGCAATTTTTAGCCTGGCTTCACTAGGAGTGAATCCGGAAGGTTCGGGAAGCATTTAAGGGACTGGGAATGGCTTGGAAGGCCGGAAAAGAGCAGGAACCCTTTGAATAGGGTTCCAGAGGTAATGGACTTGAAAAAGGATGACAAGATGTGTTGGAAGGGTTGGCTAGGCCATTAGGGGTAAAACGATCAACCTGACCGGAAAGATGTCGAGACGGACTCAGAAAGTCCTGGAAGAAGACTCAAGATTTAGAAACATTATTTAGAATGTTTCCAATAGTTACCGGTTTTATACCCAGAGCCGGTGTGGTTGGAAAAGGCGACCGGCCTACTAGGGGCAAAATTGTCATTTTGCACTGGGTTTACCGAAACTGACTCGGAATGATCCGAAAAGATAAAGAAAAGTTGAGAATACTATAAAAAGCAATCTCAAGAGGCTACCGGTTTGATACAAAAAGCCGGTGTGGCTAGAAAAAGGCGACCGACCCACTAGAGGCAAAACGGTCATTTTGCACCGGGTTTATCGAAACTGACTCGGAATGATCTGAAAAGATAAAGGAAGGTCGGGAATACTATAAAAAGCATTCTCGAGAGATTATTGGTTTGATATCCAGAGCAGGTGTGTGTCGCGCCCAGATTTTTTGCACTCAAGGAATACTTACACAAGCGGGAAAAATACTATACTCTCTCGTTAGAACTCACCCTCCTAAAAGAATGAGTGCGACTAGATTTGAATTGAAAGATTGGTTTGAATAAAGGGCTTTTGGAAAAGATTTGGAGTCGCCACCTAACTTGATTAAGGTGAGTTAGGTCACCTAAAAACTAAGCATAATCCGAAAATTACACTTAGGGTTTTTGAAAACGATTTTAAAAATATCTCATCAAGAGAGGGTTTTTAAGAAAAACAGGTTGTTTGGCAACCTTTGGAAAGCATTTAGCCATTTTTTGAAAAATAACTCCTTTTGGTCTTTGAAATCAGTGATTCTAGGTTCGGAGGTTGGTTATGTGTAGGGAAGACGCACTAAACCATCACCCTACCCCGCCCTTTCGGTACCTACATGTCAATCTATCCTAGATTCACATGTAAGAGTCTTTAACTAACTATTGTTCAATCCTATCCACTTTAAAAAAACAATGTTTGAAAAGAAATTAATATGATGCATGATATGCAAGTGCAAGAAAAGAGATTTGGAAATAGATTTGAAAAGAAGAATTTAATTTGATTTTAGAAGAAAGATTTGAAAGGATAGATTTGAAAATGGAAAGTTTTAGAGTTTGAAAATTGAGATTTGAAAATAGATTTTTGGAATTGGAAATTGGAAATAGAACATAGAATTGGAAACTTGAAAAAGATTGTTGAATTTGGAGATTTGGAAAGGTTTTGTAGAATTGAAAATTTGAAAAATGTGGAGACCACACTCATGAGGGTTGCCTACGTATCATTTTGGAGGAATCAGGTCATTTGTAGTTCGGACAAGAGTCCGATAGAAGATAGAAGGTTGGATTGAAAGAAAGAGATTTGGATTGGAAAAAGGATTAGAAGATTGAGAGATTAAACCTAGAATAGAAGATTGAAAATTGAAATTTAGAATTTTGGAATTGAAGAGATTGGATTTTGATTTGAAAAGAAAGAAAACCTAGACCTAGGAAGATAGGATTTATGAAAGACTTGAGATTTAGAAAGATTTGACTCGAATATTGGACATGGAAGATTTGGAAAGATTGGATTTAGGAAATGTTCGAATTAGGAAAAGGTTCAAATTAGGAAAGTTTCAACTTAGGAAAGTTTTAGATTAAGAAAGTTTTGAATTTAGAAAGTTTTCGAAATAGGAAAGGTTTTCAAATTAGGAAAGTTTTGAAATAGGGAAGTTTTGAAAATTGGAATGTTTAGAAAACAAGGAAGTTTTGAAAATAGGAAAGTTTTGAGTTTAGAAAGTTTTGAAATTTGGAAGGATTTGAAATTTAGAAAGATTTAGGTTTAGAAAGATTTGACTTAAGAAAGTTTTGAATTTGGAAAGATTTGGAATTTAGAAAGATTTGAAATTTAGAAAGTTTAGGATTTAGAAAGTTTTAGAGTTTTAGAAAATCTTGAGAATAGGAAAGGTTTGAATTTGGGAAAGGTTTGAAAACTTGGATTTGAAAAGTTAAGATTTGAAAAGGGGTAGAATTAAAAAAGATTTGAATTTTAGAATTTTAGGAAAGATTTTTATGTTCAAGTTTTGGAAACTTAAGGTTTAGAAAAGGAGAAGTTTAGAAAGGAGTTGAATTAGGAAAGATTTAGATTAAGAAGGGTTAAGATTCCTATTTCCTAAAACAAGGGATTGGATTTTGTTTATAAAAAAAAAGGTTTGATTTTGTTTCCAAAAACGGAGGATGGGATCTAGTTTCCTAAACGGGAAGATTGGATTTGATTTCCTAAAGGGAAGATTGGATTTGGCAAGGATTTGGAAAGGGAAGTTTTAGAAACCCTAGATTTGGAAAACTATAGTTTTGACGTAGAAAATAAGTTTTGAAAATATATTTTGATGTAGAAAACAAGAGGTTTTGGAAACCTAGGTTTGGGGCAAAGTTGAAAACCATGTTTTTGGGAAGAAAATTAGGGTTTCCTAATGGTTACTTCTAGGGCTTAACTTGGGCTCTAAGGAAAGAGTTTTTGGAAAGTGCGTTTTTGGAAACGAAGATTTTAGAAGAGAAAATCCTAGAGGAGAGTTTCTAGAAGGGAGATTTTGGAAAGAGAGTTTTTTGAAAGATTTTTGGAGAGAGTTTTTCTAGGAAAGAGACCTAGGGAACATTTTTGGAAAGTGGACTTTGAGGAGAGCGTTTTGGAAAGGAGTTGAAAAAGGGAGTTTGAAAAAAAAAATAGATATTTAGAGGGAGTTTTTGAAAACAATTTTGGAAAGAAGAGTTTTAGGGAAGTATGTTGAAAAAGAGATTTTTAGAAAGAGATTTTTTGAAAAGAGAGCTTTTTGGAAAGTATAAAAACATCTTACTTTCCTAAAGTGATTCTAACCATAAGAAGGCTAGAACCACTTTAAGAAAGTGGTTTTGAAAATAACAAAGATTTTGAAAATATGGACCATATTGGTCACTTTAACTGTAACACTTTCCTAAAGCAATCCTAGCCATGGAAAAGTTAGAATCACCCTAGGATTGTGATTTTGAAAACATGTTTTCAAAAAGAGATTTTGATGCAATTTTGAAAACAAGTTTGAAAACGATTTTGAAAACAACTTTGAAAACGACTTTTGGAAGATGCAAGATCATGATATGCACAATGCAATTTTGAGGTCGTGAACATACAAGGTTTAGGCTTTACCACATAATCAAAAGAGCCGAACCCACGTGGTCTCCGGTTAGCCTAAAGGAAAGCCCCCGACACGGTAACCCTCCGTTAGTCTAATCCTACACATCGACCGGGAGTTCCCTTGTTTCAAGCATGCAACGAAAGAGGGGGAAAGAGATGGGGGATTAAAATAGAGAAAACCCAAGTGGGTTAGGAGAGAGAAGAGAGAGGGGGGAAGTGCGGAAATTTAAAGAGAAAGCCTACCGTATGTCTTGTTTATTTTGCGCGCCTTGCTTGTCTTCGGTCTTCGGTCTTCATTTTGATCTTCGTCTTCAATCTTCAAGAGTTGTCTTCAAACTTTAGATTGCAACTCTTCAAGTCTTCAAAGGAGGATTAAAGGCTAGTGTATGAGTGTATGGAGGTGTGTATGAGTGTATAGAACGCTAGGGTTTAGTGTATGGTGGCTAGGGTTTGGAAAACGTAAGGAAGCTAGGGTTTAGGGAGTGCACGAGCTCTATATATCGAAATATATGACTTTTAGATTGAGTTTGCGGACCTCTTTCACGTTGGAGGAGGCTCTGTATTTATAGAGAGAGGACATACCTGGCGCCTGTTGCAGTGGCACCAGGACAAAATTCCTCCTGGCGCCACTAGTAGTGTTGCCAGCAAGTTAGGAAAGTATTTAGGTCGGCAAGCAACGTATCTTTGACTTGATTTGGGCGCCTGTACTAGTGACTACCATGCAATTTTTAGCCTGGCTTCACTAGGAGTGACTCCGGAAAGTCTGGGAATGATTTGAAGAGGCCGAGAATGACTTAGAGAGCTGGAACAGGGTAGGAACACTTAGAATAGTGTCCTGGAGGTATTTGACTTGAAAAATAAGGGTAGGATGTGTCGGAAGGGTTGACTTGGCCTTTAGGGGCAAAACGGTCAATCGGATCGGGAAGCTGCCAGGACGGACTTGGACTGTCCCGAAAGAAGACTTAAGATTTGGAAACATTATTTAGAATGTTCCCAAAGGTTTCCAATTTGATTCCCAAAGCCGGTGTGGTCAGAAAAGGCGACCGGCCCTCTAGGGGCAAAATGGTCATTTTGCACTGGGTTTACCGGAATTGACTCGGAATGATCTAAAAGGATAAAGAAAGGTTGGGAACACTATAAAAAGCATTCTTAGAAGGTTACCGGTTTGCTACCCAGAGCCAGTGTGGTCCAAAAAGGAAACCGGCCCACCAGGGGTAAAACGGTCATTTTGTACTGAGTTCGTCGGAACTAACTCAGAATGATCCGGTAAGATAAAGAAGGGTTGAGAATACTGTAGGAAGTATTCCCGGGAGGTTACCGGTTTGATACCCAGAGCCGGTGTGGTTCCTGGGCGTTCGGATGCCTAGGGGCAAAATGGTCATCTTGACCGAAAAATCTCGAAAAAGGCCCAAGGGGCAGTTTGGTCATTTTTCACTGAAGTAGGCTAGCACGCACCGATGTTGACCTGGGTTTTGAGTGTTTCCGCCACTCTGACGGCTGTGATGTTTGCGAGTATTTCCGCTACTCTAACGGTTGTGATGTTTGCGAGTATTTCCGCTACTCTAATGGTTGTGATGTTTGCGAGTATTTTCGCTACTCGGACCGTCTCGAGGAATAAACTTTCTCGAGAGAGGGATTGGAAAGGGGTTTTATCGTCTCTGAAAGGACGTGCCTGATTTGGAACCATCTCGAGGAATAAACTGTCTCGAGAGAGGGATTGGAAAGGGGTCTTATCGTCTCCGAAATGACGTGCCTGATTTGGAACCGTCTCGAGGAATAAACTGTCTCAAGAGAGGGATTGGAAAGGGGACTTACTGTTTTCGAAAAGACGTGCCTGATTTGGAACCGTCTCGAGGAATAAATTGTCTCGAGAAAGGGATTGGAAAGGGGACTTATCGTCTTCAGAAAGACGTGCCTGATTTGGAACCGTCTAGAGGAATAAACTGTCTCGAGAGAGGGATTGGAAAGGAGACTTACCGTCTTCAGAAAGACGTGTCTGATTTGGAACCGTCTCGAGGAATAAACTGTCTCGAGAAAGGGATTGGAAAGGCGACTTACGGTCTTCAAAAAGACATGCCTGATTTGGAACCGTCTCGAGGAATAAACTGTCTCGAGAGAGGGGTTGGAAAGGGGACTTACCTTCTTCGGAAAGACGTGCCTGATTTAAAACCGTCTCGAGGAATAAACTGTCTCAAGAGAGGGGTTGGAGTTGGAATTGGAAAGAATAATGCCCCCAAGGGCATTTTGGTCGTTTTGCCTCTATTTGGGCTTGGCGGGCCCGCAAAGCAATGGACAGACGGGATTTGGACTTAGAAAGTTGGTTTCGGTTAGAATATGCCCATATTGACTTGAGTACAAGTCTGGATGAAGCGTAGATTGCCGAGCGGTCATGATACAAGGGTTTGTTGGTAATTCCCTATATCGACCTGTTGTGAATATTTTCGCTATTTTGACGGTTACGATGTTTACGAGTACTTTCGCTTATTTGACAGTTCGTGATCATTTCCGAGATTGCTTGATCTCGAGAAGCTGTTAAAGGGACTTAGCACCTAAGAAGTTAACTTTCTTGAAAGGCGTGTCGAAATGGACATTTCTGCATTGGCGGGCTAGTAGGCGCCAAAGGTGGACCGTTCTACCATCTAGGGGACTTGGGGTCTCGTCCCCGTCGACAGGTTTAAAGGGACTTACCGTTCCAAAGAAACTTTCTCCAGAAATCGTGCCAGATTTGGAATTGCAAAGGGGACTTACTGTCTTCGGAAAGATGCACTTGATTTGGAATTGGAAAAGGGACTTACCGTCTTCGGAAAGACGTGCCTGATTTGGAATTGGAAAGAGAACTTACCGTCTCCGAAAAGACACGCCTAATTTGGAATTGGACCGAACAATGCTGTTGTTGGCATTTTGATCATTTTGCCTCTATTTGGACTTGCTGGGCCTGCGAAGTGATGGATAGACGGGATTAGGCTTGGAAAGTTGATTTGACTCAAAATATGTTCGTATTGACTTGAATACAAGTCTGGACAGACTGTAGACCACTGAGCGGTAAAAAATGGAGTGCTTACACTTATGATTTGTTCAGTTTCACCCCCACCCTCCTCTTGCACTCCTTTACTAGTTGTTCTTCTTTTGCTAGCCCATCTTTCTAAGTTCTTATGGCATCCGAGAGGGGTGATCAGAACAAGAGTACTCATATTGTTGGCAAGTCTAAGGATACTGACTTAGTTAACCTTGACTACGCAGTATTCTTAAAGACTTATGCCCATCTTGCTAAGACAAATCTGAAGGATAAGGATGCGGTCGTGATTTCAGCTTTGGTTGCACCTTATTTCCTTGACGCAGCTACTCGCTCTCCTTTTAGGCAGGCTTCAAAGAACATGGGCAGCACTTCCGAGAGGCAAAATTAGTATGAGATGGCTATGGGCAGTTAATAGTAGAGGCAGTGTTTCGATATCATTTGGATGTCTATGTTTATTTGATTTGGTGTGTCCGAATCTCTATTGTTCATGCTATGTTCTCCTTTCGCATTTCTAGACTTGTATCTCTTGTCCACTACTTTGCTTACCTTAAGGGATGTGTTGATGCTCTTTGTCCTAGATCTGCTCATGGGTTTTCCCTTTTCATCTCTTTTACCTTTGGATATTTTTGATCATGACATTTTCTAGTTAGAGGTAGAGCATTGATACTCTTGTGTTCACGTGCATCTGCTCCTGGGCAGGGGTGCCCTTTGGTATCCCCACCTGCCCAGTTGATTCTTTCCTTGCCTTGTTCTCATGTATTGAGGACATTGCATACTTCCAGGTGGGTGGCTCGGGGGGTAAGCTCTGTTGGGCTTTATTTTTGGGCTTTGTTTCATGTAGTTTGTAGGATTTCTGTAGTTTTTCCTTGGTTTTCCTATTTTTCTTTGTTTTTTTTTTGGTCTATTGTTTGAACGCTTATTATAGCATTTGAAAGGTAGCACTCAAACACTAAGCCTAACGTTTAAACGCTCAATGTCAGCTTATGCGGTCATTGATGGCATTAAAAAAGTGCTGACCACTATGGTCCACTCTTTGTCTTTTATTGCCATTCCATCTATCCTATTAAGTGGCAGATTGAGGTCAGCCACGACAAGGTGAGTCTTTTATGGGCCATTGGTATAAGTAGAACTTAGATCTTCCCGTTTATATGTTTTAGGCTTTGTGTGAGGAGTTTGAGAACCCAAGAGCTTATGGATCTATTCCTTTTGGGTGTATCCTTACCACTTTGATAGAGAGAGTCTTGGCTGTGGAGATTCCGAGGTTGATTCGTCTTCAACAGTTGAAAAAGCTGGGCGACCGGTCCTATGAAACCCTAACTTACTTAATGTTATGTTTAGCATAATTGCATACATTCTAGTGTATGATTACACTAATTAAGGAGCTTAATTAGCATGTTTTAATGAGAACATGCCATTAGGGGATTATCATATTTTTTAACATGATTAATTAGCTTAATCCTTGATTAATTAGTTTAATTAATCTCCATGCTTAGCTTAATGTTAATGATGATTCATTATCATAAGTGTGATTAATTATGTTAATCATGTGGATTGATGAATCAAGGAGGTATAGGTGTGTGCCACCTACGTGTGTGCTTTACCTAAGTGAGGTGTGTTTATAAGGTGTGTGCTTCATCTAGTGGGAGGTGTGTGCTTGTTGCTAACATTGTGTGTGTGCGTGACATGTGTAGCTATTGATACAAGTTGTATCTATAGTTGGCTTGAAGTCAAGGGAGGAGAGAAGAGGAGCTTGTGTAGTAATTGCGTCTGGCAAAAGAAAAAAAGAGAGAAAAAAAAAAAAAAGAGAGAAAGAAGAAAAGAAAGAAGGAATTCAATGGGAAGCTTGTGTTTTCATTGTTTAAAGTGAGGAATCTCATGTTTATGCTTGTTTCATTGCATTCCTATTGATTATTGTATGCTAGCATATCGTTTCATGCCATGAAGATTGAATTGAAGTGGAGAGGGGGAAGGGTGAATAGAGCTTCCTAGGAGGAAGCCTTGAATCTTCATGTTGTGCATGCTTTGAGCTTAAACGCTTATTGGAGACTTTAAAACATCATTTTAGACTTGTAGGAGGCTTGGGAGTGTGAGAATGTTGGCCTTGAGTTGGTCAAACTTGGGTGTAAAAAGTTACAATTTCGGACAAAGTAGTAAAGGACGCCAATAGGCCGGCTAGTGTGCCTAGTGCCAGACTCCTTTGGAGAAGGGCTCTAGTAGGCGGGTTAAGTGCACCTCGTGGCAGGCTCCTCTGGAGAAGGGCGCTAGTAGGTGGGTTAGGGCACCTAGTGGCGCACTCCTTTGGTTGGTTTTGTCCAGTTTGACCTTGCATTGCATTGGGGAAGGGTTTAACATATCTCATTGAGTTTTTAATACATCATTGATGTTTCAAATCACATATTTAAGGAGGATAAGCTATGAGCATGCACTATTTATCAAGTAATACATATGTTGTATAAAGATTGACATGGCTTTGGATGATAGTTACGGAAGCGGTCCAAGACACTCTGGTCTAACCTAAGGAGTGACATCATTTTGGTTATAAAGCGGTATAAGGTGGGGGAGAGTAAGATAATTCTATTCGTATTGAATTGAATGTCTTGTTATGAATGTTGGTGTTGAATGATGGGGTGGCATTGCATACAACATACATTGTGTGCATATCTTGCATTGCACAAAGGAGATTTAGTCGATGTGGGACTAACCTAAGTTTTAGCCAATGTGGGGCTAACCTAAAGGGTGTTGATATGGGTCTTCCTTAATAACACGCCATCGTTATATTGGGACAATGTTATCAAAATAGCGAGCATATATATGGTGTATTATACATTGTATCACAAAAGGCATTTCTTATTATTGATAGGGATTATCTATTAATGATTGACTCAATGGTTGTTTAGCATTCAATCTTTATAAGTATTGATTATCTTTGTGAGTACGTTAATATATAGCTCACACCCATACAGTTTGTTTTGGCAGGTGAGGTTGAGATGTTTCAGTTCATTACAGTTGTCATAGATGTTGTGGTAGCTATTGTCATTGTAGTTGATGTGGAATTGCAGAACTTCGAGAAGCTCTTGTTAATGTGTCGGTGGTCTATAACCATGTTGTTTGTGAAATGAGAGTGTGTTAGAGTTTATTTATATTTAGTCCTAAATTATTATAAGTTTTATTTCAACGGTTTTTATCTTGATGTAAGATGGATTATGGGTTAATTTATATATATAATGTTGTGATTATTCTGATACGATCTCTATATTTGGGATTGCTATGAGATTTCGTTAACAGGTTAATGACTTGTGCAATCACATTCACCCTAAGAATGTGTTAATTACACTTAACTAGGAGTGGGTATGACAAGTATACTACTTGGCATGCCGATGCACACTTGGTCCATCCAAAAGGGTAGCAAGCAGAGCAGCAGCCTCAAGATCAGCAGCAGGCATCGGGAGCATAGCCAAACTTGTCGGATTAGCAGTAATTACCAGTCTCAGGACTACAGATGATCTTTTAGAGACTTGATCATTATCATCAGATGCTAGCCGCTCAGGCTACGATCTTAGAGTAGCATTTGGTTGTGCTAAAGAGGATAGAGAGAGCATTAGCAGATAGAGCTGTTGCACAAGAGGCCCACACTAATCATGTCTCGATGTTAGAGGGACTCATTCGTGGATAAGAAACTACTTTAGAGCAGTTATTTGTAGTTATTCGAGGGATGCAACCACTTCTACCTGATGATGACGATGCACAGTAGCATATGGTTTAGATACATGTTGTACTTGCATGTCATATCATTTTATACCATGTTGTATCTAAACTCTATTTTGTCATAGTGGATGAATTGCTCGCAAAATTGATGTAAACTTGAGCTTCTCCACAAGAGAACGGGTGTCGCGATTGAAGTATAAACCGGTAGTGTCCGGTATCGTTCTCTCCCAAGGGACCAAGCCAAATATAGGTGTCACATAAACAAACAACCAATAATTGATTCAAATTAGAAAGTCACTTAAGTAAATTGAACTACCTACAAAGAAGACTGAAAATATGTTGTTGGTGAGAGTATTTTGACTACTAATTAAACTAAGAATTAAGAGAAATTCTAAGTAGATTTAAAAACAATTAATGAACGGCTTGGATGCGATTGTTCAATCCACCACTTCTCTACAAGGTCTTCAATGGAAATTTGTATAACTCAAGTCAATGCTCACTCCATGGATCCTTGACTCGGAGGATTTCGACCATTAAAACTTGAATTCATGTTCAATTGAGTGTAGATTGATGTTCAATTGTAGGAGTCATAAAGACAAACCATCAATTGTGCAATTCCTATACCAATTAGTTAATTGTGCATAGTAATTGCCAACATAGATTATAATCTAAGTGTTCTATAGATCTATAACTCAATTAAAATGAATTTGAAAAAAAACATAAAATAGATCATTGAAGTTCTTTTTACCTCCATTGAAGCCCCTTGAAGATCCCTAGTAGATCTCCACAATTATATCTAAGAGATGTTTAATTACTTGATTCCATGAGAGAAAGCATAAAGAATTGTAGATCTTGCATTAATTGGAGAAGAAATTGATATTTGCTTACAAGGAAAAGGAAAGAAAATGGAGGAAAATACAAAGGAAACTAACTTTCTCTCTCTAAAATTCGTACTGACTGCAAATCTAATGTAAAATGATGATAGATACAAAAAATCTTGTCACTTCCCAAAGATATAGCAGTGAAAACCAAACAGGAGGCGCCGGTACTGTACGTACGATACTGTTCACCGTACGTACGGTGTGCATACTATATATACGGTTCCCTTTATGCTAATTCGAGTTCTTTGGATCTTGAAAAATTTCTGCAGGCGTATGTACGGTGGATCTTACCGTATGTACGGTGAGACCACTGTATGTGCGGTGGTTCTAACTATACGTATGGTCAAGCAAAAATTTACATTTTTCAACTCAATTTTTGCTCTAAATCTCCCCTTCTTCACTCCAAACCTGCAAAATACCCATAGATACTTATTAGAACAATTATTATACTAAGTGAGGCATATATACAACCTAATTGGACTAACAATAACTATTTAAGGACTTTAGATTACACTTTTGGAGTGTAATTAGTGGATCAGTATTTGGAGCTATTATTGTATATCTTTCTCTTTTATCACCTTTATCCCTTATGTATGGATTATATAGCTACAGATGTGATATGATATAATTACCTTTTCGATCATTTGTACCATTTGGTAGAGATTTGGGTATTGTATGGTCTCGGTGTTGTTCTCGAATTGTTTTAGCATATTTATCCATGTACTCTTCATATTGATTTTTAGATATTCATGGTGGATGTGTTAATTCTTTATTTCTGAGGTACCATAATACTACTTGTGAAAGTGCCGGCTAGGGGAGTGTGGGTGGCTTAGCATCATGGGAGAGAGAAGAAAAAAAATAAAGAGGAAGCCAAGAGGTTGGCTGCAATCATTCGGATAAAGAGAGAAAAAAAGGAGAGAGAGACAAAGAGAGAGAGAAGAAAAAAGAAAAGAGGAAAAAAGGAGGAATTTGAAGGGAAAACTTGTGATTTTGTTATTAGAGGTAAGAAACCTCATGTTCATACTTAATTCATTGCATTTTTGTGGATTTTGCATGCTAGCATGCCATTTCATGCCATGAAAGTAAGAGTTGGATGAGGAAAGGGAGATTGCATATGGTTTCTAAGAGGAGACCTTAATTCTTCATGTTTTACATGTGTTAATGTTTAGAATTCTTGTTAAAGACTTTAGAACTTCATTGTAGGCTTAAGAGGACTTAGAATTGTTTAGGAGATGAAAAGGGGGCTTACAATCATGTTTTGAGAAGTTACAATTTTGAACCAAGGGGTGAGGGGGGGCACTAAGGCACCTGGAGGAAGCCTAGTGGCACAGTGGGCTACCAAGAGGGCACCAGGGGGCACCTAATGGTGCACTCCTCTGGCCAGGGCATGCCTAGAGGGCGCACTAGTGCACTTCCAGCCCATAGCTTCAACGCACTTTGGTAAAATGGGCATATCTCGCACTAAAGAACTCGGAATGGGGTACCGTTTCAAGCGTTAGAAAATAGACTGATAGATCTTTCTACCCGTAAAATTTTAACACTCTAATTCCTTATAGATATTGAGATATTTAGGTTCAAATTGGATCTTAGATTTCTATCTGCACCATTGTTTTTAAGGATTTGAGTCCATTTTTCATGGGACATAATTTCTTTGTCTGAAAGGTGTTTTCGACCCATGACCTATCAACTTAAAGGTCTTTAAGCCTATTTTCAAATGATTATATTCAAGGTGTATACTTAGTTTGGAGTATTATTTATGAATTATTGTTTATGTTCAATATTTATTGATAAATTATACAATGTGGTTCCGAAACTAACATGGTTGTGGTAATAGGAGCTAAAGGAGGTCAAGAGCCTTCCACATCAACTAAGGAGTAACTTCATTGAGTGTGTATGCAGTGACAGGTGGGAATATAAGATAGTCTTATTCATTTTGAATGGATTGTTTGTTTTTTATATGTATAATGGCGGTGAATTCATATAAGGTGTTAATGGTGTTCATTTATGAGGTGAAATTGGTGTTTATACATATGAGGAGATATGTTGAGACATTGGTGATTATAGATATATAAGGTGGCATTGCATACCATCCATATTGTATACCTTGCATTACACCGGAGAGAGTTAACCACGGTGAGTTAACCAAGGCTTAGTCACGGTGGACTAGCCCAGAGGTGCCACAATGACCATTCCTTGATAACGAGCCATCAATATAATGGACCAATGCAATCTAAATCGCATGCACATTCGAGTATTTCATGCATTGCATCATAAGACATATTGCATTTTATGAAACATATTACATTGATTGGTGGATTATCTATTGATAGCTGATTTTATGATTATGTATATTTTATTTTTTATGAGTTTGATTATCTATCATGAGCACGCTGACAATTAACTCATACCCTCACAGACTATTTTGATAGGTAATGTGGAGATGACGGTTTGGTTCACTGTAGTCTTGGTCTTAGTCGAGGTGGCATTAATGTCAGTGTCAGGATGTCGTGTCTTGAGGCTTGGGAAAGCTCTTATTGCTTTGCTTTCAATTTCTCGTCATATATGTATAAGACATTTAATTCGAGTTATATTTGTGTTTTGCTTTATGTTACATTGAGTTTGTGGGTTTGTTATGTACCTGGGTTTAATATGATATGTGTAAGATTATAGGATGGTTTACTCTGATGTACTTTATATTTATGCATGGTTGATCCATTGTTATACAAAGCAATGGTGTTTATTCCACTGTGTTCTATTTTCGGGTGTGGATTAAGGTGTCGTTCACATGTACGGTGACCTGTGCAATCATGCCTAATGTGACATTAATGATATCTAATTAGAATGGGGGTGTGATATCTTGGTATCAGAGTTGTGGTTTGTCTCAGAACTGTGTTTCATAGCTTGGTTATGTACTAAAGTAATGGTGTAGAGTTGGTATCTAGAGTGTAGTGAACCGTAAGGTGTTATCGGTGTTGGTTAGGTCGTTAAGGACTGTGTGAACTATATGTAAGCACCCCATTTTTGCCCGCTAGGCAGTTTCCAGTCCATCTCGACTTGAGTTCAAGTCAATATGAACATATTCTAGAATTCTAGTACTAATCCACTCGATTCATTGCTTCGCGGGCCCACCAGGCCCAAATAGAGGCAAAATGACCAAAATGCCATTGTGGGCATTGTTCAGTCCAATCCCGTAAGCGCGTCTTCCCGAAGACGGTAAGTCCCTTTCTCCAGTCCAATTTCAATCCCTCTCTCAAGAAAGTTGATTCCTTGAGACGGTAAATCTATCCTGTTCAACACGTTTCTAAGTGAACTCTTCATAACGGTAAGTCCCTTCAAACCCGTCGACCGGGACAAGACCCCAAGTCCCCGAGATGGTAGAACGGTCCACCTTTGGCACTTGCTAGCCCCCCAATGTAGAAATGTCCATTTCGGCATGCCTTTTGAGAAAGTTGATTCCTTAGGCGCTAAGTCCCTTTAGCAGCTTCCCAAGATCAGGTAGTTTCGAAAATGATCGCGAACCGTCAGAGTAGCGAAAGTACTCGCAAACATCCCAACCGTTAGAGTAGCGGAAATACTCGCAAACAGGTCGATATAGAGAATTGCCAACAAACCCATGTATCATGGGACCGCCGTTAGAGTGGCGAAAACACTAAAAACCCAGGTCAACACCTGTGTCTGCTAGCCCACTTTGGTGAAAAACGACCAAACTGCCCCTAGGGCCATTTTCTGACACGTTTCTTGAGAAAGTACCTAAGTCCTTAGAACAGTAAGTTCACCCTTCCAAGATCGTCTTAGAGGCGATCCGGCATGATTAGGTGCCTTCTAGCTAGTTTCGGGCCATTTTCGAGATTTTTTGGTTAAGATGACCATTTTGCCCCTAGGCATTCAAGCGTCCCGGGGATCACACCGGTTCTGGGTATCAAACTAGTAATCTTCCGAGAATGTTTTTTATAGTATTCTCGACCTTCCTTTACCTTTCCGGATCATTTCGAGTCAATTCCGGCAAACTCGGTGCAAAATGACCGCTTTGCCCCTGGTGGGCCAATAGCCTTTGGGAACATTCTAAATAATGTTTCTAAATCTCGAGTCTTCTTTCGGGACATTCTGAGTCCGTCCCGGCAGCTTTCTGGCCTGGTCGACCGTTTTGCCCCTAATGGCCCGGTCAACCCTTCCGACACATCCTGTCCTCATTTTTCAAGTCAAATACCTCTGGGACTTTATTCTAAGGGTTTATGTACCTTTCTGGCTTTTCAGACCATTCCCGGTCCCTTAAATCCTTCCCGGACCTTTCGGAGGCACTCCTAGTGAAGCCAGACTAAAAATTGCATGGTAGTCACCAGGACAGGTGCTCAAATCTTTTGAAGATATGTTACTTGCCGACCTTAAAACTTTCCTAAGTGGCTGGCGCCACTAGAAGGTTTTTTGGCCTAGCGCCACTGTAACGGGCGCCAGGTTGTTCTTTTGTCTATAAATACAAAGCCTCCTCCAGTGTGAAAGAGGTCCGCAAACTCAATCTGAAAACCCTATTATTCGATATACAAAGCTCGTAGCCTCTTTAAACCCTAGTCTCCTTAGGTTCTCCAAACCCTAGCCTCCTATACACTCATATACACTCCTATATACTCATACACTAGCCTCCAAAACCTCCATAAAAGACTTGAAGTGCTGCAATTCGAAGCTCTCAAAGATCAAGACGAAGACTAAAGTGAAGACCGAAGCAAAGTGCGTAAAGCAAAGCAAAATAAACAAGACACAAGGTAGGCTTTCTCTTTAAGTTTACGCATCCTCCCCCTCTCTCTTCTCTCTCTAAACCCACTTGGATTTTCTTCTATTTTAATCCCCCATCTTCTTCCCCCCCTTTCTTGCATGCTTGAAATAAGAAACTTCTCAGTCTATGTGTAGGATTAGGCTATTGGAGGGTCACTATGTCGTGGGCTTTCTTTTGGTCTAACCGGAGACCACGTGGGTTCAGCCCCCTTGATTATGTGGTGAAGCCTTTAACCTTGTATGTTCACGACCCCAACTTATATTGTGCATATCATGATCTTATATTTCTCCAAAATTCGTTTTCAAAAGCTTGTATCAAAATTTTCTTTTTCAAAACCACAATCCGAAGGTGGTTCTAGCCTTTCCATGGCTAGGGTTGCTTTAGGAAATTGTTACATTTAAAGTGACCTATACGGTCCATATTTTTAAATCCTCGTTGATTTCAAAACCGCTATCTTAAAGTGGCTCTAATCTTCTTATGATTAGAATTGCTTTAGGAAAGTGAGATATTTTATATACTTTCTAAAAACTCTCTTTTCAAATCTCTCCCTCCAAAAATCTATTTTTCAAAAACTCCTTTCCAAAATACTCTCCCCAAAATTCACTTTCTAAAAATGCTCCTTAAGTTTCCTTCCTAAACAACTCTCTCTGAAAATCTCTTTCCCAAAATCTCTTTCCAAAACCTATCTCAAAGTGTTGCTTTTCAAAAATCTTCCAAAAACTCTCTCTTCAAAACTGACTTTCTAGAAACTGCTCTCTAGGATTTCCTTCAAAAAATCTTCCTTGCTAAAAGCTTATTGTCTAAAATCTCCTTCCTTAGAGTTCAAGTCAAGCCTTAGAATCCACAATTAGGAAAACCTAATTTTCCTTCCCAAAAACATGATTTTCAATCTTGCCTTAAAACCTAGGTTTCCAAAATCTCCTTTGTTACATCTAAATCATAAGTTTCCAAAACCTATTTTCTACATCAAAACTATAGTCTTCCAAATTTAGGGTTTCTAAAACTTCCCTTTCCAAATCCAAACCAAATCCAATTTCCCATTTAGGAAACTAGATCCAATCCTCCATTTTTTGAAACAAAAATCAAAACACCTCTTTTTAGAAGCAAAATCTAATCCCTTGTTTTAGGAAATAGGAATCCCACTCCTTCCTAATCTCATACCTTCCTAAACCTTAGGTTTCCAAAACTTAAATTTTCAAATCTTTCCTAATTCAACCCTTTCCTAGTTCCATACCTTTCAAAATTTTGACTTTCCAAATCCAAGTTTTCAAATCTTTCTTAAACTCAAACCTTTCCTAATTTCAAGAATTTCTAAAACTCAAACTTTAAATCCTTCTAAAATTCTAAACCTTCCTAAACTTCAAATCTTTCTAAATCTAAAACTTTCTAAACTCAAAACTTTCTTACTTTCAAAACTTTCCTATTTCAAAATATTCCAAATTCAAAACTTTCCAATTTCAATACTTTCCTAAAACGAAACCTTTCCTATTTTAAAACCTTTCTTATTTCAAAACTTTCCTAAATCGACATGTTTCCTAAATCGAAATCTTTCCTAAACTAAAACTTTCTTAAAATGAAACTTTTCTAAAACGGAACCTTCCTAAAACGAAACTTTCCTTATTCGAACCTTTCCTAATTCGAACATTTCCTAAATCCAATCTTTCTCCAATCTTCCAAGTCTAACATTCGAGTCTAATCTTTCTTAATCTCAAGTCTTTTCTAAATCTTATCTTTCCTAAGTCTAGGTTTCCTAAATCTCAATCTTTCCAAAACAACTCCAAATCTCTCTTCCAACTTCTATCTTTCCAAATCAAAGTCTAATCTTTTCAATTCTGAATTCTAAATTCCAATCTTCTATTCTAAATTCAAATCAAATCCAAATTCTAATTCAATTTCTTCTTCCATATCAGATCTTCTATTTTCTATCGAACTCTTGTCCAAACTACGACTGACCTGATTCCTCCAAAGGGATACGTAGGTAACCCTCATGGGTGTAGTCACAATTTCTTTCAAATCTCTAATTCCACAATCTTTTTCAAGCTTCTATTTCCAACTTCCAATTCCATAATCTATTTCAAGTTTCCAATTTCAAAAATCTCTATTTTCAATTTTCTACAACTTTTTAATTTCAAATCTATCTCCTCAAATTTCTTTTTAAATCAAATCAATTTCTTCTCAAATCTATTTCCAAATCAAATCTCTTTTCTTGCGCTTGCATATCGTGAATCATTCTTTTAAAAATTCCATTTCTAAAGTAGATAGGATTGGACATTTATTAGTTGAAGACTCTCATAGGTGAATCTAGGGTGAATAGACATGTAGGTACCGCAAGGACAAGGAAGGGTGATGGCTTAGTGCGTCTTCCCTACACGTAACCAACCTCCAAACCTAGGATCACTGTTTTCAAAGACCAAAATGGAGTTATTTTTAAAAAAGGGCTTAAATATTTTCCAAAGGTTGCTAACAACTTGTTTTCTTAAAAGCCCTCTCTCAAGGTAGTATTTTCAAAATTGTTTTTCGAAAAACCCAAGTGTAATCCTCAAATTGTGCCTAGTTTTTAGGTGACCTAACTCATGTTAATCAAGTTAGGTGGTGACTCCAAATGTTTTTCAAAAGCCCTTTATTCAAATCAATTTTTCATTCAAACCTAGTCGCACTCATTCTTATAAGAGGATGAGTTCTAATGAGAGTGTACAGTATTTTTTCCGCTTATGTGTGTATTCCTTGAATGCGAAAAATCTAGGTGCGACACTATATATATATGGTGTACTTATTTTAATTTGATGCAAAAAGAATGGCACAAAGTGAATCACCTAAGGCAATAGAAGGAGGAGATTCATCAGTTTCAGTGAGGGGTGTGGAGTAAGGAGAGCATGAACCACATATCCAGAATCAATGTGATGTAACCGACATACTTGCAAATCTAATGGTACAGTATATGGAATATCAGATGGTAAAATCAGTGCCAAGGAGTACGACATTGCATAAGCAATTCATAAAATTGAATCCACTAGAATTTATAGGGGCAACTGATCCATTAGTAGCTAAAAAGTGGTTAAGGAAGCTGAAAACTATATTTGAAGTGATGGAGATAAGTGATGAACATAACCTATCTCTAGCTAATTTTATACGAAAAGGTAAGGCATGGAATTGGTGAGAGGCCACGAGACAAATGATGAATGCTTAACCTAAAAGAGTACTGATCACGAGGCAACAGTTTATGGAAGTATTTAATGAACAATACTTTCCTCTTCTTTACCGTTCTCCAAAAGAGCAAGAATTCATTTGATTAAAGCAAGAAAGAATGACAGTGGTAGAATATGAGGAGCAATTCACAGATTTGTCTCGATTTGCACCTGACTTGGTGTGTACTGAAGATGCTAAGTGCAAAAGATTCCAACAGGGACTAGAATTGCCAATCCGGTCTTAGGTTCCTGCATTTGAGATCACTAGATATGTGGAATTGGTGAATAAATCCAAGACTATGGAATTGGACGTGAAGGAGATGTTAGAAAGACGAGAACAATTTAAGAAGGGGATGTTTGATTCGAGAGCTGGTACTTCGTGATAGAGACCTTCAGAATTTGCTCTAACTGTGGAATAAAGACTAGTATAACTTAATCCTAGATCAAGCGATTCATGGTTTAGTAATGCGAGAAGCACAGGAAGTTCTAGGGGCCAAGGAACATGGAGACCACCAGTTAGGTCTACCAGTTCAAGATCTTTGGGGGGTAGCATTGAGGGAATCGTTTGCTATCGATGTAGGGCTAAGGGACATATTGTTAGAGATTGTCTAGTGCTGTGGATCAATAAATGCTATCAGTGTGGACAGCTGGGACACATAGCACGAAACTGTCTTTAGAATCTTGCGGCAACATCATTAGTAGGTGATATGGCTAGTGGAAGCAGGGGAAAAATGGGAGTTTCACAATGAGGACAGGCTACGATGCCAGAATCATGCACTCAAGCACAATTCTATGCCATGACGCTGAGGGATGCGTAGGCTACTCCTAATGTTATGACAGGTATGTTATCTATAGTTGATAAAGAGACAAATGTGTTGTTAGATCTGGGTTCCACACATTTATTTGTTTCTATTGCATTTAGTATGCATTTGGATAGACCATGTAGTTCATTGTCATAACTTTTACTTGTGTTTACACTGGTAGGAGATGTGATAGTAGTAGACATGATATATAAAGATTGTGTGGTGAAGATTGGGAGTAAAGAGTTGGCGGTTGACTTAATTTAGTTAGCTATTCATGACTTTGATTTGATATTGGGGATGAATTGGTTATTTTCTTATCATGCATTTATTGATTACCTTAAGAAAGAAGTTATTTTTAGAATGCCGAATGAAGCAAAATTCAAATTCTAAGGAAAAAGAGATGTAGTTTCAACTTGTTTGATATCAACATTGGAAGCTAAAAAGCTGTTACAGAAACGATGTGAAAGATATCTTGCACATGTAGTTGACACTACCAAATTAGAACTGAAGTTATTTGACATTCTTGTGATTCGAAACTTTTTGGATGTCTTTCCAAATGAGCTTACAAGGCTGGTACCAGATAGGGAAATAGAGTTTTCTATTGAATTATCATTGAAAACAACACCAATTTCAATTTCACCGTATAGAATGGCACCATCCGAATTGCGGGAGTTAAAACTTCAGTTGCAAGCCTTACTTGATAATGGATTCATTCAGCCAAATGTATCACCATGGAGAGCATTAGTTTTGTTTGTGAAGAAGAAGGATGGCACCATGAGATTTTGTATTGATTACCAACAGTTGAATCAGGTTACTGTAAAGAACAAATATCCTTTGCCTCAAATTGATGATTTGTTTAATTAATTGCAAAGAGCTGTAATGTTTTCAAAGATTGATTTGAAATCTGGATATCAGCAATTGATAGTAAATGACAGTGATGTACCAAAGACCGCATTCCATACTTAGTATGGTCATTATGAGTTCTTGGTGATGCCTTTTGGAGTGACTAATGCACCTACTATCTTCATGGTTTTGATGAACTGGGTATACTGACCTTTTCTTGATTCTTTTGTGATTGTCTTTATTGATAATATATTGATATATTCTCGTAATCAAGACGAGTATGAGAATCATTTGAGACTTGTATTGCAAACTTTATAGAATAAGCAATTATATGATAAGTTCAGCAAGTATGAATTTTGGCTTGATGAAGTAGTGTTTTTAGGTCATGTGATATCTGCTGAGGAAATTAATGTTGATCTAAGAAAAACTGAGGTTATTATAAACTGGGAACAATCAAAGAATGTTTTAGAGGTTAGAATTTTTTTGGGATTAGCAGGTTACTATTGGAGATTCATACAGGACTTTTCATCTATTATTGTTCCTTTGACACGGTTGACTCGCAAGGATGTGGCATTTGAATGGATAGTTGATTATGGATGTAGTTTCCAAGAGTTGAAGATCAAAGTGACTTAAGCATCAATATTAACAATTCCTTCCAGGAAGGGAGACTTTGTGGTGTATAGCGATGCTTCGCATCAAGGATTGGGGTGTGCGCTAATGCAACAAGGAAGGGTGATCACTTATGCATCGAGACAGTTGAAGACACATAAAAGGAACTATCCTATTCATGATTTGGAGCTAGCAACTGTAGTATTCGCATTGAGGATACGGAGGCATTTTTTGTTCGAGGAACCTTGTAAAATTTATACGGATCACCAAAGTTAAAAGTATCTATTCACTCAATGAGACTTGAATGCACGATAGAGGAGATGGATGGAACTAATCAAAGACTATGAATGTGAGTTTCATTATCATATGGGAAAAGCCAATGTAATGGCTGATGCTTTGAGTCAGAAGTATTCAAGTAGATTGGCTTGTATGCAACGTCATCGGGCAGAATTATATACAAAAGTGACTTCTTTGGGAGTGAAGTTTGAACAGAAAGGTAAGGGTATCATATTAGCTCATTTTCGGGTGAGACCATTATTGCTTGATCGAATCTGGGAACTTCAATTGGAAGAAGATTAGTTTATGAATATTAGGTAAGAGGTGATGAAGAAGGTAAATATTGATTTCTTTATTCTTGTTTATGAAAATTTGATGTTGGGAAATCACTTTTGTGTACCTAATCATTCAGCCTTGAAGAACGAAATTTTAGAGGAGGCGCATCACTCATTATATGCTATGCATCCGGGAAGCACCAAGATGTATAGAGATTTTCGAGAAATATACTAGTGACCAGGTATGAAGAAGGATATTGTTGAATTCATGGCAAAATGTTTAACTTTCTAACATGTGAAAGCTGAGCATCAAAGACCAGTGGGTTTGTTACAACACCTCTCAATACCTCAATGGAAATGGGAGCATACCATTATGGATTTTGTTGTGGAACTACCGAAAACTCCTAGTAAATATGATTTAGGTTATTATGGATAGATTGACTAAGTCAGCTCATTTTCTTCTGGTAAAGATTACATATATGCTAGATAAATATGCTAAGTTATATATGAATGAGATTGTCAGACTACATGGAATGCCAGTATCTATAGTTTTGAATAGGGATCCAAGGTTTACAGTGAGATTTTGGTCAAGTCTTCAGCAAGCTATGGGTATAGCATTGAAGTTTAGTATGGCCTTTCATCCTCGGACAAATGGACAATCTAAGAGGACTATCCAGCCTTTGAAAGATATGCTGAGAGCTTGTATGCTTGATTTTAAAGGTAGTTAGGGTGACTCCATTGCTTTGATAGAATTTGCGTATAACAACAGTTATCAATCTAGCATTAGTATGGCACCGTTCGAAGCATTGTATGGTAGGAGATGTAGGACTCTAGTATGTTGGAGTGAGGTCAGCGAAAGACAGTTTTTCGGTCTGTAGATGATCCAAGACACCACCGAGAAAATCAAAATAGTTTAAAAGCATTTAAAGATGGCACAGAGTAGGCAGAAAAGTTATGCGGATAACCGACAACGTGAACTTGAATTCAAGGTGGGAGATCAAGTGTTTCCTAAAGTTTTGGAAGGGTAAATTAACTCCGAGATACATTAGGTTGTATATTATTGTGGAAAGAGTTGGTGCTATGGCTTACAGGTTAGATTTACCTTCGGTGATGTCCAAGCTATATAATATTTTTCATGTATCTATGTTGAGGAAGTATGTGCCAGATCCGTCTCATATATTGGTTCAGCAACTAGTAGAGTTAGTAGATTATTTGAGTTATGTTGAAAAGCTAGTTAATATTCTAGACCGAAGGGATCAAGTACTTTACAATAAGGTGATATCGTTGGTGAAAGTTCTTTTGAGGAGCCATACGATAGAAGAAGCTACATGGGAGAGTGACAAGATAATACAAAAACAGTATCCATATCTATTCTCATGAGGTAAGAGAATTTCAGGACGAAATTCTTTGAGGGGAGAGTTGTGAGACCCTAATCTCATATTTTCATAAGTAATTAATTTCATTTATTGCATGGTTAATTGGTATGTAAAATTATGTGGGTGCATGTTTGTGTGGCATATGGCAATTGGTGAGTTAGGTGGTGAGTTGAGTGGTAAGTCAGTAGTGAGTGTGTGCATGGGACATCTAAGGGTGTGAGACACATTCTTGTATTTATTTTGGCTTGCTGGTCATAAGAGAAGTCAAGAGAGAACAAAGCCTTTTAGTGGAGAGAAAGAGAGAGAAGACAAGCGGGGGATGGGACAAGGCTAGTGGGGAGACAAAGAAAAAAGAAAAAAAACAAAAAGAAAGGCTAGTGGAGTATGGGTGGCCGAACATCATAGGAGAGAGAAGAAGAAAAAGAAAAGAGAAAGTCAAGAGGTTGGATGCCATCATTCAGAGAGAGAGAGAGAGAGAGAGAGAGAGAGAGAGAGAGAGAGAGAGAAGAGGAAATAAGAGAAGAGGAGGAATTCAAAGGGAAAGCTTGTGATTTTGTTGTTGGAGGTAAGAAACCTCATGTTCATACTTAATTCATTGCATTTTTGTAAATTTTTGCGTACTAGCATACCCTTTCATGCCATGCAAGTGAGAGTTGGATGAGGAGAGGGAAATTGCATATGCTTTCCAAGAGGAGACCTTGAATTCTTTATGTTTTGCATGTGTTAATGTTTAGAAGTCTTGTTGAAGACTTTATAACTTTATCTTATACTTAAGAGGACTTAGAATTGTTTAGGAGATGAAAGGGGGCTTAAAATCATGTTTTGATAAGTTAAATTTTGAACCAAGGGGTGAGAGGGCGCACTAGGGAGCCTAATGGCATAGTGGGCTGCTAGGACAGCACCAAGGAGCACTAGGGGGCACCTAATGGTGCACTCTTCTAGCCAGGGTGCGCCTAGAGGGCACACTGGTGCACTTCCAAGCCATAACTTTGGCGTACTTTGGTAAAATAGGCATATCTTAGTCTAGAAAACTCGAAATGACATACCATTTGAAGCCTTGGAAATTAAACTCATAGACCTTTCTACCTATAAAAACTTAGTACTCTAATTCCTTATATATTGTGAGATATTGAGGTTTAAAGTTGACCCTAGATTTTTGTTAGCACCATTGTTTTTCATTATTTGAGCCCATTTTCCCTAAGACATAACTTCTTCATCCGAAAGGTGTTTTCGACCCATGACCTATCAACTTAAAGGTCTTTAAGCCTATTTTCAAATGATTATGTTTAAGGTGTATTCTTAGTGTTGGAGTATTATTTATGAATTATTGTTTATGTTTAATATTTATTGATGAATTATACAATGTGGTTTTGAAACTAACATGGTTGTGGTGATGGGAGCTAAAGGAGGTTAAGAGCTTTCAATATCAACTAAGGAGTAACTCCATCGAGTGTGTGTGCAGTTACAGGTGGGAATATAAGATAGTCTTATTTATATTGAATAGATTGTTTATTTTCTATATATACGGTGGCGATGAATTCATATGAGGTATTAATAGTGCTCATATATGAGGCGAAATTAGTGTTTATGCATATGAGGAATTATATGAAGACCTTGATGATTATAGATATATAAGATGGCGTTACATACCATCTATATTGTATGTCTTGCATTGTATTGGAGAGAGTTAACCACGGTGGGTTAACCAAGACTTAGTCACGGTGGACTAGCCTAAGGGTGCCACGATGGGCATTCCTTGATAACGAACCATCGAATATATTGAGTCAACGCTATCTAAATCACATGCACATTCAGTTGTTTCATGCATTGCATCACAAGGAATATTGCATTTCATGAAGCATATTACATTGATTAGTGGATTATCTATTGATAGTTGATTATGTAATTATGTATATATCATTCTTTATGAGTTTGATTATCTATCATGAGCACGTTGACAATTAGCTCATACCCACACAGACTGTTTTGACAAGTAACGTAGAGATTACAGTTTGGTTCACAGTAGTCTTGGTCTCAACCGTGGTGGCATTCATGTTGGTATCAGGATGTCGTGTCTCGGGACTTGGAAAAGCTCTTGTTGCTTTGCTTTTAGTTTCTCATCATATTTGTATAAGACATTGGGATTCAAGTTATATTTGTATTTTACTTTATGTTAGCTTGAGTTTGTGGGTTTGTTATATACATGGGTTTGAAATGATGTGTGTAAGGTTATGGGATAGTTTACTCTGATGTACTTTATATTTATACATGATTGGTCCATGGTTATATAAAGCAATGATGTTTATTCCACTGCATTCTATTTTTGGGCATGGATTAAGGTGTCATTCGCAGGTACGGTGACGTGTGCGATCACGCCTTGCCTAATGTGACATTAATGATGTCTAATTGGGATGGGGGTATAACACTCTTCTGAGACTTCATGGATTCGGCACTGCTACTTCCTTGATTGGATAACCCTGCTTCCTCCACTGATAATCTGGAAGAGAAGCCAGGAACATGGTCCTCATTTTGACTACTGACAAAGGAGCTAGAATTGTTCATCATAATGGGCTGTTGGTCAACTAGCCTTCTCTGGATACCCTCCTCCCGAACGTAAGTGAAATTTCCAACCTTGAGATAACATAAGTCTTGGATTCTTGATTCACTTTCTATTTCAACCTGAACCCAACCATTTTCCAGGTTAAGTTTTTTGGATGTTGATCCTTCCACCATTAAAACATTTCCCCAGTGGCTTCCAATAGCCTTGAAGTTCTGGTCAATCCATATATTAAGTGGAACTCTTTCAATGACCAACTAAGTTCTACTGTATGTATTGAATTCTCTGTGACTCCATTCATATACAACTGAAAACCAATTTTTAAGCCAGGATCATCCTTCAGAAAGCATTGTGGCCTTTTCATTTGCATCTGGGAACTCAAGAAGCACCTTAAAACCCCCGAGATGCTTAACCCTGATGGAGAATACCCCTTCCTTTTGCAGTGCCTCTTCCATTCCATAAATCCAATCATAGTCATAGACCATAGCCATCGCGTATCGCTTAAGCCAGATCTCATTTTCCAAACTGCCCTCCCCTTCAACGATAGAGCTTTTAGGAGCCTCCTGCACCTCTTGCTATTTATGGGCTAGAAGTGTGTCTTTGTAAGATTTTCATCCACTTTTGAGGGCCTGCAAATCGAGGGTTCTTCCTCGGACCTTTTGGCTTCTCCCCTACTTGAGTGGCCATGTTGTCATTCATTCCAAACTCAGCTTTTTTAACTAGTAGCTTTTGATCGAGTAGCCAAATCCCGTTATGGATGTTGATTGCTTCGTATGCTTCTATAGATGATTTGAATCTGACAAAACTGAAAAGACCCTCTTTTCCTTTCTTATGCTTATGAGAAACATAGGAATCCATCACCTGCCCATTTTTGTTGAAGATTTTCCGAAGCCAAAAGTTGTTCATGTTCCCTGGAAGGTTATCCACAAAGACTGTGAAGAGATTTCCCAACCTTCTTGATTGTCCATATTTGGTAGCATTCCCCGATATTCTTGCTTGACCAGAACTGATAGCATTCCCCGATTGCATATTAAACATCCCCACGAACCCCCCTCTCTCTCAAACGCTAGCGCACATTTCCTCACAAGTCACAACAAGCTTCTCCCTCCTTAGACCAAATCGAAGTTGACCCATCATCCACATCTTACATTGTTCAATGTTTCTTAATTGGGAGTTGCTTGGGCAGTGGGCACCACTGAGTTCAATCTATAGCTAGTTTCTGCTATCTCCATGGAAATTATTCTCATGCCTTGAAAAAGGCTGCCACCTCGTTGTGATGATTTTTTTTTTTGGGTATTGCGGAGGGTTTCCAAACTAGGTTACGCAAATTTTGACTAATCCTCTTTTTGATCCCGTCAAAGATAAACTATTCACGCTAGAGCTAGAGTATTTATGATGAATAAATCTATCAGAGCATGACCACGAGAGTTGAGCCTGAATTAGTCAACATGGAGAGCACGCATACTTAATCAACTAGAACAACCCCTTGGATTGGTTTTGATGATTTTGCTAAAACGTGCAAGAGTGCACAATAAATTTCTCTAAAATTTTCATTTATTTGGTCCTCTATATTCTTTCCTCACCCACACACGTAAAATATTATATATTAAAAAAAGGGTACGTTTCTCTAGGTATAAAAATGGATTAATCTTTGACTAAAAAAGAAGTTTGACCCAAAGCCTTTCCAATGAGCCCACGGGATTGTCCTATTGACAGGTGAAGCTTTTTGGGCTTTTACCCAAAAAGCTATGTCATTTTAGTTGAACTCGTTTTTTATCTTGCTATTGCCAGTGCACTTAGTCCTGGTAGGAAAACCTAATTTCATGAGGCCACCAAATTATGGACTGGTTGCAAAGTAGCTTGCAACCAATGTTAAAAAGCCCTTATTTGAATTGAGGCCAGAGGGTTGGACTGTGAAGTTAACTTGGTGGATATTATTGGGGAATAATGTAGTAGAATCAGATCCATCCGACAGGTGGGCCAGGGTATTAGACAAGTTTATGGGTCTGAATCAGGGTCCAAACCTAAGTCACATGGTTCACGCAAAAAGGGTGTCACTTCAAGCTTTAGTTCGCGTTTTCGCAAATTCAGTGTGTTCGCATTAAATTCGTGAACTGTAATTTCTAGAGTGCGAATTGATGATACAAATCCCTGAATTTCATCATTTCAATCAGACTTTGTTGTCTTATGTAGACTATTTAATACCGTATTCTTCTTTTTCAAGTGGAGCCACTCTTTTAATGGGCTTAACCAACTTTTTTGTTAAATATATTATCAATTCTTTTCATCACTTTTGACGAAAGGCGTACAAAACTCAATCTGGTTAACTATTAGAATCACCTAGTAGTGCACCAAGAAAGCATGGAGACAATAAATAAGACGGGCAGTAGCTTTAGAAAGTAAATTTTTTCCTTAAATATGTCATAAATATCAAATATTTGAATGAATAACATTAAAATTATGTTATTAATTCATACAAAGTAACAAACATGTCTAGTTTATATGCATATATTAAATTATTATATTATGTTTATAATATTTAATAGACACTCTCATGGCAGTTTCAAATCTAAGTATTTGTATATTGAACACTTTTGTGCCCCACTCTCGCACACGATCGGGCTCGATGAATCAGTGACTTAGGACAAGACTACAAATTTTCGTAGTCCAAGCAAAATGGTAAAGAGTTACTGGTGTATTTTTTGTGATATCTTTCCAGCGATTCAATCACTAGGCTTTGTTATGGATATTAAAGCCTTGGTCGAGGACCATTCTAGTTGGTTACCAGAGTGCATGGTTAGGATGGCAATGGGAGAGTTTGGGTCTGGGGACCCTACCCCATTCCTGCCCGACCCCCCCTTCCCATCCTTGTCTCTTTTATGTTAGTAATGTTTTTAAACATACCATGAGCTTTGCAAAGGTCAAAATCATAGAAATAAGAGAAGAAATCACAATATTCATATTTCAATATAATATGTATATAAAAAATAAACATATATGTATAAACGGGACGGGTTCGGTGTAGGACATGTTATTACACCTTGTCCCGAACTCGCCCTATCCTGTTTAGTATTTCCCCATATCCTTTTCAATATGAGTGGGAACCTGAAATGTCGGCTTGTTTTTGTTGAAAATATTTTTAAAATATATAATATATGTAGTAGTTTTGGGATTTTCCAAAATGGTTTTGACTAGTTTTGAAGAAAGTCTTTATTGCCTTATTAAATGAATCCCACATTGGAAAGTGAGAAGTTTTGTAAGGCATTTATAAATGCCAACAACTTTCTATGTATTGCTTTAGAGTAATGATTGGGTGTAGCACTCAAGTGCAAGCATGTGTGCGAAGTAATATGTGTGCCACGCGCATGTCTCGCGTGCGAGTCGCGTAGCGCAATATGGCGCTTTAGTGGTGTACTTGTCACGTGCGTGTGTGGCATGTGATCAAGACCATTGATTTTTGTCAATCATGATAATCAACGATCGGATGACTAATACATAAGCAAAAAGGATCGTATGGTGAGAGTCACACCTGATCATAAAGGTGTGATGAATGATCTGATCAAACAATGAATAGGTGCGATCTACACCGGTAGATTAGAAAGGGGCAATCCAACGGCTGTGTTTAAACCCGCAAGTGACTGTTAGAAATTAGTTATTATTTGAATTCTAACAGTCATGTCTGGTCCAAAAAGACACCAAAATGTTTATAAAAACATGGCAAATTCGCAGACAATAGATACATATTTTTTCTGCAACTTCTCTCTATATTAAAAGGCATTACTTTTTTTGATTCTTTCTAGTTTTTGTTGTTCATCATCTCTGAAGTCTGTGTCTGCAGAAATAGACATTCAGATTCTTGGCAGACTTGATAATCAGAGGGTATTCGGGTCTGATTTCGTATGTACAACACGCAGTTAGAATTACAGATTTTCTGGGCTCCATTGTATCTTGGAGGCTATTTGTCATTAACCCGGTGCACACCAGATTCTGAGAATTGGTGGGGGCGAATATTATCTTAAGGAAAGCGATATTAATCGTGCGTTGGATGTGTTTATTCATCTCCTTCTTTCTTTTATAGATTTTTGCACTAACAATCTTAAGATGATATTACAATCATGGCTGCATCATTACGAGAGTTCTCTGTAGACTTTATGAAACTAGCTCGTTTGATGGAACAAACTTCAAAAGATGGCAGAAGAAGATGCACTTCCTACTTGCTAGTCTCAAAGTGGTGTCTATTCTCACCACCCCTAAGCTTGCTACAAATGAAGATAAGACTGTGGTTAAAACACAAACAAGGATGAAATGGGAGTAAGATGACTACATATGCAAAGGACACATCTACAATGCAATGTCTGATACTTTGTTCGACATGTACCAGAATAAGGGGACTGCTAAAGAATTGTGGGATGCACTTGAAGCCAAGAACTTAATGGTGGACGCCACTAGTAAGAAATTTCTGGTTTAAAAAATTTTCAATTATAAGATGGCTTATACTCGTCCTGTTATTGAGCAGTTTCATGAAATCATGCATATCCTTAGCCAATTCAATCAATATGACATGAAAATGGTTGAATCTATTACGGTTTCTGCCATTTTGGACAAGGTTCCATCATCATGTAAAGACTACAAAAAGAGTCTTAAACATAAAAGGGAAGCCCTATCTATTGAAGAATTGGGCTGTCATCTTCGGATTGAGGCGGAATTTTAAAAAAGAGACAATAATGACAAGCATAGCTCTCATGCCTCCAAGGTTCATATGATGGAGGATGGATAAGGGTCAAAACCGACCTCCCAATCTAGACAAAACAATCGTAAGAGAGTCAGAAATGCTGGTAACAATGGCAATAATTCTGGAAACAACTAGAATCACAATAAGAAGAAAAAGAATGGGGTATGTTTCTATTGCAAAAAGAAAGGCCACTACAAGAAAGAGTGTCGTCTCTTTAAGAAACAAAAAGGGAATTATGCTAAAAATTCTAAGGAGAAATTTGTGGCCATGATATCTGAGGTTAATATCCTTGAAGACAATGAAACATGGTGGATTGACTCTGGTGCGACGAGGCATGTTTGTAAAGACAAAAGTTCTTTCAAGACCTATAAACCCATGAAGGACGGCAATGTTCTTTACATGGGCAACTCGTCCACTGCAGCAATCAAGGGAAAAGGTTCTATGGATCTAGAGTTTACTTCTGGAAAAAGCCTTACTCTTACTGATGTGTATCATGTGCCAGAAGTTAAAAAGAATCTGGCATTTGGGAGTCTTCTTAATAAGTTTGGGTTTAAACTTGTATTTGAGTAATAAAAATTTGTCTTGACTAAGGGAGGGATGTTTGTTGAAAAAGGATATTTGTATGAGGGCATGTTCAAGCTTAATATTACTAAAGTGAATGTTTCCGCTTATATGATTGATTCTTTTTCTTTATAGCATTTTCGTTTAGGACATGTTAATTCAAGAAGAATACATGATATGGTTAACTTAGAATTAATTCCTAAATGTGCAAATGACATGAATGATAAATGCAAAATATGTATGCATACTAAAATCACTAGAAAATCATTCTTGAAAGTTTATAGAAATTCTACTTTGTTAGAATTGATTCATAGTGATGTGTGTGATATGCATAACACCCTTACTAGAGGAGGCAAAAAGTACTTTCTGACTTTCATTGATGATTATATAAGATTTTGTTATACTTATTTACTACATGCTAAAGTTGAAGTTTTAGATAAGTTTAAAGTTTATAAAACAGAAGTTAAATGTCAATGTAATGCTAAGATTAAATACCTTAGATCAGATAGGAGAGGTGAATATCATTTTCCTACATTTTGTGAATCTGTTGGTATTCTCCATGAAACCTCTATGGCTTACACTCCATAACAAAATGGAAATGCTGAAAGGAAAAAAAGAGCATTAGTAGAAATGACTAATGCTATGCTTTTTAATTCTGATCTTTCTAATAGTTTTTGGGGTGAAGTTATGTTAACTACATGTTATATTTTAAATTGTGTTCCTCACAAGATGTCTAAAGTGTCTCCATATGAGTTATGGAATAAAAGAAAGCCTAATTTGGCTTATCTTAAAGTTTGGGGCTGCGAAACCATTGTTAGTTTACCTGAACCTAAGATCGAGAAGTTACGATAAAAAGCTATTGACTGCATTTTTTTAGGATATGCATAACATAATAAAGGATATAGATTTATTGTTATTGAGACTAATGATTCAATTGAGATCAATACCGTTTTTGAATCTAGAGATGCATTCTTTTATGAAAATAAGTTCATGTCTATTTTCAATATAAATGAAAGTAGAAAACATGTGAAACTACTTTTGGAACCACAGAAAGATGTCATTGTATCTTCTGAACCTAGAAGGAGTAAAAGGACAAGGACTGAAAAGTCTTTTGGGCTAGATTTCATTAATTACTTGGTAGAAGGTAATAGAGATTCTTTCTCTAAGAAAACTTCAGTTTTCTCTTCTATAGAACCTGACCTTCTTCACTTAATGAGGCTATAAAGTCCTTAGATTTAGCTTTTTGGAAAGAAGCTATTAAAGATGAAATGGACTCTATTATGGGTAATAAAACTTGAAAATTAGTTAATCTACCACCTGGTTCTGTTCTGTTGGATGTAAATGGATTTTCAAAAAAAAAATGAAGGTAGATGGAACTATAGACAAGTTTAAAGCCAAATTAGTTACTAAAGGTTTTAAGTAACAAGAAGGTATAGACTATTTTGATACTTATGCACCTGTTGCTAGAATTAGTACTATTCGATTGCTTGTTGCATTAGCTTCTATCTATAACTTCGAAATTCACCAAATGCATGTTAAAACTGCATTTCTAAATGGTGAATTGGATGAAGAGGTTTAGATGGACCAACCTGAGGGTTTTATCATGCCTAGACAAGAACATAAAGTTTGTAAGTTGATTAAGTTTCTTTACGAACTTAAACAAGTATCTAAACAGTGGCATGAGAAATTTGATCAGGTTATGGTTATTAACGGCTTTAAAATACATGAATTTGATAAGTGTGTTTATAGTAAGTTCAATAACGATAAAGGTGTGATTATCTATTTATATGTAAATGACATGTTGATTTTTGGTATTGATTATGATAGCATTGTGAAAGTTAAGATATTTTTGTCATCTAATCTTGAAATGAAAGACATGGGGAGTGCTTATGTCATTTTGGGTATCTGAATTAAAAGGAATACTAATGAGATTATCCTTTCTCAATCACATTATATAGAAAAAATACTCAGAATATTTGATTTATTTGATCGCAAACCTGTGAGTACACTGTTTGATTCAAATATGAAATTGTATCCTAATACTGCTAGAGCTATTGATCAATTAAAGTATGCTAGGGTAATTGGTTGTTTGATGTAAGCTATGACATGCACACGACCTGATATTGCTTATACAGTTGGTAAACTTAGTATATTTACTAGTAATCTTAGCATTAGTCATTGGAATACTGTAACAAGAGTTTTAAAATATCTAAAAGGAACCATAGATTATGGTTTGTGTTACAGTGGGTATCCTACGGTTTTGGAAGGATACATTGATGCTAGTTGGATATCTGACCGAGATGATCATACATCAACCAATGGGTGAATATTTTTCCTTGGTGGAGGAGCTATCTCTTAGGGTTCTAAGAAGCAGACCTTGATTACAGACTCTATCATCGCTACAGAGTTTATAGCTTTGGCTTCTTGTAGCAAAGAGGCTGAGTGGTTTAAGAATTTGTTGTTGGAAATTCCTCTTTGGTCTAAACCAATGTCACCTATATCTTTGCGTTGTGATAGTGAGACTACACTGTCACGAGCATATAGCCACATTTATAATGGCAAATCTAGGTATATTGGCCTGAGACATAGCAGTGTGAGACAATGCTCACTGATGGAGTTATCACTATAGATTTTGTGAGATCATGCCAAAACTTGGCAGATTTGCTTACTAAAGGACTTACAAGGGACTTGGTGAAAAAAATATCAATAGGGATGGGTCTTCAGCCCATATGATTAGTCATCATTGGTGGAAACTCTACTCAACACTTGAAACATCAAGTCTTGAGTTTAATGAGACAAAGTACATCAGATGTAGTGACTGCAAGCACTATACATATTTTTCATCCTAAGAAAAAAGTGCTTGGTACTAGTAATGTAAATGGGGAAACTTGAGTAATAAGCTCTTAATAGACTTATAACATATTGTGTTGAAGTGTTTAAGTTGCTGGAACACTTTAGATAAGTCTCCTTATATGAGTGTCGAAGGTGGTGCCGCCTTCTATGATAACTTAGGCAATCTCTAGAGCACTCTTGAAACAGGATATAAACACAAGGCCAATCCACGTGTTGGCTTTTATGAATTTACCTAAAGAAGAGAATACTGATATGTGAGACATGTCCAATTAGCTATATAGAATTGCTAGTTCAAAGCTTACCTACTATGCCATCCTTGTTAACCTTGATGTGTTATCACTAAGTGACGGTTCAAGTCCATAAGACACCTTCATTTATGCATTTGTTTTCCTTGTCTGGTCAAGATATGTTTTTCAAATTATTTTGAAAATGGTGGGAGATTATTAAAAATATTTTCAAAACATATTATATATGTAGTAATTTTGGGGTTTTCCAAAATGGTTTTGACTAACTTTGAAAAAAGTCTTTATTGCCTTATTAAATGAATCCCACATTGAAAAGTGAGAAGTTTTGTAAGGCATATATAAATGCCAATAACTTTTTATGTATTTCTTTAGAGCAATAATTGGGTGTAGTACTCAAGTGTGAGCATATGTGCAAAGCCACATGTGCGTCACGCGCACGTCTCGCGTGCGAATCGTGTGGCGCAATGTGGCATTTTAGTGGCACACTTGGCACTTGGACACGTGGCACGTGCACATGTGGCGTGTGATCAAGACCATTGATTTTTGTCAATCATGATAATCAATGATCGAATGGCTAATACATAAGCAAAAAAGATTGTATGGTGAGAGTCACACCTGATCATAAAGGTGTGATGAATGATATAATCAAACAATGAATAGATGCGATCTACACCCTTAGATTAGAAAGGGGCGATCCAACGACTGTATTTAAACTTGCAAGTGACTGTTAAAAATCAGTTATTATTTGAATTCTAATAGTCATTTCTGGTCAAAAAGACACGAAAATGTCTATAAAAACATGGCATATTCATAGACAAGAGATACATATTTTTTTTTCTGCAACTTCTCTCTATATTAAAAGCCATTAGAGTTCTTGATTATTTCTAGTTTTTATTGTTCATCATCTCTGAAGTTTGTTTCTGTAGAAGTATACATTTAAATTCTTGGCAGACTTGATAATCAGAGGGCATTCGGGTCTGATTTCATGTGTGCAACATACAGTCAAAATTACAGATTTTTTGGGCTCCATTGTATCCTGGAGGCGATTCGCCATTAACCCAGTGCACACCAGATTTTGAAAATTGGTGAGGGCAAATATCATCTTAAGAAAATGACTCACCCCCTCAATGATTTCCTCATTCCTATGGTTAGTGATGGGATGAGCGGGTTCATTTGGACACCCTTGGTTATGAGGAATAATTGGAGATGACACAAGGGACTTGTCCTCCACTCGGACAACCAAGGTTTGCATTAAAAGAGTCAATTGACTCTTTATCTTATTAAGGCCCTCATCTATTCTAGAGTTCACTTCTCTTTGAAATTTTATGGCTTGTTGAAGTGTGTCCTCTAAGGTATCCTCTATGGTGTCCGCTTGTGTGCCAATGTGAGGAGTGTGATATTCCTCATAGGGTAAAAATTGGGCATGGGGGCATTCACATGGTGGAGTTTGGTAAGGTGGAGGTGGTGCATCGTAATAGTCAAAGGGCTCTTGGTAAGGGTGAGGCTCAAAATAATGATGTGAATATGTGCTCTCATATCCCCTATCAAGGTTAAATTGGTCACACCCCCCAAGAGTGGGAGGTGGTCGTGAAGGCTCCCTTTGGCCATTAACTTTTAGGTGTTCTCTAATAGACATATTGGATGATGAAATGTGTGAAAATTTACCACCAAACATAATGAAGTGCACAATGAATTGGATGCAATGCACAAACAAATGTAGCGTATCGCGCCTCAACATATCATACATAACAATGCTCAATAGTGTTCCATCCAAACCTCCAATCTCCACATAAAAATTCTACCAATTTAATCAAGTTCAATCCAACCAAACCTCCAATTTCCACAAGTTATATACCACCAATTTGCAATGTATACAATCCCTAATTCTCCTCTAGCAATTCTCTAATCAAATTATTAAAATAAAATAAAAAAAATATACAAAATAAACAAAACAAGCCTAAAATAAAGAGAAAAAAAAAGAATGAAAATCTAATATGGTATTTACACAAAAAATGAAACGAAGTTACCGATGACCTAAGCCAAAGATTCCTCCGTCGTGGTAGAAGGGTGGAGATCCAATCCACCAATTACTCTTCAACCCAAAGCTTTGTAGTGTTCGCCTTGTGCCTTTGGTCCCCGGCAACAACGCCAAAACTTGACTCGCCCCCCAAATGCAGTATTCCTACAAATGAAGTTAGTACTCCGCAAGAGTACGGGGGTCGCAATGAAGTATAAACCGGAAAATCCGGTATCGTTCTCTCCCAAGAGACCTAGCCTAATATAGGCTCTAGCACTCAACTTACACTAACCTAACCTAGAATCAAATTGCAATTAAAGAGGGGAATTGGATCTAAAATAAAAAAGAAAATAAAAAGACCGAAAATGTTTTGGGTTTTGATGATGGTTTTGAATTACTAACCTATTGCAATGAAAATAAAAACAATTAACACTAGACAATTAAAGTAAAGCAAAATGAAAATAGAATTAAAGCAATTAAAGGGGAATTTGGCTCAAATGATCCAATCACTCAATTTCGTCCATGGTTTCCAATAGGGTTTATAACTCAAATCGAACACAACATTTAAGTGTGTTTGATTCGGAGAATTTAGCTTTGAAAACCAATTATTCTCAAGCAATTGAAATAAGATACATGTTCGATGGGAAATCAAAGGTTAATACCATTGATTCAACTTAGTCAATACCAAATTTGTGGTTTGTGCATTGATTAGCCAAATATAGTCAATAATTTAGGTTTTCTAAGGCATCTTCAATCAATTGTTGGGAATGAATTTCTAGAAATTGTAGAGTATTTGTCTAGTCAAGGGTCCTAAATAAATACCATCGATTTGGGTGATCAAAATCCCCAAACTTAGTCAATAATTCAAGTTTTCTAAAATTTCACATGTAATTACTAGAAATTCGAATTCTAGAAAAATATGGCAATCAATTCATAAGATACCTCTATTAAATTTATTGGATTATTTGGGTGATTTTCACATTTGAACCCAATTTAAAAACTAGCTAATTAAATTCATCCTAAAAACATGTAAAATGGAAAGAAAGCATGTAGAAATTTAAACTAAAATTTACTTAATGATTAAGAGTGTTTGGATACAAAAAAATACAAAAAAGTGCAAGAAAGTAAAAGAAAATACAATACAATGAAAGGAAATTACAAGTTGTACTTCTATATTACCATTACAAAGCTAAATCTAAGCTAAAAATGAAGAAAAATAGAAAAACTAACCTTTTGAGAGCTTCTCTCGCCGCCCCCTTGCTAAAACTAACCCTAACTACAAGAAAAACCTACAAAAACCCTAAAAACGCCGCTTCGGACGCAAAAAATGCATTCTGGATGAACAGTAACCGTTTGAATACCATTTGAATGGTGCGTCTAACGGCCGTTTGAAGTGTGTTCGGACGGTGAACAGTAACTGTCCGAACAGTTACTGTTCACCATTCGAACGAGCACGTCCGAACGGTGAACAGTAACCGTTCGGACGGGTACTATTCATACTGTTCGACTGTAGAAATTTTGAAACTTAATTTGACCACCCTAGAGTTCGATTCAGCTGATGAATATTTAGAGCCAAAGTTGTAGAGCTTGAAGTTTTCTTTCCAATGACGCAAAAATCAGCTCAATTGAATATCGGAGTAAAAAGTTATGGCCAAAATACCGAGACAGGTTTAAATTTTCATGAATAAATTATTCGCCTTGAACTCGCTTTGATTATTCTTTATTTCTTTTCACCTTTATTAACTTATATAACCTACAAAACATACTCAAATAAATATCTAACTAAAATAAAATAATTAATTATAATATAAGTCTAACAAAATACAAATTAAGGGCTTATGATTACACTTTTAGAGTGTAATCAGAAAAGTAATATTAATCGTACTTTAGTTGTTATTATTTATCTCCTTATTTCTTTTACAGATTTATGCACTAACAGTTTTGCTATCGTTATGAATGGTGGTATAATAAGAGTTAATTGGAAACCTTTGACTCTGACAAAGCCTTTTTTCTTTTTAATATATTGGTGGATTTGTGTGGGACTTAAGTGGCGTGGGTTGATATGAGCCCTGGTGAATAGCAATTAAATACATAGTTATACATCTTGATATTGAATAACAGAATTAAATTTTGAAGAATAGAAAGAAATTAACTTCAAAACACGGACAATTCAGAAAGAAAAAAACTATTGAAGTAGCAATTGAAACAGTAAAATTGTAGAATCAACATATGGTAAATAAATTATATATGTTCCTAAATGTTGTGTATGGTGCGGAAAGTTTGCATAGCTCAGTATAAAATTTTTATGCTATTTCGTTACATATTCTTTCGGTTAGTATTTTCTTGCAAATTGAAAATGGACTTTGGATTACAAATAAACCTAGTTTATTTGTTGCAATTTGCAGATTAATCTAACTGACTTTGGATTTACAAATGCTTAATTAAATTGAAAATTTATATTATCCACTATCATAACAAACAATTAGTAGTTTCCTACAACAATCATATATATAAGGTACTGCAATTCAATTGATATTCTATATTAATAATAAATTTGTGAGCTTTTGGCCGGGAGAATCACCGATGTATCAGTTCCGTTGATATCCCAATGGTTAATCAATTGGATGGATGTGTCAACTTCAGTCAATCAGTGACGTAGAGATCTTACAAAGTAGCTTGAGATATGGTAAATTTTGTGCCTGGGAAGTACACTCCATATAGTTTTTAATACGTCAATACGAATACATAAAATTAATATATGGAAAATACTATATTCACTAGCTAGTGTGAACTGTGCAAGTCCATAAATATTTGGACAAAAGATCTTGCTGCAGTTTATGTGTTTAATTATCAATACTTGCACATATTGGTAATGCAATACATAAATCTCAATGGAAAAATTGTTGCGTTGACAAAAAAAATTTTTTTAAAACTAAATGTTTCATGTAGTAGCACACCTTATATGCAAGTCCATGAGTGCATTGAGAATCTTGAAATTGTATTTACTTGCAAATTGTAAGAGAATTACTAGTGACGAATATTCTCATCACTTGAATTCTTGGTTGCCAAGTTCACAAGAAAAGGAAACTCGGAATTCTCCATCTGCTTGACGTATATACATATAGATATGTATAAATATCTTCTGTCTTGGCAACCAAATAACATATAATCTCAAAAAAATTGTTCCAATTTTGGCAGGGTTTCTTGAGGTTTATAGTATGTGATCTTACTAGTGCTATGTCATGCCCATGTTGTATGTGGTAGAACTTCTGTCAGAGGGACATTCTCTCAACTTCCATGAACCATTAGGATTTCAGGGAAAATCATTTAATATATAAGGGATTAGTTCTACTTTGGACATGTCTCCTAGGGCGAATATGGCTGCACTTGCACTAGGTGAACCTGCAACAACTCACATGGAGAACTCATTAGCCTACTCAAATCTGTCAAGGAAAATGGGCACACCAAATGCCGTGAAGCCCCGATTCCCTGTAAATTAATGATGATTCACTGATGTCAATGTGCCCTCTTGCTGAAAATTCATCACCGAAAATAGGTTATGAAGATTGATACCGCAATTTCATGGTCTAAACCCATGGAAGTGGCCTATAATATGAGTAACCAGTTAATCTTCAAGAAAACCATGAACAAGCACGGTGCTGCATTCATGTATTTGGCTCAAAAGTCTGGAGATCTTGAGCTTTTGTCTCTCTTTTTTGCTCGTGCACGCTATGGATCATGTCCTCTCTCTCTCTCTCTCTCTCTCTCTCTCTCTCTCTCTCTCTCTCTCTCTCTCACACACACACACACACACACACACACACACACACACACACACACACGTTCAGGATGTCCAGCCTAGCCACTATGACTCAATATGGAAGTAAAATAGTCAAAAACAACCTTTCCTATTCGCCCTACTCTTTCTTGAAGATCTTTTTAATCTTTTTTTGTAGCAATCATATTTAGCAGGAGTTTCTTCCCACCATTGTTGTGAAGGATGCATTGGAGTTCATGAGAGAGAGAAGAGAGAGAGAGAGAGTTTGGGTATTCAATATAGAGTTTCCATTAGCAACTCCATGCCAGAAAAGTTAAAGATGGTATTGGAGAAGTGGTCCCAAATGAGATCTCGGAAACCCTAGGTTACATTTAAAAACCCTAACTCTGACTGAACTTCAACCTGGCTCGGTATTTCAGCAAGTCCTTTTTAAGGGAAGATTGCCCAATCCCTTTTACTATAGTAAAATATAAGCATGCCCTAAAATTTAATGGGATTATTTGCGTAAAACTGGTCATGTAATATCTCGAGATGATGGTCACGCGTTCTAGGGTTAAAAAAAAACCCTAACCCTAGTATATATATTGATTATTGACTATTCTAAGAGATCACAGACATGGCCCACACAAAAACTTCCATAAACCTTACCATAATGGGTTACATGAACTTCAAAAGTTACCTCAATAGAGAGAGAGAGAGAGAGAGAGAGAGAGAGAGAGCGAGAGAGAGAGAGGGGGGAGAGAGATTTTACCTATTCTGTCAGAGAAAGATCAAGAAACATAATCTTTAATCAGACTGCTGAATGATAAATTTGGCCGATGATGAACCAGTTATCCCTATGAATTGAACATATGGACTACAAAGACTTCGAGAGAAAGAACAAAATGTGGATGAAGAAACCAAAATGAAGGCTGAATATCTAATATATCTGCATGTACATACAAAAGAATCAACAACCAAATTTTGTGTTTAAAAATCATGTATTAGCCCTTAAAACTTTAAATTCATAATTATCGATCCGAATTTGATGCATTAGAGAAAAAAATTGGTTTTTATGAATGTTAAATTGGTCCTCCGCTATGTATGCAGAAACACTTTGGGAGAGGGTATTTGCGTCACACTGAAGAAATGGATTATACATATGAAATCGGTTCTGTTTTGACTAGGGTTTATAAATCGATTACCACAAAAAAAAAAAAAAAGAAGAAATATGGAATACTCTGAGTAATAATGCAGTTGACAAGAAATTCAATAGTATTAATAAGAGAGCAATAAGAGAGTCTCTGGTATCTAGAACATCTTCTGAATAATTGTTTCAAAGAATCCTTAGTAGAAGATAAGAGAATTTTAATAGAAAAATGGAAATGTGCCGATTTAAAAGCCGATCTTGAAAAAAATTAGGTTACTCGAGTTGGCATCTGGAGTTCTGAAAGATTTATACAAATCAGGCTTCTTACACATCTTGTTGCAGACTGCATATGAAAACCTTTTAATTAAAAGATAAACCATCACAACAATCTAGTTCCAAATGGCACAAGCCAATTGCACAATTGATAATCTCATTCTACATAACATCCTTACAAGCCAATGGCACAATTGTTAATCTCATTTTGCATAACATCTTTACCCAGTGTAAAAGAAAAGGGGGGAAAAATGGAAAGAAAGAAAATTGAGCTGATCAGGAGATAGATCAAAAGTTACCTTAAACTAGCTACTCACCAATTTGATCATAGAATCTTTCACAAGTGAAATCACAGAAATAGCAGAAAACATCCCCTACCATGATCTTTTTCATCATCTCTATTATTGCTACAAAGTCTTAGATATTAAAGTTCAAGATGACTCTGTGAGAGAGCTTTCACCCTTTTCAAGAACTCTGAACTCTAATGGAGTTGATGTTCCAGTTTGCTTCTCAAGTTGATCACCTTTTGGGTTTGTTGCCTCATCTTTCTCTTCAGAGCTACTGGATTTGTTTTGGTTGGCTCTCTCTCTTTCAGACTCCCTATATTTATGCAAGTACCTCACTATTGCCTCAGCATAGTCATCAAACCCTAGTGAACTCAGAGCCCAACAAATGTCATCTCCATTCACCGTTTTGCGATTCTCATTGTGACACTTGTCAGATGCTTCCCCAGTGACAAAACTTATGAACTCTGATGCACATTCTTGCATTGTCTCTTTGGCTTCTTTGGAAATCTTGGCACTTGGTGGCAAGATCAGCTTCATGATCCGACCAACATTGGCAATCGGCAGCAATCTATCATGCTCATCAGCCATGTCTAGAGCCTGATCGGCTTCAATACATGTCGCTCTTTAACTGGAAGACTCGCTTCAATATAGATGAAACCGTATGAATGTGCATGCGCATGTGTATGTGCACAATGTGAACGCAGCATGTCATGATAACCACATGTGCTGCAGCAATTCATGGGCAGGGATAGCATTGAGGATGCCAAATTATTGGCTTAACTCAATTTTGATGGCACATTTTAGGCCCCATCTTGCATGGGACAATAGTCATTGAGAGGACAAGGGTTTTTTTTGGCATAATTATGAAAACTAGAAATGTTAACTCACAAAAAAATGGGGACAAAGGATAGAAAATATGCAATTAAGATGTACTCTTACAAATAGAAACTCGATTTGAATTAACTGGAAGACGCCTTTATATAAAAAAGATGGACTATCAAACCTCTTTCTCGATTTGATAAAAGCCCAAAGAGGTGAATAGGGTTCCAATGAAGCAGAGATATGTAAAGAGCAAGTCCGAACCAAGTTGTATGAATCACGTGACAAGAGCTCAGTGTGGATAAGCTCTCAGAGTGCTTTTGAATGAGCTAATTAAAAAATAAAATCCAAGTCCATGTTTTCACGAGGCAATTCTATATTAACCTATGGAATCTGACCGAATCCACTTATTTGCAAGCTCACCATCCGCATTTCGGTAAAGAAGTGGAATTTGAAAAGTTTAGGCCCAATAAAGGCTTAGTTCATAACAAAGTGCAAATGGTCCCCTCCAGCCCCCACCTCTTCCCTACTATCTTTAACTTTTAATGTTCCCAACATTGTCTAGATTTAATCAGTTTAAAATATGCTCCTACAGTTTAAATGAATGGACTACATTTGTGCACGATTGCATTTTTGGGGATGGATCAAAAGAAACAACAGCTGGAAAGAATTGATTAGAAACCCTAGTGCTAGATTACCTCATTCTTAGGTTTACTTACGCTTCGTTTGTAACTTGAATTTTAAGTGAAAAAAATAAAGAAAAAGAAAAATGTGGATTCAAATTTTCTTTTTTCCACCGAAAATTTAGATTCCAAGCATAGTTAGGTACCAGTCAAGTCCCAGAACAATGAAATTTCAGTAAGATGCTATCAGTACGTCAATATGCCCTTCAACCCTTTCTAGAGTGTCTCAGCATCTTACTTGCTATATTTTGATCACTATTTACTGTAAACAGAATAGCGTACTCATAGTATCATCTCTCTAAGTTCAGCCAGTTCTGTGAATCGACATAAAGAAATGTCACTATGGCCTTCCTAGAATGGTTAAGTAGCACGTCATTGCTCTAATATGCACATAATTGATAAAGAACTTTTAGGTTTATGCAAAGCAATACTCAAACTTTGACCTAAACTTATAACTTCAGGAAGAAAATGATCAGATGCTTCTAGGCTACTTATCAAAGTTCACTTCTAAAATAGAAGAAAATAAAGTTCGATGACTACAACATTAGAAGAGGAATTATTTGACAAAAAATAATAGTTCTGATTTTGGCACCCGCAGTGTTTTGAATCAATGAAAATGCAATGAGGGTTGTAATGGAAATTACTCTGCCGATTGTTTCCCCAAAATTAGTGCAGAATTAACAACCATATGTTCATTGTGTTTTATCTTGTTTATAAATTTTATCCTGAAATCTATTTCCATACATTTCGTTTAAATGTTGCTAATGCTACCCAAAAGCAGTCTAGGGGTTTGCCACTAAATCTCTTTGTGCCGTTTCAGCATGTTCGATTATAACTTGAGAGCAGGTCTTTATCATTTCTTTCGGACTCTAACTGGTATTTCGTACCTCATACCTTTTTATCCTAAGCTTCTCTTGGACTTCCATGAACATGCTTTGGATCAGTTCATATGTCCTTTCTTTATCCAACGTTTTTATTTTCACCTGGGAGTAATACTAATCACTTATTTTAATATGGTTACCTTGGCTGAAGTCAGACCATGAAATGTTTGCTTTTGTTTGTTCGACATTCAGTTGTATAAGCTAGCATGACTAGAAATTAATGAGATTACATATCTTTGTCCCATCATCCTCAATATATAGTCTTCACTAGACTCAAATCCTTCTGGTATCTTGCACATATATATATAGCAGGAAAATTCAGAACTAATAAGAGCATTCAGTTTCCAAAGCAAGAACTGAATAATTCACTCATTAATCAGGTTGATAATGGTAGTGATAATCCATATATATAGCAATACCCAAGAAACTTTGGTATATAATCAAGTTGTTTCAAAATAGAAAAATCTTGCCTTAAGATTAAGACCAGTCCATTTTACGTGAAAATCTGTCTAGACAAGTAAACAAATGCAAATTCCCTCATCTGTGATAGAAAACATTCTTATGGGTTCTATAAATTTGCATTCATCACAATTTTCATTTTCTAATTGATTAAGTTAGCATATGCCCGTAGATTGTTAGGGAAGTACACTTTTGAATAACATATAAAGCTGTACAAAGCTTTTCTTATTGACACATCTAGGGTTTGAAACATTAATTAGGGTTCCCATCGATATTAAGGCATTAAAGAGATGTAATAAACAAATGGGTATGGGTGAAAATCCGTAAAAAGAGAACTTGAAAAACCCTAAAAGCTTGAAAGTCTTTTGAGGACCTTAGAAAAAATATTACATTTTATGTATCATCTTTATAGTCCTATACTTAATGTTAAGATTCCACTCCTCCCCTTCCTAACCTTGTTCAGATTAGCATCTAATTATGTGTTCTAATTATATCCACTTGATGGAAAAGGGTGTCTTTCCAAATGCTTCATGTCACTTTTTACCATCTTTAATATCCTTCCATAGCCTATGGATGCTCTTGAATTGGTGTGTGGAATAATTCCTTTACTTAACTACTCTACGTACGATTGGAGGTTTAGATCTACCCCAACCCAATTCAGACCTTTATCACCTAATTACTTGATGCGATCACTATAAAGTACAATATATCCCTCTTCTAAAATACAAGTGACAAAACAACTTGCACCAAGAAACAAAATTTGATAGGATTTCAAATCTAGAAAGAAATTCATTTAATTTGAAAAGCCTTAAACACTTAACTCGTTTGTAGTGGAAATTTGAGCAATGACTAGTAAAAAGTTTAAGAGGTTGAGGAATTAGTTTGCAATAGATGCCAAATATTGAATTTTATCGACCATAAAAAAAAAAATATTCGTGCTCATATGATCTATGCAATAAAATTTAACTGTAGTTAAGTTTATCATTTAAAAACTAAATATTTAGCTCATATATGTTATAATAGTTTCTTGTCGAGTATATTGAATTGCCAATTCATTACAGATGAATGTTCAATTTTGTTCTCTCTCTTTCTCTCTCTTCAAGGGTAGGGGGTGGGAAGCTAGCTGATGGACACATATAATGTTATAAAAAAAATTAACCAACCCTGTAGCCTACCAATGGAATAATTTGATATGATTATTTTCAAGGGACCGATATTATGTTCGATTTTCGTAATTGGTTGACCATTTTATGCAACCTTTTCATTAGTCAAATTAGCTTCGCTTAAGTAGACAAATGATTCTTGGCTAACATTTTTTAAAATGACATATGTGATAGTATTAATAATGAGGTTATTATATTATTATTCTAATATAGAAATCTCCTCAAGCCATTTATAAAAGTATCCAAATGTGCTTATTGTTGTAAAAAAAAATAATAGCATCAACAGATTAAAACAATTATGTATCATTTGATAAGGAAATTAACATCTATATTTTTGCATGACCTAACAACAAAAACTTGTAAAGCCTTTGATGATTTTATATATAGACAGTATGGACGTTATACTCTTTTCGTTTAGTCCCACCTTGTCTGCTTATAAGGCATAGAATGGGGCTTATAATTCATATGAAAAAATCACACTATTTATATATTTTAACATAACATTTATATATAATAAATAAATATTTTTTTGTATAACGGGTTTGAACAAGCCAGGATATTGCACCTTGTTTCTAGACCCGACCTAACCCCAATTAGTATCACCCATACTCTTCCCATTAGGAGCTGGGCAAGGCAGGGTGGTGACTCGAGATGCTAGGTTGTTTTGTCAACCCTATCTGTAATAAAGGCTTATGTAGTTTTCACTTTTTTTTGAGAAAAAAAAAAAGATATGTTAGAAAAAGAAGTCTCCAAATCAACTACACTAATAAACTTTAAAAGAATACGGGTTTAACAAATAGATCAAAAAGACTTTTGAAGGCCCCAAATTTTGTAAGGATAAAGTAATGAGTTTGAGTTACTCACCTCGCGTCCTGTCTTACCCCATGTTTGCTTTTATGAAAATAGGTTAGGATAACTTAATCCGGTTGTTGAGGTTTAGATGCAAAATAATAAAATTATCCTCCAATAGGTTACCCCGGTGATTCAAATTTGAAGACAAAATTCTCCCCCAAAGAATTAATAATTCTGAGATTATTGTCTTGAGGTTAATTATCCACCCTTATCCGGCCTTAACCCCATCCCGGGAAACAAATGTGGCCTACATGCTATAATTAAAATGCCCCAATCCATATCAGATAAAGGGATGTTGAAAAAAGGATGCCCAAAATCAACTAGACTAGCTAACTTGAAAAAACAATCAATTTAATAAAAAAATTGTACAGCAAAAATTTTTCTTACAGTCTTTAAATTTTTTTAAAACCTTACATGTTATTAAAGCCCCATATAATTTCTACATCTTTTTTAGGGAAAAAAAAAAAGAGAGAGAGAGAGAGAGAGAGAGAGAGAGAGAGAGAGAGAGAGAGAGAGAGAGAGAGAGAGAGAGGCCCAATCCAATTGAAAAAGGCCCAAATTAATGCTATTTAACTTTAAAAAAAAAGAGAGAGAGAGAGAGAGAGAGAGAGAATTTAAATAAAAATTTACTAGTGTGTGAAAAGTAAAATAGAAAAAACTCATTTAAAATTGTCATTTTAAGCATCTAATTATCTCAAGCCGGCTTGCATGAAGTTTTATAGATGGTTAAAGTAATTTTCACTTAGCTTCTAAAATTTGTTCCATCTTTGACCCTACAATATATGAATGAAGTTGTAAAAATAGCTGCGTGGATATTCTGGGCCATTTGATAGTGCTAACAGTTTTTATTTTTTGTTGTCTGTTTTTGTTGTTAGTATTTCGTATTTTATTTTTGTTTTTTCGCAAAAAAAAAAGTGAAAAACGTCTTTGGTAACCCTAAAATTTTTTTATCTTTTATTAATTTTATGTTAAAAATATTTATTTAAAATTTGTAGGGCAGTGGCGGCCGGTGGGGATGGCCAAAGGTGGCTGGCGGCCGGCTGTGGTGACCATTGGTAGTGAGTAGCAGTAATGGGTGGTGGAGGAGGAGAAGTGCAAATACTTGTAAAAACAAAAACAAACACAAAAACCACTTATTTGTGTTTTCAAATTTGTTCCAAGATTTTGTTTTTTGTTTTGAAAAATTTTGAAAACAAAACTTGAATTACAGAAAAAAAAATTTGCTATTTTATTATTATATACATATGTAGGTGCAATTTTTAGAAAAGCCCGGTTGAACTCTCAAAACCGAATTGACGAGTACAAACAATCTACAAGAGAAGAAGACGATGAGAATATCTCAACTCTCTTTGGGCTGAAAGCACTCAAATGATTAAGTTAGCAAGCTTAATCATAATGAATCGAATAAAATACTGGAGAGTTAGAACTCAAATGAACGTACCTTACACCTTTAGTGTATGAGGGTATTTATAGGCTTCGGAAGGCCATGTTCCCTTTGGGAATTGGAGTCATTTTCCTCTTAGAAATCCTTGTTGATGAAGTCGGTTTAATACTTTGAACTTATCTTTTATTTGTCCTAATTCACTTAGAAATATGATTCGTATTATGAACTTCATTAGCCCTAGTACTTTTTGGATTAAGATCCATGGACCAGCCCTTTTGAGTCCTTGCCTTTGGTCAGCATGGGCCTGGTCTGATGGGTTGACACTCGCGGGCTGACCTCACTTGGGCTGGTCTCTCTTGATTTTAGGCTTGGCTTTTATTAGGCCCACAATTGCCCCCAGCCCTTGTGCCCTGTTTGGACAAACAAAGGGGACAAGGGCTAAGACTTGGATTTAAAGTTTTTCCTTTAGCCTTCCCACCATTTCATAATACGTGGACGTCCCGTATGGGCCCTGCAATCGAAGGAACGCGTCGATTGGGCTTCCGAGGTGACGGTTGGCTCAGGCATCATGATGGCCACAACTGAACCAATAGCAGGGCTCACTATAAATTAAGCGTATCCTTTTCCATTCTCCACATTTGAATTTGGCTTAAGACTCATGGCAAGCGAGAGAATGGACTCTGCCCTAATTCTGTAAGTATTTCAAACCTTTGCTTTCTTCACTTTCCGTCTTACTTTTCTGCAGTCGTCCCCTGATTGTGGCTCGCTTTAAGAAACTTATAGATAGTCCAATGGCTATTTCTGCTTTTAAGGCTAGATACAACATTGCAGATCAGGTCAGCATTGAGTTGGTTGACTCAGACAACTATAGGATGGAAGAAACCGATAAGGGGATGCCTTTCCCCGTAATTGCCATCGTAGTGGATGGCGTTAGATTTCCTTTACATCCTTTTCGTGTTAAATTCCTTCAACACCATAATATATGTCCTGCCTAAGTCAGCCCAAATGCTTATCAGATTGTAATGGGGATGCTAGAGCTAAACCGAATCCTAGGCATTAACCTAGGGCTTGCCGAGCTTGATTTTTGCTATACTCTCTACAAAGTCAGGCATGATAATTGGAAAGTATACCTTAGGGCAACCGACAAAAGTAGGAAAATAGTGAAGTGTCTCCCATCTTTGGGTAAGGGTGTTTATGATGTCAAAATCTGGGTTTCTAGCCGTTGGGAGTTTGGCGACCTTCTTGCTGATCAAATGCCACTAAGTCGATGTCGTAAGACCCCTTGAGAGTTAGGTTGGTGCCAACCCCTTTTTGTTTTATGTTTAACTTGCCTTGTTTTGATTTTTTCAGTATCTGGTACGAATAAAAAGTAGACGTGGGGTGTTAATTTACTTTATCTAAATAAGGTCTTAAATTACAGAGGTACTGGTCGGTTGCGTGATATCGCAAGGATTCCTCATATCCTATCGAACTACCCTTTCTAGGTTTCCACCTTCACCACTTTGTCTGGGATCCTGCCAGGGGTGATTGCCAAGCTATCGAAAGACGGTGCAACCGATGAGTTTGCTGAGATCCCAGTAAGGATTATAATTGAGCATATACACCTCGATGACCGAGTACCCGTTGCCTACTGATGTGCTGCCACTAGTAGGGAGTTCAGGGACTCAAGTTATTGAAGACGTGATACTGGTGTCATCAAGAGTTAACTTCGTAAGTTGGGAATCATTTGAATTGCCTCAGACCATTACTGACACAGCGGCCCATCCTACAGATCATTCAGTCCAAGACATATCCTTGGATCGGTCAAGGTCATCCAGATCAATGTCAACTTCAAGTCCATTCACGGTGCTAGACCGCTGAGCTACTGCCAAAATTGGGAAGAAGCGTCAGCTAGTTTTCGGACTTCGACACTCTTGATATGATGAACCTTAGGGAGATGGTGTTGCAGAAGATGGTAAAGAAATTGAAGAACTTAAGAAGCGTGTGGCTGAAATGGCGAAGCTCGTTCCCCCTACCCCCGTTACAGAGGTCTGCCCCATCGAACCAGGAAAACAAAAGAGGGAGATGAGGGCGGCGAAGAAAAAGCCATTAGCGGGAAAAGGACTGATTGAGCCCGCACCAAAAAAGGCCAAAGTTGTGTCGACAGACCCTAATCCTAGTAACAATGCTACAACTAATGATGCTGACTTTGTGGTCGTTAAACCCATAGTTGGCAACTCCCGTATGCAGTTGACTGACTCTTTGATCAAGTCCACTGAAGTGGTGATGGGGGTGGTCAAAAGTAACCTCCAGCAGGTTAACGTTGACTTGTTGAAGAGGAACGATGACCTCTTTATCTTTCTGGGAGCCTTCCATGATTCACTGCTGGTAAGTTCCTTCACCCATTTATTTTCAGCAGTTACTTGTTAATTGTGTACTGATCTTGTTGTCTTTGTTTTACTTCCAGGACTCTCTCAAAGCCTTGGAGGCCATGTGCCGCTTTCAAGTTTTGTCTGAGGAGCACAACTAGCTCGTTGAGAAGCATGGCACACTTAAAATGGAGTGGATCCAGGCAAAACAAGCCTAAATAACCACAGAGAAAGAAGCAAAAAAGACAAAGATTGCGCTGGACCAGGCTACAGCCGATCTGATCTAAAAAGATGATACTATGTCGAAGCTAGAGGATAACAAGGCCATACTCTCGGTGGACTTATTCAAGTCAAAGGCCGAAGTCGAGGAGCTTAAAGCCAACCTTGCCAAGGAGAAGCCAAGTTTGAGGAGAGGCACAAGCAAAACTTGAATGATACTGCCGACCAGATGGTCGATCTCTCGCAGTCGATCTTCATCGAAGGCTGGCATGAGGCTCTGAAGGCGATGAATGTCTAGAGCTCCTCCATTCTTTGGAAGAATATTCCAAACTACTTCGAGAAAACATTGGGGGGCAATCCTGAGGGTGCCTTCGAGACAGCCAAGGGTTCAGACACTCCGGCTGAAGGTGTCGTCCCCAAGACGACTGAAATTGATGCACTGAAGACGACTGATGCCAAGATTTTAAATACTGCTGAGGCTGAACCTACTATCTTTGACTTAGCAGATCCTACTAAAAAGCCTGTTGAAGACGTAGTTTAGTTTTTACTTTTTCTATTTTGAAGTAAGTGTATCTTTCTTTTGCAAAGTTTTGTAATGAATCAGCTATTTTGAATGCATATGAATTCAGTTTTCCAAGTTAATTCTTGTGTGGTTATTCTTTAGTTAGCCCACACGATTTTAGTTCTGGATTCTTGATCTATGTTGCCTTTCTAGGCCAAGGCCTTCATTGGTCGACCTGCCCTAATTTTTGGGATAGGAACATGCTTTTTAAACTTGATTTTTTTGTGGCCTTCATTGCCAACCTGCCAACAAGTTGGACAAGACCAAGTTTTCACACTTGATTTTTTATGGCCTTCATTTGCCGACCTGCCAACAAGATGAACAGAATGAAGTTTTTACACTTGGTTTTCTATGGCCTTCATTGGTCGTCCTACCAACATGTTAGACAAGACTAAATTTTTACACTTGGTTTTTTATGGCTTTTATTAGCCAACCTGCCAATATATTAGATAGGACCAAGTTTTTACACTTGATTTTTTATGATCTTTATTAGCCAACCTGCCAATGAGTTGGATAGGACTAAGTTTTTACACTCGGTTTTTTATAGCCTTCATTGGCCGACCTACCAACAAGTTGGACAGGATCAAGTTTTTATACTTGGGTTTTTATGGTTATCCCCCTTTTTTTGTAATTTTGTAGTTTTGCTGAATTCATTTGCAACTTTTGAGGGAAAACAATATATTATCAAAGATTGTAGTAGATCATTACATCATTTTAGGGAACACCCCTACTAATAGAATTTTCTGAGATTGCTAGCGTTCCAAGGTCGGGGTAGTTTTCTTCTTTCTTCAACAGTTTCCAGTCGGTATGCCCCACGCTGACCTAGGATGCAACTCTATAAGGATCTTCCCAGTTTGGGCCAACCTTGTCCTCTGCCAGTTTCTTGGTTGTCCCCAATACTTTCTTTAGCACTAAGTCACCAGGAGCAAAAGCTCTTGGTTGGGCTCGTTTGTTATAAGCTCGGCTCAGTTGCTAATGATATCCAGTAAGGTTGAGTAGGGCAGCTCCTCTCTTTTCTTCAATAAGGTCGAGATCCTTTGCCAAAGTCTAGTCGTTGAGGCCAGTGTTGCATGCTGCCTATCTAATGGTTGGGAGTCCGACTTCTAAGGGTATTACTGCTTCCACCCCATATGTGTCGTGCCCTAATTTTCACACCCGAAAAAGACAAATGAGAAAAACACAATGCTCTCTCATTAGAACTCATCCTCCTAAAAGGATAAGTGTGACTAGGTTTGAATTGAAAATTGATTTTGATTAAGGGCTTTTGGAAAACAATTTAGAGTTGCCACCTAACTTGATTAAGGTGAGTTAGGTCATCAAAAATTAAGCACAATCCGAAGATTACACTTAGAGTTTTTGAAAAGAGATTTTGAAAACTTCCTCAAGAGAGGATTTTTTTTTTTTTGAAAAATAGGTTGTTTGGCAACCTTTAGAAAAACTTAAGCTCTTTTAGAAAATAACTCCATTTGGTCTTCGAAAAACAGTGATTCTAGGTTCGAAGGTTGGTTACGTGTAGGAAAGACCCACGAAGCCATTATCCTACCTTGCCCTTGTGGTACCTACATATCTATTCACCCTAGATTCACTCATTTGGAATTTTTTATTAATAACTGTCTAAAACTATCCACTTTTGAAAAGAATTTTGAAAAGAAGTTGACATGATGCATGATATGCTAGTGCAAGAATTTGATTTGATTTGAAAGTAGATTTGAAAAGACTTGATTTGAAAGTAGATTTGAAAAGACTTGATTTGACTTTGAAAATAAATTTGAAAAGAAAATTTTGATTTTGAAAATAGATTTGAAAAGGAGACTTTGAAGTTTGAAAGAAAGTTTTAGAAACTGAAAGTAGAGATTTGAAATAGATTTTGGAATTAGAAACTTGAAATAAATTAAAGAATTAAAAACTGGAAAAAGGTTATAACCGCACCCATGAGGATTGCCTATATATCCTTTTGTTGAAAATCAGCTCAGTCATAGTTCGGACAAGAGTGCGATTAAAAATAAACACTTTAAGATTTTAGAAAAGTTTAATTTGAAAAGATTTGATTAGAAAAGAGTTTGATTTGAAAAGAAGATTTGATTTGAACTTGGAATAGAAGATTTGAAATTGAAAATTGATTTTAAAAAACTTAGGATTTAGGAAAGATAGGATTTGAAAAGATTGGAAGTGATTGGATTTGATTTACAAATACTTGACTTGGAACAGTTGGAAAAGATTTAACTTCAATGTTTGATTTAGAAATTTTGAAAAATTAGAGTTTAAGAAAGATTGGATTTAGGAAATCTTGGAATTAGGAAAGTTTCAAAATAGGAAGGTTCCATTTTAAGAAAGTTCTGAATTTAGAAGGTTTCAAATTAGGAAAGTTTCTTTTTAAGAAAAAGTTGATTTTGGAAAGATTCAAATTTGAAAAGTTAGAATTAAGAAAGATTTGAATTTTGGAAAGAATTGGAATTGGAAAGCTTTGAATTTGGAAAGTCTTGAATTTAAGAAATGTTAGAAATTAGGAAAGGTTTAAATTTAGAAGGATTAAAGAGTTTGAAATTTGAAAAAGTTTGACATTGTGAAAGTTTAGAATTGGAAAAGGATTGAATTAAGAAATATTTAATTTCTATTTACAAAAAGAGGTGATTTGATTTTTTTTCCAAAAACAGATAATTGGATTTGGTTTCCTAAGTTGGAAGACTAGATTTGACATGGAATTGAAAAGGATGAGATTTGAAAAACTTGGATTTAGAAAATATGATTTGACATGAAAAAGAGGTTTAGAAAACCTAAAAGTTCGATATAGAAAATAGAAATTTGAAAAGTTATGATTGGGTGTGAAAAAGGAAAGTAGAAATTAGGGTTTCCTAATCACTGACTCTAGGGCTTGACTTGGACTCCAAGAAAAAAAGGTTTTGGAAAGTAAATCTTTTAAAAGAAATTTCTAGGAAGGAAATTTGAAGAGTGGTTTTTTTTAGAAAGTAGAATTTTGAAGAGAGCTTTTGGAAACGGATTTTTGGAAAGAGTTTTTAGGAAAGTAAGTTTGAAAAGAGATTTTAGATAAAGAGATTTTTAGAAAGTAAGTTTAAAAAAGAGATTTTGGAGAGGATTTAAAAAGAGGTTATGGAAAGGAGATTTTCAAAAAGTGATTTGGAAAGAGAATGGAATATGAACTTTTACAAGTCTCTAAAAATATCTCACTTTCCTAAAACGATTCAAACCATAAGAAGATTAGAACCATTCTAGGATTGTGGTTTTGAAAACAACAAAGATTTGAAAATATTAACCATGATAGTCACTTTAAATATAACACTTTCTTAAAGCAACCCTAACCATGGAATGGGTAGAATCACTTTAAGATTGTGATTTTGACGAAAACAATTTTAGGCTTTACACCTAAAACTTATGTAACACTTTCTAAAAACAATTCTAACCATGGAGTCGTTAGAATCATCTTAAAATTGTGATTTTTGAAAACATGTTTGGAAGAAGGAGATTTTAATGCAAGTTTTTGAAAACAAGTTTAGAAAATGATTTTGAAAAAGATGTATGAGTATGATATGCACAATGCAAGTAGGGCCGTGAACATACAAGGTTTAGGCTTCACCACAAAATCAAGGGGGCCGAATTCACATAGTCTAAGGTTGAATTAGAGGAAAGCCCCGAAATGGTGACTTTCAACCATTCTTTCTACACATGAACTAGGGATTTCCTTGTTTCAAGCATGCAAGAAAGGGAGGGGAGGGAAGAAAATAAGGGATTAAAATAGAAGAAAATCCAAGTGGGTTAAAAGAGAGAATAGAGAGGAGAGAATTGCGTAAACGTAAATAAAAAATCAACCTTGTGTCTTCTTTGATTTGCTTGCTTTAATTGCTTTACTCCACGTCAATCTTCGAAAGCTTTGAGATTACAGCACCTTGAATCTTCAATGGTCGGCTTAGAGGCTCGTGTAGGTGTGTATTGAGTGTATGTATGATAGGGTTAAAGTGTATGGGGGCTAGGGTTTAAAGAAGCCTAAGAAAACTAGGGGTTTGGAGAGAGTTCGGGGGCTTTATATTGAGAGGCAGAGTTTTTGGAGTTAGATTGCCGACCTCTTTCATGCAGGAAGAAGTCTCTATATTTATAGACAAAAAATTGACCCAGCGCATGTTATAGTGGTGCCAGGATTAAAATCCTATTGGGTGCCAGCCATTTAGGAAATATTTTAGGGCGGCAAGAAACATATTTTTGACCCTTGATACACAAGGCAGAAGATTTGGACGCTATCATAGTGATTACCAAGCATTTTTTAGCTTAGCTCCACTAGGAGTGACTCCGGAAGGTCCGAGAATGTTCTGGAGGGCCGGGAATGGTCTGGAAGGCTGAAAATGGATAGAAACCCTTGAAATAGTATCCCAGGGGTAACGGACTTACAAAATAAGGTCGGAATTGGCGACTAGACTATTAGGGGCAAAACGATCAACTACACCGGAAAGCCACCGGAATGGACTCGAAATAATCCATGAGCGGACTTGAAGGTTGGAAACACTATCCAGAGTGCTCCAAGGGAGTGTCGGTTTGATACCCAGAGCCAATGTGGTTAGAAAAGGCGACTGGCCCACCAAGGGCAAAATAGTCATTTTTGCACCGAGTTTGCCGGAGTTGACTCGGAATGATCCAGAAAGTATAATGGAAGGTCGAGAATACTATAAGAAGCATTCTCAGGAGGTTACCGATTTGATACCCAGAGCCAGTGTGGTTCTTAGAGGCACTTGGATGCCTAGGGGCAAAATGGTTATTTTGACCGAATGGTCTCGGAATTAGTCCGGAATTGACTGGAAGCCACTTAAACATGCCAGATTGTCTTTGGGATGATCTTGGAAGGGTAGACTTACCGTTCTGAGGACCTAGGTACTTTCTCGAGAAGTGTGCCATAAATGGCCCAAGGGATAGTTTGCTCATTTTTCATCGGAGTTGGCTAGCAGGCACTAGTGTTGACTCGGGTTTTGAGTGTTTCTGTTGTAAGCATCCCATTTTGACCGCTCGGCAATCTACGGTCTGTCCAGACTTGTACTCAAGTCAATATGGACGTATTCCAATCGAAATCAACTCTCTAGGTCTAATCCCGTCTATCCATCGCTTCACGGGCCCACCAAGCCCAAATAGAGGCAAAATGACCGAAATGCCCTTAGGGGCATTGTTCGGTCTAACTCCAAATCAGGCACGTCCATCCGAAGACGGTAAGTCCCCTTTCCAATTCCAATAGGCACGTCTTTCCGAAGACAATAAGTCCCCTTTCCATATTCCAATAGGCGCGTCTTTCCGAAGACGGTAAGTCCCCTTTCCAACCCCTTTTCCAATTTCAATTCCAATCCCTCTCTCTCGAAAGCTGATTCCTCGAGACGGTAAGTCTATCCAATCCGCCATGTTTTCCCAAGAAATTTTCTTCGGAACAGTAAGTCCCTTTAAACTTGTTGATCAGGACGAGACCCCAAGTCCCCTAGATGGTAGAACGGTCCACCTTTGGCGTCTACTAGCCCGCTAATGTAGAAATGTCCACTTCGGTATACTTTTCGAGAAAGTTGACTTCTTAGGCGCTAAGTCCCTTTAGCAGCTTCCTGAGATCAGGCAATCCCGGGAATGATCGCGAACCGTCAGAGTAGCGGAAGTACTCGCAAACATCGCAACCGTCAGAGTAGCGAAAATACTTGCAAGCAGGTCAATATAGGGAATTTTCAACAAACCCTTGTATCACGAGACCACCATCAGAGTGACGGAAACACTCAAAACCTAGGTCAACACCAGTGCCTATTAGCCCACTTTAGTGAAAAATGACAAAATTGCCCCTAGGGCCATTTTTCGGCACGTTTCTCAAGAACACACCTAAGTACTCAGAATGATAAGTCCACCCTTCCAAGATTTTCTTAAAAGCAATCCGGCATGATTAGATGCCTTTTAGTCAATTTTGGGCCAGTTTCGAGACTTTCCAATCAAGATGACCATTTTGCCCCTAGGCATCCGAATGCCCCGAAGACCTCACCGGCTCTGGGTATTAAACGAGTAACCTTGCGAGAATGCTTTCTATAGTATTCCTGACATTCCTTTATCTTTCCGGATCATTCCGAGTTAGGTCCGGCAAACTCGGTGCAAAATGATCGTTTTGCCCCTGATGGGCCGGTCGCCTTTTTTCTGATCACACCGGTTCTGGGTGTCAAACCGGTAATCTTTTGAGAATGCTTCTTATAGCATTCCTGACATTCCTTTATCATTTCAGATCATTCAGAGTTAGTTCCGATAAACCTGGTGCAAAATGACCGTTTTGCCCCTGGTGGGCCGATCGCCTTTTCTGACCACACCGGCTCTAAGTATCAAACCGGTAGCCTTTGAAAACATTCTAAATAATGTTTCTAAATCTCAAGTCTTCTTCCAGGACATTCTGAGTCTGTCTCGACAACTTTCTGACCTAATTGACCTTTTTGCCTCTAATGGCTCGGTCAATCTGTCTGACAAATCTTGTCATCCTTTTTCAAGTTTACTACCTCCGGGACACTGTTTTAGGTATTCCTGTCCTTTTCCGGCCTTCCGGGCCATTCCCGGTCCCTTAAGTCCTTCCCAAGCCTTCCGGAGTAACTCCTAGTGAAGCTAGGCTAAAAATTGCATGGTAGTTACTAGTAAGGCGCCCAAATCTTCCAAAGATACGTTGCTTGCTGACTTAATGAACTTTCCTAAGTTGCTGGCACTACTACTAGTGGCGCTAAGCCAAAAAATGGCCTAGCGCCACTCTTAGTGGTGCCAAGAGGAATTTTGCCCTGGCGCCACTACAATAGGTGGCATGTGATTCTGTTCTCTATAAATACAGAGTCTCCTCCAGCGTGAAAGAGGTCCGCAAACTTAGTCTAAAAATTGTACTTTTCAATATACAGAGCTCGTAGCCTCCCAAAACCCTAGTCTCCTTTAGGTTTTCCAAACCCTAGCCTCCTATACACTCATACACTCTCATATACTCATACACTAGCCTCCAACCCTCCATTAAAGACTTAGATTGCTGCAACTACAAAGCTTTAAAGATCGAAGACAAACTCTTGAAGATTGAAGTGAAGACCGAAGCAAGACAAGCAAAGCAAAGAGCGCTAAGCTAAGCAAAATAAAGAAGACACAAGGTAGGCTTCTTATTTACGTTTACGCATCTTCCCCCCTCTCTTCTCTCTCCTAACCCACTTGGGTTTTCTTTTATTTTAATCCCTCATCTTCTTCCCCCCTTCTTGCATGCTTGAAACAACGAAATTCCTAGTCCATGTGTAGGATTAGGCTATTGGAGAGTCACTGTGTTGGGGGTTTTCTTTTAGTCTAACCGGAGACCACGTGGGTTGGCCCCCTTGAATATGTGGTGAAGCCTTTAACCTTGTATGTTCACGACCTCAACTTGCATTGTGCATATCATGATCTTGCATTCCTCCAAAATTCATTTTTAAACTTGTTTTCAAAAGCTTGCATCAAAACTGTTTTCAAAACTTGTTTTCAAAATCACAATCCTAAAGTGATTCTAGCCTTTTCATGGTTAGGGTTACTTTAGGAAAGTGTTACATTTAAAGTGACCAATATGGTCTATATTTTCAAAATCATTGTTTTCAAAACCACTATCCTAAAGTGGTTCTAACCTTCTTATGGTTAGAATCACTTTAGGAAAGTGAGATATTTTATATAATTTCTACAAACTCTCTTTTCAAATCTCGTCTTCTAAAAACCTCTCTTTCAACATACTTCTAAAAATTCTCTTTAACCTCCTTTTCAAAATTCCTTTCCAAAGTTGTTTTTCTAAAACTTCCCTCCACAAAACTCACTTTCCTAAAAACTTTTTTCCAAAACATTTTCCTCAAAATTCACTTTCTAAAAGCACTCCCTAGGTTTCCTTCTTAGAAAACGCTCCCTAAATCTCTTTCCTAAAAAATCTTTTCAACGATCTCCTTCCAAAAATCCCCTTTCCAAAAACTCTCTTAATATCTCTCTTTCTAAAAACTCACTTTCCAAAAACTCTTTCTTTAGAGTCCAAGTCAAACCCTAGAACCCACGGTTAAGAAACCCTAATTTTCCTTCTCAAAAACATGATTTCCAATCCCTTATTTTGGCCTCAAAACCTAGGTTTCCAAAATCTCTTGTTTTCTACATCAAAACTATATATATTTCCAAAACCTCTTTTCTACGTCAAAACTATAGTCTTCTCAAAACTAGAATTTCCAAAACGCTATATTTCCAAATCCATGCCAAATTCAATCTTCACTTTAAGAAACCAAATCCTATCTCCCCTTTAGTAAACTAGATCCTATCCTTTGTTTTTGGAAACAAAATCAAAACATCTCTTTTTAGAAACAAAATCCAATCCCTTGCTTTAGGAAATAGGAATCTCAATCCTTCCAAACCCAAATCTTTCCTAATTCAACTCCTTCCTAATCTAGTACTTTCCTAAACCTTAAGTTTCCTAAACTTAAACTTTTGAATCTTTCCTTAAACTTTAAACTTTCAAACCTTTCCTAATTCCATCCCTTTCCAAATCTTAACTTTCCAAATCTAAGTTTTCAAACCCTTCTTAAACTCAAAACCTTTCCTAATTTCAAGAATTTCTAAAACTCAAACTTTGAACTTTCTAAAATTCTAAACTTCCCTAAACTTCAAATCTTTCCAAATCTAAAACTTTCTAAATTCGAAACTTTCTACATTCTAAGCTTTCCAACTTTCAAAGCTTCCCTAATTCTAAAATTTTCAACTTTTAAAACTTCCCTATTTCAAAACATTCCAAATTCAAAACTTTCCAATTTCAAAACTTTCTTAGAACGAAATGTTTCCTATTTCAAAACTTTCTTAATCCAACACTTTCCTAAATTGAAACTTTCCAAAAATGACACTTTCCTATTTTGAAACTTTCGTAAATCGAACCTTTCCTAATTTGAGCCCTTCCTAAATCCAATCTTACTTCGATCTTCCAAGTCCAACATTCGAGTCAAGTTTTTCTTAATCTCGAGTCCTTTCTAAATCCTATCTTCCGAGGTCTAGGGTCTCTATTCTTCCATTCTAATTTCCAATCTTCTATTCTAAGTTCAAATCAAATCCTTTTTGAAATCAAAAATCACTTTTCAATCGGACTCTTGTCCAAACTACGACTGACCTGATTCCTTGAAAAGGATACGTAGGCAACTCTCATGGGTGCGGTCACAACCTTTTTCAAATCTCAAATTTCACAGCCTTTTCCAAATCTCAAATTCCATAACATTTTTCAAATTTCTATTTCCACAACTTCTTTCAAATCTCCAATTCTACAATCTTATTCAAGTTTCTAATTCCATGATCTATTTCAAATTTCCAACTGCAAATTTCTATTTCCAATTTCTAAAACTTTCCAATTCCCTAATTCTTTTCCAATCTCTCTTAAATCAAATCATTTTCTTTCCAAATCTATTTTCCAACTCTCTTTTCTTGCACTTGCATATCATGCATCATGTCTTTTTAAAATTTATTTTCTAAAGTGGATAGGAGTGGACATTTGTTAGTTGAAGACTCTCATAGGTGAATTTAGGGTAAATAGACATATAGGCACCGCAAGGGCGGGTAGGGTGATGGCTTAGTGCGTCTTCTCTACACGTAACCAACCTCCGAACCTAGATCACTGTTTTCGAAAGACCAAAATGGAGTTTATTTTCAAAAAGAGCTTAATTATTTTCTAAAGGTTGTCAAACAACCTGTTTTCCTAAAAACCCTCTCTTGAGGAAGTATTTTCAAAATCGTTTTCAAAAACCCTAAGTGTAGTCTTTGGATTATGCTTAGTTTTTAAGTGACCTAACTCACCTTAATCAAGTTAGGTGGTGACTCCAAATGTTTTCAAAAGCCCTTTATTCAAATCAATTTTCAATTCAAACCTAGTTGCACTCATTCTTCTAGGAGGATGAATTCTAACGAGAGAGTACAATATTTTTCCCGCTTGTGTGTGTATTCCTCGAGTGCGAAAGATCTGAGCGTAACATCTGTTACTCTGACGGCCTGTGACTAGTTGGTTTCCAAAGGTGTCTCATCCTTTGGTAAATGTGTCATGGCCAAGAGGCGAGTTCGGTCCCGTGACATAGGCGGTTTGTTGGCAATTCCCAATGTTGACCTGTTTACGAGTGTTTTTGCCACTCCAACGGTTACAATATTTGCGAGTATTTCTGTCACTCTGATGGTTCGCATTCATTTTGGAGACTGCCTGATCTCCGAAAGCTGCTAGGTGGACTTATTATCTGAGGAATCAACTTTCTTGAAAGATGTGTCGAATAACGAACATTTCTTCATTGGCGTGCTAGTAGGCGCCAAAGGTGGACTGTTCTACCATCTCGGGGACTTGGGGTCTTTTCCCGTCTATGGATTTGAAGGGACCTACCATTTCAAAGAGTTTTCTCAAAAAACGTACCGGATTGGATGGTCTTACCGCTTGAGGGATCAACTTTCTCAAAGGTATGCCAGATTGAGTTTGATTAACTTGGACTAGAATTGGAACTGGAATTGAAGTTGAATTTGAGATTGAAATGGGGACTCATCGTCTCCAAGAAAAGGTGCCAACGGGAATTCAAACCGAGCAATGCCTTAAGGGCATTTTGGACATTTTGTCACTATTGGGCCCAATGGGCCCGCAAAGCGATGAATTGATTGAATTGAGTTTGAAAAGTTAATTTGAACTTGAATATGTCTGTGTTGATTTGAATACGAGTTCAGACGGACTAGAGATTGTTGAGCGGATAAAAATGGGGTGCTTACAACTGCCCTTCTTTTTCTGTCTTTGTTTGTCGAAGACAGAAAACGATAAGGTAAGAGTCCCATGTTGACTGCAAGGCGATCGGAGGGATGGACTTTGGAAATTTTTTGGAAATCGGAGTTTGAAAATGGATAGTTTGAGTTTGAAAGCTGGATTGTCTTGATTTTTGAAATCTGGAATTTGAAAAACCTTGATTTTGAAATGATTTTGGATTTGGGGTTGATTGTTTGAAAAGATTTTGAAATTGATTTTGGAAATGAATTAATTTGGATTTATATTAGAAAGATTTTGAAAAACCTTTAAAACTTGAGACAAAACTTTTAGGGAAATGTTTTTAAACTTAAACAGGCTTTTGAGGTAAAAGCTTGAAAATTCAAAATTTTTTAAAATGGGATTTTGAAAGAAAAGAGTTTACGAAACTCATGAAACTTTTTTTTTTCTTTTTTTCAAGGAAAAAAGTTTGAAAACCTTTGGAATAGTTTTAGAATGGAGCTTTTGAAGGATAAAGCTCAGGAAACCCAAAAAATGATTTTGAGATTAAACTTTTTGAAGGAACAGTCAACAGAACCTTAAGAATGAGGCTTTTTAAGTAGAAAAGACCCCGAGAAACTCGGAGGGGTCTTTTTAGAAAAACTTTTTGAAGGAAAACTTAGGAAAATTTTGAAAAATAGAATTTTTAATAAAAATTTTTGAAGAAAAACTTTGGAGATCTGTTTTTCAAAATGAGGAAAGGGTTAAAATTTTTTTGAAATAGAATAATTTTGAAGGAGAAGGATAAAACCGTTAAAAGTGGGGCCTTTTTGATAGAGAAAATCCCAAAAAACTCAAGTGGTCATTTAGAAAACTTTTGGAACAAAAACTTGGAAAGATATTGAAAAACAGAGTTTTAGATAAAATTTTGGAGGAAAACTTTTGGAAGTCTTTTGAAAATAGATTCTTGAATTTTAGAATATTTAAAATTGATGAACACCTTGGATGGAAGAGTTAAAAACTTAGGAGTTTGATAGAGATTTTAGAAAGAAAGAGTTTTTTTATTGAAACCTTGAAATTTTAAGACTTTTTGAGGGAAAGAGTTTTGGAAAATTTTAAAGCTTGATTGGAATGAAAATCTTTTTGAAAAACAAGATTACAAAAGTTTTGAGATGTATTGGAAAACTTGAGATTTCATTTTGCAAAGGACTTTAGAAAGGAATTGGATTTTGAAAAATGATTTTAAGGATAAACTTTTGGAGGAGGGAATTAGAAAATCCTCTTTTTTTTTTAAAATTGATTTTCAAAAAGAACTTTTTAGCGGAAAGAGTTTTTGAAAACTTTTGGAGAAAAAAGTTAAGAAACCCTTGGGAAACTGATTTTGAAAAGGAACTTTAGAATAGAGAGTTTAAGAAACTTTTTGAGAGTTGATTTTGAAAGAGAATTTTTAGATGGAGAAGTTTAGGAAATCTTTGAGTTAGTCGGAGTAGGATCTATTGATAGTTGTGTCATTCATTTTCATTTATATTCTATTTCCTTATTATTATTATTATTATTATTATTATTATTATTATTACTATTATTGCTTTTATTTCTTATCTTTTGAACTGCATATACTGTATATTAACACCTCTTACCTTGACTTACCTTTCAGGATAGCAGATGCAGGCGATGACGGTTTCGAGAAGAGACGCCGCTTCAGGAAAGCGGCCTGGACAAATTTTGTCGGTTGCTCCAACCGATCTAGGAGTAGTCGCCGATCTATTGGACATGCATCTTCCAGCCAGAGCAGATAGGGGGAGTAGACCTCCAATCGACCCCTTCCTTTCAGTCAAGCCAGTCTTTGAAGAGGAGATGGATGCCGAGGTTTCCCACTTCTGATCTTTAGGATGGCCGACGCTATTTTGAGTCGATTGCGAATTTGGTATGATAGGTATCCTCCATATGAGCATGACATCTTTCGCCAGTCCTTTGGTTGTACTGCTTCTTTCTTATCAGTGCAGCTTATTTTCGGCAGTGGATCCCTTCTGGCTGCCTGACTTATCTTTCTTCCATGAGCTCAGTCCCTCCTACCACGAGTATAGTTTCCTCCTAGGTCTTCGAAAGGATTCGACTGACATTGTAGGACCTATTTTTTTTTATGGTTGCATCACAATTGTCTCGTCTCAGCTTGGGCTCCGTTGTGCAGTCCTTTCTTCTGATTTCCTACCCTAATTTCCTTATATTCCAGTGAAGTTCTCGTTCTCTCATTTTGAGTTTGTGACGGATAGGAGAGCTCACTCAGGGGATTGGCATACTTCTTAAGATTGATCCATTTATCACATGGTAGCCCTAACTCTGCTTCTCCTGAACTTGTTGATGTTTCTGCAGAGGGGGATGACTTAGTCGACTATCGATTATGTGCACTACTTGCCAAGATTCATAAGGGGCACTCATATGCTCTTATGGTCGTGGAAGAGACATTTGTAAACCTTACTAGACTTCGGCAGGGGGTCAATGCTTATTTTCGGGGATGTGCTTCAATATTTTAGCTCTAGGCGATTAGAAAATTATTCATTGCTCCTCTTTTTCGGCATACATGGTATCTCGAGTCAGAAGTCATTTGATTGGGGAGGTCGAGGGTGGGTCTTTACGCCATTCTCTGTTTCTTGTCGGTCATAAAAATCTAAACTTTCTGAGGTGTGTGCCGATGCTGGAGATGTCTGAAGGGTGACTTTAGCTCTTTTTTATATTTCGCCTCGTTCCCTTTTTCCTATTTGAGAGAGAGAGAAAGACATAGAGTTAGTTTTTGTACAAAAACAGTTTACTTATGCCAATTTTAAAAATACACAAGTAAAAAGGGTGAATGCATGTTATACTCCTCCTCCTTTTTTATTATTATTTTTTTTTATTTATGAATGCACATGTAATTAGATGCATGACTTATTTGTATGCCCTACTTTTTGATATATTTTTTATTTATGAATGCATAAGTTCATACAAGAATGGAATTTAATGCATGTAATACTTTTGGGTGAATGCACCTACAAGAAATAGAATTGAATGCATGCCATGCTTTTTGATGAATACATGAATAGATACAAGCTACACAGGAATTTAATAGATGTACAGGTTATACATGTCATGGATGCACTAGTACTACACGTATATAGGATATTTACAAAGAACGTCCTAGGATTGCCCCAAGGCTCATACTCTCGGGATTTTATTTCCCTTCCAAGATTCTACCCATTCAGTTTTGTCCCATTATTATCAGGGTGTGATAGCATTTGCACCATTCTCCAAGGATCTTGACCTTTCTATTTGCTATCCCAGCCTTACTTTCTACAGGGTTACGGTTTGGGGTTTTTCTGATCTCACTTGGTTTTCTCTCTCAGATTTCCAAAATGCCACCATGGCTTGAGCAACAACTCGCATGCCTTTTGCAGAGCGATAAATAGTTAGGCCTTTAATTCAAGAAGACTTCTTTTAGGGTCGTAATGCAGGCTGAGTCTAAGGGTTGTAAGAAACAAAGGATATTTAGGCTCAAAGATTTTCTTTTAGTGGGTTGTTTAAACCAGAACCATCTAAGCACACTTTGGAACATGAGATTGCCCCTGTATTCCTCCCCAGTTCTCCTTTCTCATCCTACTTCTCTTGGTATTGTTCAGGCTTATTTGGACTAAGCAATTTTCTTTGATCAAAGAGGACTTTAATTTGGACTGTAACGTAGGCTAGGTTAAGGGGTTTATGAATCAAATGGATATGCAGGCTCAAATTTGATGTTGTTTCCAGTAGGGTTTAAATCTATACCATTCTTGGTTGGTCTTCCAACGGGGTTTAGTCCCCTAATATCCTTCTTTAGCTTTGGCAACACTTCTGGCTCATTTAGATCAAACAATTCTTTTTCAACCAGAGAGGACTTTACTATGGTTGTAATAAGAGCCATGGTTTCGGGTTTTTGTAAGAAAGGGCAGAGGCTTGAACCTATTGCTTCTATTGGGCTTCCTTATTACCTAGGATCACCTTTGAACTTTACTTCTTGCCTTTACTATATATTTCTCAAGATGTTATAGAAATGACTCTTTTATTTTCTTTTGGCCTTTCTATATGCTTTACACAAACATGACTTTCTTCACGCTTTTCTTCAGGCCTTTTCTCATATATGCCCCTTTTTTTTTTGGCCTCTTACCCCTTGGCAACTCTTTCTTTTTGCTTTTCTTTTCTTTTTTTCATTTCTTTTTGCTTTTTATTAGATGAACATTTCTATAACTTCTTTTTTTTAAATCCTTTCCTTAGCATTTTAATTTAACTCATTGTGGGCGATGATCCCTAGATTGGGGTGGGTTTTCTCGAAAAAAGGTAAATGGCTCAACGATTTTGACAAGGGTTACTTAAGACTGTATGAGAAATGAAATAATGGCATCTCTTCACTTTGAACTAGATTGCTTGATCCATAGAGCCTTCAACATGGCCCCAGCATGATGGCGGATGGATGACATTCCTCGTGGAGTTCTCAGTTATCTGTCTGTCTCAAGGTCGAGGGAACAGTCTTGGACAAGGAAACTTTCGTTTTTTGTGAGGCACTAGCGGGGTTAAGCAAAGGGAATATAAACACATTTTTTTAATGGAAAAATGAAAGACGGCTCCTCTTCATCTTGATAATCCGGCCACACATCGCTTAGCTTCAGTGTCTTGCGAGTGTTGCCTTTGGGTGGTTTCCTCACTCATCTTCATCCTCTATCTTTTTAGAAAGTTGATCAATCGGCGAGTAGTTAACCCATGCTATCATACCCTTCAAGTCAGATCTTCCATAAGATAGACCATGCCCCTTTGCATAGGAAGCATTCACCATTCACGAGAAAAATATAAGATGATAGCAATTGAATAAAAAGACTTCATCATTTTATTATGTCAATGACAAGCATATAGTTCTTTTTAAAGGAATGGAAATACAGACATTAATTTAAGGACAAAATGTAAAGGAGTAGAAAGAAAGTGGGTGAAAACACCCCTCTCTTGTACACTTTTGATGAGACTTCTTTTTTAGCATGGCTTTGGGACGATGCCCGCATCTTCAACACTCCATCCATAGTCACGGCTTCTAACCACGACAAGATAGGTGAAAGCTTCTTCTAGAACTCTGGGCATGTTCGCAGTGATGGTGCAGTTGTCTACTTCATTGACCTCCTTACTGTCCTTGGCAGCAGGCTCTTCCATAAACAAGGTGGCTAACTCGCCTCCCTCCAACTTTTACGGCTATGTCGGTGCCTTTGGCTCTTTTAGCTCCTAGCCCATGTCTTCATAGTCAAACTCAGTCACGGGCTAGGGGTTCTCCCATGAGTGACGTTCAGCCGTGGCATACCTCGGGTGTAGAAACTCAACACCCCATCCATCAACAACACTTTCTTAAGTAAAATCCTCCCCCACGAGCATCGGCTCCGTAACTGGCTAGTCAAAAGAATCGGGCACCTTGTAAGGGTTAAGGAGATAGATCGGGCATAGTGAGAGATCCTCCTTCCAGTCATTCTCTTCATTAGTTTCCCAATCCTCTTTGTAATCCTTAGCTGTGGTCTTATCCAAATCTCCTTCGTCCTCTATTTCGACTAATATCACATTAATGTAAGCACCCCATTTTTTACCGCTCAACAATCTACAGTTCATCCAGACTTGTACTTAAGTCAATATGAACGTATTCCAATCGAAATCAACTCTCTAAGTCTAATCCCGTCTATCCATCGCTTCGCGGGCCCACCAGGCCCAAATAGAGGCAAAATGACCGAAATGCCCTTAGGGGCATTGTTCGGTCCAATTCCAAATTAGGCACATCTTTCCGCAGATGGTAAATCCCCTTTCTAATTCCAAATCAGGCACATCTTTCCGAAGACGGTAAGTCCCATTTCCATATTCCAATAGGCGTGTCTTTCCAAAGACGGTAAGTCCCCTTTCCAATTCCAACAGGCACGTCTTTCTGAAAACGGTAAGACCCCTTTTCAATTCCTTCTCCAATTCCAATTCCAATCCCTCTCTCGAGAAAGCTGATTCCTCGAGATGGTAAGTCTATCCAATCCAGCACATTTTTCAGAGAAAGTTTCTTCTGAATGGTAAGTCCCTTTAAATCTGTCGGCTGGGACGAGACCCCAAGTCCCTTAGATGGTAGAACGGTCCACCTTTGGCGCCTGTTAGCTCGCCAATACAGAAATGTCCGTTTTGGCACGCCTTTCGAGAAAGTTGACTTTTTAAGCGCTAAGTCCCTTTAGTAGCTTCCCGAGATCAGGCAGTCCTGGGAATGATCGCAAATCGTCAGAGTAGCGGAAGTACTGGCAAACATCGCAACCGTCAGAGTAGCGAAAATACTCGCAAGTAGGTCGATATAGGGAATTGCCAACAAACCCCTATATCACGAGACGCCGTCAGAGTGGCGGAAACACTCAAAGCCCAGGTCAACACGAGTGCTTGCTAGTCCACTTTGGTGAAAAATGACCAAACTGCCCCTATGGCCATTTTTCGGTACGTTTCTCGAGAACACACCTAAGTTCTCAGTATGATAATTCCACCCTTCCAAGATTGTCTTAAAAGCAATCCGGCATGATTAGGTGCCTTCTAGTTAGTTTTGAGCCAGTTCCGAGGCCTTCCGGTCAAGACGACCATTTTGCCCCTAGGCATCCGAATGCCCCGGGAACCACACCGGCTCTGGGTATCAAAAAGGTAACTTCTCGAGAATGCTTTTTATAGTATTTCTGACCTTCCTTTATCTTTTCGGATCATTCCGAGTCAGTTCCGGTAAACCCGGTGCAAAATGACCGTTTTGCCCCTGGTGGGTCGGTCGCCTTTTTCTAGCCACGCCGGCTCTAGACATCAAACCGGTAGCCTTTGAGAACATTCAAAATAATGTTTCTAAATCTCAAGTCTTCTTCCGGGGCATTCCGAGTCCGTCTCGGTAGCTTTCCGATCCAGTTGACCATTTTGCCCCTTATGGCCCGGTCAACCCTTTCGACAATTCTTGTCCTCTTTTTTCAAGGCTAATACCTCCGGGACTCTATTCTAAGGGTTCCTGTCCTTTTCTGGACCTCCAGGTCATTTCCGGCTCCTTTAAATTATTTTCGGACTTTCCGAAGTCACTTCTAGTGAAGCTAGGCTAAAAATTGCATGGTAGTCACTAGTATAGGTGCCCATATCTTCTCAAGATACGTTGCTTGCCGACTTAATGAATTTTCCTAAGTTGCGGGGGCCACTACAAAAAATGGCCTGAGTGGCGCTAAAAAGAAATTTGCCCTGGTGCCACTGCAACAGGCGCCAGGTCATTCCCTTGTCTATAAATAAAGTGCCTCCTCTAGTGTGAAAGAGGTCTGCAAACTCAGTCTAAAAACCCTACTTTTCGATATACAAAGCTTGTAGCCTCTCTAAACCCTAGTCTCCTTAGGTTTTCCAAACCCTAGCCTCCATACACAAACCCTAACCTCCTATACACTAACATACACTTCTATACACTCACACACTCCAAAGCCTCCTTTGAAGACTTGAAGTGCTGCAATTTGAAGCTTTGAAGATTGAAGAAAAACTGTTGAAGACTGAAGTGAAGACCGAAGCAAGACAAGCAAAGCAAAGCACGCAAAGCTAAGCAAAATAAAGAAGACACAAGGTAGGCTTCTTATTTACATTTACGCATCTTTCCCCCTCTCTTCTCCCTCTAAACCCACTTGGGTTTTCTTCTATTTTAATCTCCCATCTTCTTCCCTCCTTCTTGCATGCTTGAAACAAGGGAATTCCCAGTCCATGTGTAGGATTAGGCTATTGGAGAGTCACCGTGTCGGGGGCTTTCTTTTAGTCTAACCGGAGACCACGTGGGTTCGGCCCCCTTGATTATGTGGTGAAGCCTTTAACCTTGTATGTTCACGACCCCAATTTGCAATGTGCATATCATGATCTTGCGTTCTTCTAAAATTTTGTTTTCAAACTCGTTTTCAAAAGCTTACATCAAAATCTTCTTTTTCAAAACTTGTTTTCAAAATCACAATCCTAGGGTGATTCTAGCCTTTTCATGGCTAAGGTTGCTTTAGGAAAGTGTTACATTTAAAGTAACTAATATAGTCAATTTTTTCAAAATATTGTTGTTTTCAAAACCACTATCTTAAAGTGGTTCTAACCTTCTTATGGTTAGAATCGCTTTAGGAAAGTGAGATATTTTATATACTTTCTAAAAAATCTCTTCTCAAAAATCTCCTCTTAAAAATCACTTTTCCAACATGCTTTCGAAAAACTCTCTCCAATCTCCTTTTCAAAGTTGTTTTCAAAAACTCCTTCCAAAAATCTATTTTTTAAAAACTTTTTTTCAAACTCCTTTCCAAAAACACTCTCCTTGAAATTCACTTTCTAAAAGCGCTCCCTAGGTCTTCTTCCTAGAAAAACTATTTCCAAGAACTCTTTCCAAAAACACCTTCTTCGAATTCACTTTCTAAAAACACTCCCTAAACGCTTTCCTAGAAATTCGCTCTCCAAAAACTCCTCTCTAGGATTTCTTTCCAAAAATCTCCCTTTCTAAAAACTCACTTTCTAAAAAACCTCTTTTCTTAGAGTCCAAGTTAAACCTTATAGCCAACGATTAGGAAACCCTAATTTTCCTTCCCAAAAGCATGACTTTCAATCCCTTATTTTGGCCTCAAAACCTAAGTTTCCAAAACCTCTTGTTTTCTACATCAAAACTATATATATTTTCAAAACCTCTTTTCTACGTCAAAACTATAGTCTTCCAAATCTAGGGTTTCTAAAACTTCCCTTTCCAAATCCATGCCAAATCTAATCTTCCCTTTAGGAAACCGAATCCAATCTTTCATTTAGGAAACTAGTTCCTATCCTCCATTTTTGGAAACAAAATTGTAACACATCTTTTAAAAACATAATCTAATCCTTCGATTTAGGAAATAGGAATCTCAATCCTTCCTAGTCTAAACCTTTCCTAATCCACTCTTTCTTAATCTCCTACCTTCTTAAACCATAAGTTTCCTAAACCTAAACTTTTAAATCTTTTCTTAAACTTCAAGCTTCCAAATCTTTCCTAATTCACTCCTTCCTAATTTCATCCCTTTCAAAATCTTAACATTCCAAATTTAAGTTTTCAAATCTCTCTTAAACTCAAACCTTTCCTAACTTCAAGAAATTTCTAAATTCTAAACTTTCCAACTTTCAAAATTTCCCTATTTCAAAATTTTTCAACTTTCAAAACTTTCCTAAAATGAAACTTTCCTTAGACAAAACTTTCCTAATTTGAACCTTTCCTAATTTCAACTTTCCTAATCTTCCAAGTCCAACATTTGAGTCGAATCTTTCTGAATCTCAAGTCCTTCCTAAAACCTTTCTTTCCTAAGTCAAGGTTTTCTAAAACCAAGCTTTCCAAAATCAAATCTTTTCACATCTTCTAATCAAAATCTCTTTCTTCCAATCATACCTTCTATTTTCTATCGGACTCTTATTCGAACTACGACTAACCTGATTCCTCAAAAAGGATACGTAGGCAACCCTGATGGGTGCGGTCACAACCTTTTTTAAATTTCCAATTCCACAACCTTTTTCAAGCTTTTATTTCCACAACCTTTTTCAAATCTCAAATTCCACAATCTTTTTCAAGCTTCTATTTCCATAACTCTTTTCAAATCTCCAATTCCATAATCTATTTCAAGTTTCCAATTTCAAAAATCTCTATTTTCAATTTCTAAAACTTTCCAATTTCAAATCTATCTTTTCAAATCTCTTTTTAAATCAAATCAATTTATTTCCAAATCTATTTTTCAACTTTCTTTTCTTGCACTTTCATATCATGCATTATTCTTTTTAAAATTCTTTTCAAAGTAAATAGGATTGGACATTTGTTAGTTGAAGACTCTCATAGGTGAATCTAGGATAAATAGACATGTAAGTACCATAAGGAGGGGTAGGGTGATGGCTTAGTGCGTCTTCCTTACACGTAACCAACCTCCGAACCTAGAATCACTATTTTCAAAGACTAAAATGGAGTTTATTTTCAAAAAGGGCTTAAAAGTTTTTCAAAGGTTGCCAAACAACCTATTTTCTTAAAAACCCTCTCTAGAGGTAGCATTTTGAAAAATCATTTTAAAAAACCCTAAGTGTAGTTTTCGGATTGTGCTTAGTTTTTAGGTGACCTAACTCACCTTAATTAAGTTAGGTGGCGACTCCAAATGTTTTCCAAAAGCCCTTTATTCAAGTCTATTTTCAATTCAAACCTAGTTGCACTCATTCTTCTAGGAGGGTGAGTTCTAACGAGAGAGTACAGTATTTTTCCTGCTTGTGTGTGTACTTTTCGAGTGCTAAAAATCTGGGCGCAACAGCTGGCGACTTCACTGGGGACACTTGCAGGGTTCGGCTGTAGTCATGTCTCTTTACCCTTCACCCATGTAGAGTCTTCAATTAACTTGTTTAATCCTATTCACTTTAAATTTTGAAAACCAAATTTTCAAAATTATTTTCACAAAAACATGCATTCTTCATATTATCTTGTATTGAATTTGCCATCCACATACTAACTCTTGCATCTTTGTTTTGTAGGTGTGTTTTTTGTGTAAATTTTATTAACTGCTATGCATGAATGTGATGAACATGATGAATGAGAGTTGTTGGGCTCTTTCCTCTGCTTTCAAAAATCATACACACACTGCACGTGCATTTGCATTCTGCATACTTGCATTTTTACCCTGATATGACCTTTCTAGTTAGAAAGAGGGAATGATATATTGGTTGTGGGCAAGATGCTGTGTTAATTTCTTCGCCTACGGCCTCTTGATGGTTCCCCCGCTCGGATGACCAACCGATTATGGCACCACCTCGGGGAGTGGGCCTAGGTTTGAAGATCCGTGGACCAAGCCTTTTTAAGACGCATTAGTCAACCCTCAACCTCATGCTCATATAGACACCATGCATAGCCGAACCTCTACCGGATTTAAGAAACGCGCACCGTTTTCCAAAACCATGGAGGAAAGGGTGACTGCTCTTATTTTCATTTATACTTGTCTATTCTTGTTGTTATAATGACTATGTTCATACTGTTATAATGCCTGTCTAACTGCTCATACATGCATATGTACTTTAACTGTATTCTCTTTCCTTATACTCTATGCATCCATTTTCATGCATCCCATATTCCATGTCAAGACAAGAGTTCCAAGTAACTCAAGTCACTACATTCTCATGTATATGATCAACCCAAAGAGAGTGACACCTAGTTCACTCTCCCTTGTATTAAGCCTACCCAAACCCTAGGAGTTCCCACGTAACCCTAAGGACTCATAGCATGCACATCAATTCATTCCATGAGAGGGGCCCCAATCCCTCTATGCTCACGGAGATAGGAGTGCCATAAAGACAAGGGGTAATCGATCAAAGGTCTCTCAGTGATCTCCTCAACATCAAATCCAAGGAAGGTAACTCCGAAGACTCAAGAGTAGTTTAGGACTTCTTATGTAAAATTAGATAGGTGGAACCCCTGGGGAAAATGTTCCCCCTCCCCCTATTGGAATGTATTTCAATTCTTTTGTATCTTAAACTCAAATTTAAATATACTTCTTTATTCTCCGTGAATGAATGGATGGATGAACGGATGAATGGATGAAGGTTCTCTCTTGATGGTAAGGTACCTGCATACAGGGGCAAATCTCCTATCTCCAAAAGTAAGCCAATACATCATGTTTAGTCTCCTTCTCAAGTAGGGGTACCCCTAGGACATGCATTGCATAAAAATTTTCAAATCAAGGCACTGACTTCTCTTTTGTTTCTTGTCTTCTATCCCCCCCCCCTCCTCTTCTCCAAGTACCCAAAGAACCAAAGACAAAAGCAAGACAAGAAGGGGGTTTTTCTAAACCATTCATTTATTGTTATCATACTGCTCACGTGTTCACTTTTATTATGTTCATGCATCTATATCTATTGCAAGACAAGAGTTTCAAGAAACTTGAATCATTTCATTCTCATGCATGTAATCAACCGTAGAGAGAAAGGAGCAATCCAATCTCATGTTAATTGAACCTACCAAAACTCCTACGGGTTCTTAAACCCTAAGGATTCATGGCATGCATAGAACCGTATCTCGAGAGAGGCCTAAATCTCTCTCAGTCCATGGAGGTGGGATTGCCCAAATAAAGAAACATCAACTGGCCCACGTTGAAGAGGTATTGTATTGCATAATAGGGGCAAAACCCCACCTCCAAAATGGAGTTATCATCATGCCTAGATTCCCTCAAAGAAGGGACCTTCATAGGACATGCACCGCATAGAACCTCCAACTCCACATGCTAACTGCATTCTTTTTTTCTTTTTCTTTTTATAGATCAGAGAGCATGACTAAATTCATGGAATCCCTCTAACACCTCACCAGATTCAAAATCATGGGAGGATAAGCCTGGTTGTTAGAAAAGGCCGAACCTACATCAAGGGGCAAGAAGAACTAACCATCCGTCTGCAAGACGTTACCTCCTCATCATGCCACGACAATCATCGTCCATGCAGAAAAAGGCTTCATCGTTTGCAAAGTTCTGTCAGACACGTACATTACTACAAAAGAATCTCCTAACTTTCGAATGCATGCCAAACACTACAAGAGATTTGTCAATTCGCCCTCCGTCGTTTGGTGATACACCCGAAGAATGAAATGCCAAAGAAGCTGACAGTTTCAAAACCCTGTCAGGGATTCTCATCAGGAGATCCACAAGAAAATGGAGATTTCCAAAAAATTCGTCTATTTTCTTTTCGTCTTTCTATTTCTCGCATATCTTCTTTAAACAAACATTGCATGCCATGTAATCATGTTTTTAAATGAAAATAGGTAGTTCCCGGTTTATCCCCTTTGTTTCATACTCTTGTGGATGATTGTCACATTTAAGGATTCTTTCCCATTTGGTAAATGACTCGACTTGAAGGATGGGATAACATAGGCCACCCATTTAAAAGAGGTTAAAACCTTTGAGAGACAAAGAGAGAGTGAGAGATAAGAAGGAGATAGTCTCATCAAAAATGTGTAGAGTTCATTGAAAAGGCGACACTTGCGTGATATCCTGGCTAAGTGATGGGTAGCCGAGTACTCAAAATGATGAGGAGCCATTGTTCTATTTATCCTAAATAAACACTATCCTTTGCTCAGCCTACTAGAGCCGTACATAATTTCTTTTCAGATATCCCTAAACCAAGAACCATCCCCCACATGGGGGTAAGCACAGAATAATTGATTTGATAGAACATGTAGGGGTTTACTGACAGAAACACATCATCCCTAGGAATATTGTCTAAATTATGTACTAAGGCTTTATGGACTAAGCAATTCAATTTGAAATTATTAGAGGCCCTTAATTCTGCTACCATACACAAAAATATCCCATTTGCTTAACCCACTAGTGTCTCGCGAAAAGCAGAAGATTTTTTGTCAACCCGATCCAAAACCATCCCCCCACACTGGGGCAGACAGACAATAGAAGACGTGGTAGAGAATGTCATCAACCATCAAAGTGAAGTAACGCGAAGGCATTATGGATCAAGCAATTTTGTTCAAAATGAAGAGAGACTCTCATTTCATTTCCCATACAGTTAAAAGCAACCCTTGTCAAACCTGTTGAGCCTGTTACCTTTTTTCTCTTGAAAAAACCCCAACCTAGGGATTATCGCCCTCAATGGGTTAAATTGAAAATAAATGATTTGAGAGAAAGAAGTTGTAGAAATGTTCATCTCGTCAAAAGCAACAAGAAAGGAAAATAAAAAAAAGAGAAGCATATCATAGGACCGAAAAAGAATCATGTTGTGCTATCTTGAAAAGCATATAAAACCAGAAGTCAGAAAAAAAAAGGAAAACAAAAAGGGGCTAGTGTCAGACTTAGAAGGCCAAAAGTTACAAGAGAGATCAACCTATTTTGTAAAAGAGGAAATTTAAAGGTGATCCTAGGTGACAAAAAGCCTAGTAGAAATAATAGGTTTGAGCCTTTACCCTTTCTTGTAAAAACCCAAAAACCATGACCTACATTACAACCCTACTAAAATCCTCTCCGATTAAAAAAGGATTGCTTGATCTAGATGAGCCAGACGTGTTGCCGAAGCTAAAGGGGAAAATTAGGGGACCAAACCCTACTGGAAGACAAAATAAGGATGGTGTGGATCTAAACCCTATTGGAAACAACATCAAACTTGAGCCTACATATCCCGTTCATTCATAAACCCCTTAACCTAGCCTACGTTATGGTCCAAATTAAAGTCCTCTCTGATCGAAGAAAATTGCTTAGTCCAAATAAGCCTAAACAATATCAAGACAAGTAGGAGGAGAAAGGAGAACTAGAAAGGAATGCAGGGGCAATCTCATGCTCTAAAGTGTGCTTAGATGGTTTTGGTTTAAACAACCCACTAAAAGAAGATCTTTGAGCCTAAATATCCCTTTGTTTCTTACAACCCCTAAACCTGGCCTACATTACGATCCTAAAAGAAGTCTTCTCGGATTGAGGGCTTAGTTGTTTATCACCCTGCAAAGGGCATGCGAGTTGTCGCTCGAGCCATAGTGCCATTTTGGACATCTGAAAGAGAAAACTAACTGAGATCAGAAAAACCCCAAACAGTAACCCTGCAGAAAGTAAGGATAGAATAGCAAACCGAAAGGTCAAGATCCCTGGAGAATGGTGCAAATGCTATCGCACCCCAATAAAAATGGGACAAAACTAAATGGGGCAGAATCTTGGAAAGGAAACAGAACCCTAAGAGTATGGACCCTCGGGCAATCCTAGGACACTCTTTGTAAATAGCTTATATACTTGTAATACTAATGCATCCATGACGTGTATAACCTGTACATCCATTTAAATTTCTGTGTAGTTTGTATATATTTATGTATTCATTAAAAACATGGCATTCCATTCTTGTGTGTACATTCATCCAAAAAGTATAACATGCATTAAACTCCATTTCTATATGAACCTGTGTAATTATAAAATATATATAAAAAAAAAAGCAGGACATGCAAAATAAGTTATACATCTAATTGCATGTGTATTCATAAAAATAAAAAAGGGGTATAACATGCATTCACCCCTTTACCTGTGCATCTTTAGTACTAGTATAAGTAAACTGTTTTTGTATAAAAACTAACTCTATGTCTTTCCCTCTCTCTCAAATAAGAAACAGGGAACAAGGTAAAATGCAAAAAGGAGCTAAAGCCACCACTTAGACATCTACAGCACTGTTACACACCGCAGAAAGCTCATATTTTCATGACCGACAAGAAACAGAGAATGGGGCAATGACCCACCCTCGACCTCTCCAATCAAATGACTCCTGACTCGAGAAAGCATGTATGTTGAAAAAGGGGAGTAACGAATAAGTGTCTGATCACTCAAATCTGGAATAATGAAGCATCTCCCCGAAAATGAGCATTGACCCCTTGCTGGAGTCTGGTATGGCTCGTGAAGGTCTCTCCAACAACCATAGGAGCATGGGAGTGCCCCTCACGAATTTTGACAAGCAGTGCACATAACCGATAGTCAACCAAGTCATTCTCCCCCGGCGGAAACATCAACAAGTTCAGGAGAAGCAAAGCTAGGGCTACCATGGAGAAATGGACCAATCTTGAGAAGTATGCCAATCCCCTATCTGTCGCAAACTCAAAATGAGAGAAATAAGAACTTCACCGGGGCATGAGGAAACTGGGGCAGCAGATCAAAAGAAAAGGCCGCACAACGGAGCCCAAGCTGAGAAGAGACAATCGCGATGCAACCATTAGGAAAAGTAGGTCCCATAATGTTAGCTGGACCATCCCGAAGACCTAGGAGGAAGCCATACTCATGGGGAGTAGGGGTAAGCTCATATTCCCCAAGAAAGACGGGTCAAGTGGCCAAAGGGGAACCATTACCTGAAAATAAGCTGCGCCAATAGGAGAGAAGCCATGCAACCAAAGAACCGGTGAAAAATGTCTTGCTCATCTGGAGGATACCCGTCATACCAAACCCGTAGTTAACTCAAAATAACGTCAGCCATCCTAAAAGTCAAAAGTGGGAAATCTCAGCGTCCATCTCATCCTCGAAGGCTGGCTCAACTGGAGCGAAGGGGTCGACTAGAGGCCTACTCCCCCTTCCCTTCTGGATAGAAATGCCTTGCTAGCTGATTTGTGACTACCCTCGAATTGACTAGAGCTACCAACAGAATCTGTCCGAGCTGCCTTCCCAGAGCGGCATCTCCTCTAAAACCCATCACCACTCGCATCTGCCATCTTGAAAAGGTAAGCCAAGGTAAAATGTGTTAATATACCGTACATGCAGTTAAAAAATAATAATAAAATAAAATAAACAACTAACCCAAAAAAATTTTAAAAAATATAAATAATTAATAATAAAAAGATTTTAAATGATAAGTCAAAACAAATTTCCTACACCTTTTGATTTTCCAACTTCAAATCAAATCTCAAGGGTTTTCTGTCTTTTTCCTTCAAAAAGATTTTATTTCTAAACCTTTTCCAACTCTTTTCCTAAATTCTAAAAGTTCAGACAGAGTTTCATTTAAAAATGGTCCCTACAACACCCATGACATCAACACAAAACACAAACTGTGCACTTCAGAACATTATAATCACATAACATTAGCACCCGTGCACACATTTCAATTTTTCAAAATTTTTAAAACACATGTTTTTTTTCCAATAAATCAATGGTTTTCAAAAATGTCCTAAAATTCTTCAAAATCATTTCAAATGTTTTCTAAAATATCCCTCATTTTTCCAAATTTTAAACTCCATTAATTTCATCAATTTCCCAATTTCCTAATTTTCTAAGTATTTTCCTATTTTCCAAAAATAAAAAATTTACCAAGTTTTCAAAAAATCACGAAACTTCACACGGTTGTTAAACACATTTTTCTAAGGCACATTGCATAAAAATTTAGCCAGAAAACCCAATGCTCAAGCCTGTAGGAACAAATTCCCAATTCCTATAAAAAACCCTCTTTACATAATCACGTAAAATCACTCAAATGCAAAAATAACATAACCATAATATTTAAAACACATCAAAACATCAATTTCTACTACTCACATGGTTCAAACGAAATTCTACACATCAAAATCAACAAATATTTGAAAACTTACTTTTTGGAGTTCTCTGGCGAAATCTTCTCTTCCGGCGACGTGATCTCCTTCCGGCAATCACCTGTGGTCTCCAAGAAGTGTTCCTTCAAGGTTCAAGTTAGTTTCCTCATAAACACTCTCGACTTTTCGAAAAACTCTTCAAATGCCATAAGTTTTCAAACCAGAAATTTTCTGGTTTTAATCTCAAGCCTGTCGCCACTAGCAGAGGCGCCAAGCTAAACTTTCCAAAGGCTCCACTCCTAGTGGCTCCAGTTTCCAAATTCTGGGCAGCTTTGACCTTTTTCCCGCCAAAACTCATTTTCGAAGGCCTTTTGGGCACAATATCCATTTTTGAACCCTTGTTGTCGGAAAATTTTCAAAGTCCGTCCCTCCAACTGCCTCACGGTCAACATGGGACTCTTACTTTATCGTTCTTTGTCTTCGACAAGCAAAGACAGAAAAAGAGGGGCAGCTGTAAGCACCCCATTTTTGAACGCTCGATAGTCTACAGCGTCCAGACTTGTACTCAAGTCAATATGGATGTATTCCAATCGAAATCAACTCTCTAAGTCTAATCCCGTCTATCCATCACTTCGCGGGCCCACCAGGCCCAAATAGAAGCAAAATGACCGAAATGCCCTTAGGGGCATTGTTCGATCCAATTCAAAATCAGGCCCGCCTTTTCGAAGAAGTAAGTCCCCTTTCTAATTCCAAATCAAGTGCATCTTTCCAGAGACGGTAAGTCCCCTTTTCAATTCCAAATCAGGCACGTCTTTCCGAAGACAGTAAGTCCCCTTTCCATATTCCAATAGGCGCGTCTTTCTGAAGACAGTAAGTCCCTTTCCAATTCCAACAGACACGTCTTTCCAAAGACGGTAAGACCCTTTTCCAATTCCTTTTCCAATTCCAATTCCAATTCCAATCCTTCTCTCGAGAAAGCTGATTCCTCGAGATGATAAGTCTATCCAATCTGGCACATTTTTTGGAGAAAGTTTCTTCTGAACGATAAGTCCCTTTAAACCTGTCGACAGGGAAGAGACCCCAAGTCCCCTAGATGGTAGAACGGTCCACCTGTGGTGCTTGCTACCCGCCAATGCAGAAATGTCTATTTCAGCACGCCTTTCGAGAAAGTTGACTTCTCAGGCGCTAAGTCCCTTTAGCAACTTCTTGAGATTAGGTAGTCTCGGGAATGATCACGAACCGTTAGAGTAGTGGAAGTACTTACAAACATCACAACCATCAGAGTAGCAGAAATACTCGCAAACAGGTCGATATAAGGAATTTTCAAAAAACCCCTGTATCACGAGACTTCCGTTAGAGTGGTGGAAACACTCAAAACCTAGGTCAACACCAGTGCCTACTAGTCCACTTCGGTCAAAAATGACCAAACTGCCCCTAGGGCCATTTTTTGGCACATTTCTCGAGAACACACCTAAGTCCTCAAAATGATAAGTCCACCCTTCTAAGATTGTCTTAAAAGCAATCCGGCATGATTAGGTGCCTTCTAGTAAGTTTCGAGCCAGTTTCGAGACTTTCCGGTCAAGATGACCATTGCCCCTAGGCATCCGAATGCCCCGGGGACCACACCGGCTCTAGGTATTAAACCGGTAACCTCCCAAGAAAGCTTTTTATAGTATTCCCGACCTTCCTTTAACTTTTCAAATCATGCCGAGTCAGTTTTGGTAAACACGGCGCAAAATGACCGTTTTGCCCCTGGTGGGTCGGTCGCTTTTTTCTAACCACGCCGGCGCTAGATATCAAATCGGTAGCCTTTGGGAACATTCTAAATAATGTTTCTAAATCTTGAGTCGTCTTCCGGGACATTCCGAGTCCATCCGGGCAGCTTTCCGATCCAGTTGACCGTTTTTCCTCTAATGGCCCGGTCAACCATTCCGACAATTCTTGTCCTCCTTTTTCAAGGCTAATAACTTTGGGACTCTATTCTAAGGGTTCATGTCCTTTTCCAGCCCTCCGGGTCATTCCTGGTCCCTTCAAATCATTTTCGGACTTTCTAGAGTCACTCCTAGTGAAGCCAGGCTAAAAATTGCATGGTAGTCACTAGTACAGGCACCCAAATCTTCTCAAGATATGTTGCTTGCCAACTTAATGAACTTTCCTAAGTTGCTGGCGCCACTACTAGTGGCGCCAAGCCAAAAAATGGCCTGGCACCACTCCTAGTGGCGCTAAGAGGAAATTTGCCCTAGTGCCACTACAATAGGCGCCAGGTCATTCCCTTGTCTATAAATACAGAGCCTTCTCCAGTGTGAAAGAGGTCCACAAACTCAGTCTAAAAAGTCTACTTTTTGATATACAGAGCTTGTAGCCTCTCTAAACCGTAGTCTCCTTAGGTTTTCCAAGCCCTAGCCTCCTATACACTCACATACACTTCTATACACTCATATACTAGCCTCCAAAGCCTCCTTTAAAGACTTGAAGTGCTGCAATCTGAAGTTTTGAAGATTAAAGACAAACTCTTGAAGACTGAAGTGAAGATCGAAGCAAGATAAGCAAAGCAAAGCACACAAAGCTAAGCAAAATAAAGAAGACGCAAGGTAGGCTTCTTATTTACATTTACGCATCTTTCCCCCTCTCTTCTCCCTCTGAACTCACTTGGGTTTTCTTCTATTTTAATCCCCCATCTTCTTTCCCCCTTCTTGCATGCTTGAAACAAGGGAATTCCAGATCTATTGTAAGCACCCCATTTTTGACCGCTCGGCAGTCTACACTCCGTCCAGACTTGTTTTCAAGTCATTGTGGACATATTCCAATCAAAACCAACCCTCTAGGTCCAAATTTCGCCTTTCCATCGCTTCGCGGGCCTGTCAGGCCCAAATAGAGGCAAAATGACCAAAATGCCCTTAGGGGCATTGTCCTTTCTTATTCCAATTCCAATCCCTCTCTCGAGACAGTTTATTCCTCAAGACGGTCCGAGTAGCAAAACTACTCACAAAACCGTCAAAGTGGCGGAAACACTCACAAAGCCGTTAGAGTGGCGGAAACACTCACACCGTTAGAGTGGCGAAAACACTCAAAACCCAGGCACGTCTCTTCGGAGTCAGTAAGACCCCTTTCCAATCCCTCTCTCGAGACAGTTTATTCCTCGAGATGGTTCCAATCTAGGCACGTCTCTTTGGAGTCGGTAAGACCCCTTTCCAATCCCTCTCTCGAGACAGTTTATTCCTCGAGACGGTCCGAGTAGCAAAACTACTCACACAACCGTTAGAGTAGCGGAAATACTCACAGAACCGTTAGAGTAGCGGAAGTACTCACAGAACCGTTAGAGTAGCGGAAATACTCACAGAACCGTTAGAGTAGCTGAGAATACTTTTTATAGTGTTCTCAACCTCCCCTTACTTTTTCGGATCATTCTGAGTCAGTTCCGGCCAACCCGGTACAAAATGATTGTTTTGCCCCTGGAGGGCCGATCTCCTTCTTCAACCACACCGGCTCTGGGTATCAAACCGGTAATGTCCCAAGAACACTTTTTATAGTATTCTCAACCTTCCTTTACCTTTCCGAATCATTCCGAGTCAGTTCCGGCAAACCCGGTACAAAATGACCGTTTTGCCCCTGGTGGGCCGGTCTCCATTTCCGACCACTCTGGCCCTGCGAATCAAACCGGCAACCTCTGGGAACATTCTAAATAATGTTTCCAGATCCCAAGTTTTCTTCCGGGACAGTTTGAGTCTGTCCCGGCAGTTTTTCGGTCCGGTTGACCGTTTTGCCCCTAAAGGCTCGGTCAACCTTTCCGACACATCCAATCCTCACTTTTTCAAGTTAAATACCTCTAGGACACTATTTTAAGTGTTCCTACTCCTTTCTGGCCTTCCGGGTCACTCCCGGCTCCTTTAAATCATTCCCGGACTTTCCGGAGTCACTCCTAGTGAAGCCAGGCTAAAGTTTACATGGTAGTCACTAGTACAGGCGCCCAAATCTAGTCAAAGATACGTTGCTTGCCGACCTTAATTGTTTCCTAAATGGCTGGCGCCACTAGCAGTGGTGCTAAGCCAAAAAATGGCCTGGTGCCACTACTAGTGGCGCTAGTATAAATTTTGCCCTGGCGCCACTGCAACAGGCGCCAGGTTTGTCTTCCCTCTATAAATACAGAGCCTCGTTCAACGTGAAAGGGGTCTGCAAACTTAACCTAAGAATCTCATATTTCGATATACAGAGCTCGAGCACCTCCAAAACCTTAGCCTCCTTAGATTTTCCCAAACCCTAGCCACTATACACAAACCCTAGCCTCCTATACACTCATACACTCTCTTATACACTCATACACTCCCCCATACACTCATACACTAGCCTTCCACCACTCTCTGAAGACTTGAAGAGCAGCCATCCAAAGCTTGAAGACAATCCTTGAAGACTAAAGGTGAAGATTAAGACTGAAGACTGAAGATCGAAGACTGCACGGCGCACAAAATAAACAAGAAACAAGGTGGGCTTTCTCTTTAATTTTCTGCACTTCCCCCCTCTCTCTTCTCTCTCTAACCCACTTGGGTTTTCTCTATTTTAATCCCCCATCTCTTTCCCCCCCTTTCTTTGCATGCTTGAAACAAGGGGATTCCCGGTCCATGTGTAGGATTGGACTATTGGAGAGTCACCGTGTCGGGGGCTTTCTTCTAGTCTAACCAAAGACCACGTGGGTCCGGCCCCTTTGATTATGTGGTGAAGCCTTAACCTTGTACGTTCACGACCCCAAATTGCATTGTGCATATCATAATCTTGCATCTTTCAAAACTCGTTTTCAAAGTTGTTTTCAAAACTGTTTTCAAACTTGTTTTTCAAAATTGCATCAAAATCTCTTTTTCAAAAACTTGTTTTCAAAACCACAATTCTAGGGTGATTCTAGCCTTTCTATGGCTAGGGTTGCTTTAGGAAAGTGTCATATTAAAAGTGATCATTTGGTCTATATTTTCAAACCTTGTCTTCAAAACCACTTTCTTAAAAGTGGTTCTAGCCCTCTTATGGCTAGAATCGCTTTAGGAAAGTGAGATGTTTTTATACTTTCCTAAAACTCTCCTTTCCAAAGTTGTTTTTAAAAACTCCTTCCAAAATCTATTTTTCAAAACTCCCTTTTCAACTCCTTTCCAAAACCTTCCCAAAAAAAATCTTTCCAAAAATTCTCTTCAACAATCTTTAACCAAAAACCTTCCTAGAAAATCTCTCCCAAAAATCTTTCCAAAAACTCTCTTTCCAAACTCACTTTCCAAAAACTCCTCCCTAGGATTTCCTTCCAAAAACTCATTTCCAAAAGCGTATTTTCCAAAAATCTCTTTCCTTAGAGTCCAAGTCAAGCCCTAGAGCTAACCATTAGGAAACCCTAATTTTCTTTCCAAAAACATGATTTTCAAACTTTGCCCCAAACCTAGGTTTCCAAAACCTCTAGTTTTCACATCCAAACTATACATGTTTCCAAAACCTATTTTCTATGTCAAAACTATAATTTTCCAAATCTAGGATTTCTAGAATCTCCTTTTCCAAATCCTTCCTATATCCAATCTCCCCGTTTAGGAAACTAGATCCCGTCCTCCGTTTTTGGAAACAAAATCTAACCTTTCTCTTTTAGAAACCAAATCCAATCTCTTCTTAATCCAAACCTTTCCTAATTCAATTCCTTCCTAAACTATAAGTTTCCAAAACCTAAACTCTAAATCTTTCCTTAAATTTCAAAATCTAACTATTTCTTAATTCAAATCCTTCCTAAACTTTCACTTTCCTAAATCTTAAGTTTCCAAAACTTGAACATAAAAATCTTTCCTAAATTTTAAAACTCAACTTTCAAATCTTTCCTAATTCAATCCTTTCCTAATTCAACCCCCTTTCCAAATCTTAACTTTCTAAATTCAAGCTTTTAAACATTTCCTAAATTCAAACCTTTCTTAATTTCAAGATTTTCTAAAACTCTAAAATTTTCTAAAATCTTAAATCTTTCTAAACTCTAAAACTTTCTAAATCTTAAATTTTCCAAATTTCAAATCTTTTCAAATCCAAAGTTTCCTAAATTCAAAACTTTCTTAAGTTAAATCTTTCTAAACTTCCAAGCTTTCTAAATTCTAAATCTTTCCAAAACTTCAACATCTTTCCAAATCCGAAACTTTCCTATTTTCAAAACTTCCTTATTTTCAAAACCTTTCCTTTTTCAAAACCTTTCGTAACATGGAGCTTTCTTAATTCAAAACTTTCCTAATTCAAAAACTTTCCAAAAATGACACTTCCCTAAATCGAACCTTTCTTAATTCGAACCTTTCCTAAATCCAATCTTTCTTAAACTCTTGAGTCTTTCCTAGGTCTCCTATCTTTCCTAAGTCTAGGTTTTCTCAAACCTTCTTTTTTTTTAAAGCAAGTCCAAATCTATCTTTCCAAATCAAAGTTCAATCTTCTCAATTTCAATTTCCAATCTCCTCTTCTAATTTCAAATCAAATTCAATTTCTAATTCAATCTCCTTCTTGAAATCTACTCTTCTATTTTCAATCGGACTCCGGTCCGAACTACGACTGACTTGATTCCCCCAAAGGGATACGTAGGCAACTTTCATAGGTGCGGTCACAACACTTTTCAAACTTTCAATTCCACCCTCTTGGGTGCGGTTTCCAAAATCTTTCCAAATTTCAAATTCCAATCAATTTTCAAATTCCAATTTCAAAATTTCTATTTTCAATTTTGAAATTTTCTAATTTCAATTACATCTCTTCAAATCTATTTTCAAATCAAACCAATTTCTTTTCAAATCAATTTTTATTTTCCAATTCTCTCATCTTGCACGTGCATATCATGCATCATATTAGTTTCGTTTTAAACATTTTTTTTTTTTAAAGTGAATAGGGTTGAACCATGGTTAGTTAAAGACTCTCATAGGTGAATCTAGGGTAGATTGACATGTAGGTACCGAAAGGGCGGGGTAGGGCGATAGCTTAGTGCGTCTTCCCTACACGTAACCAACCTCCGAACTTAGATCACTGTTTTCAAAGACCAAAAAGAAGTTATTTTTCTAAAAAGGGCTAAATGTTTTCTAAAGGTTGCCAAATAACCTGTTTTCCTAAAAACCCTCTCTTGAGGAGATATTTTCAAAATCGTTTTTCCAAAACCCTAAGTGTAGTCTTCGGATTATGCTTAGTTTTTAGGTGACCTAACTCACCTTAATCAAGTTAGGTGGCGACTCCAAATCTTTTTCAAAAGCCCTTTATTCAAACCTAATTTTCAATTCAAACCTAGTCGCACTCATTCTTTTAGGAGGGTGAGTTCTAACGAGAGAGTACAACATTTTTCCCGCTTGGGTGAGTATTCCTCGAGTGCGAAAAATCTGGGCGTGACATATGTGTGTAGGATTAGGCTATTAGAGAATCACCGTGTCAGACTTTCTTTTAGTCTAACCGGAGACCACGTGGGTTCGGCCCCCTTGATTATGTGGTGAAACCTTTAACCTTGTATGTTCACGACCCCAATTTGCAATGTGTATATCATGATCTAGCATTCTTCTAAAATTTCGTTTTCAAACTCGTTTTCAAAAGCTTACATCAAAATGTTTTTTTTCAAAACTTGTTTTCAAAATCACAATCCTAGGGTGATTCTAGCCTTTTCAAGGCTAGGGTTGCTTTAGGAAAGTGTTACATTTAAAGTGACTAATATGGTCCATTTGTTCAAAACATTGTTGTTTTCAAAACCACTATCTTAAAGTGGTTCTAACCTTCATATGGTTAGAATCGCTTTAGGAAAGTGAGATATTTTATATGCTTTATAAAAAATCTCTTCTCAAAAATCTCCTCTTAAAAATCTCTTTTCTAACATGCTTTCTAAAAACTCTCTCCAATCTCCTTTTCAAAGTTGTTTTCAAAAACTCCTTCTAAAAATCTATTTTTCAAAAACTCTTTTTCAAACTCCTTTCCAAAAACACTCTCCTTGAAATTCACTTTCTAAAAGCGCTCCCTAGGTCTTCTTCCTAGGAAAACTCTTTTCCTGAACTCTTTCCAAAAACACCTTATGAGAATTCACTTTCTAAAAACACTCCCTAAACGCTTTCTTAGAAATTTGCTCTCCAAAAGCTCCTCTCTAGGATTTCTTTCCAAAAATCTCCCTTTCTAAAAACTCACTTTCCAAAAACCTCTTTTCTTAGAGTCCAAGTTAAACCTTACAACCAACGATTAGGAAACCCTAATTTTCCTTCCCAAAAGCATTACTTCCAATCCCTTATTTTTGCCTTAAAACCCTAGATATTCATTTGTTTTGTTAGACCATGTATTTTGTAATTTTTGAACATAATGGATATTTATGATTCAGATAGTCAGATATATGTATTAGTGTATGAGTAGGGGTGGATGTTTATGATTTACATAGCTAGATATATGGACAAATGCATGTACAGGGATAATGATGATGGTGTATGTTTATTGCATGTTTTAGAGATGATATTAAACTGTATTGGTGACTTCTGTTTCTACAAGGAGGTATGTCCTATGTATGCAAAGCTCATGCCAAAATTTTTATAAAATGCATGCTCGTGTGAGGAATACAACAGTTAATAAAATGAAAGGGATGCTGTCAAGTTCTGCTTCCTTAAAATGGCAACTCCATCCTTTTTAGGGGTTTGGTCTCCCTCTTGGCTTAACCTCGCCTTGACTAGATGATAGCATTTTGTACGTTTCTCATCATTTTGATCAACTCTGACTTTTTATCTTGGGTTAGTATATGGGATCATTTGGCTTAAACCCTTAACCCTCGAGGCTTTGGCAACAACTTACCTAACCTTTGGCAGAGCGATGAGTAGCCAGTCTTTCAATCTAAGGAGGCTTTGTTTTAGGACCGTAATGTAGGCTAAGTTATGGGGTTTTGAAATAATGGTATATGCAGGCTCAAATTTGATGTTGCTTTCTGTAGGGTTTAGATCCATACCATCCTTGATTGTTCTTCCAGCAAGGTTTGGCCCCCTAGCACCCTTCTTTAGCCTCAACAACACGTTTGGCATATTTAGATCAAGCAATATGTTTTCAATCTGAGTGGACTTTAATAGGGTGATAATGTAGGTCATGATTTTGGGTTTTCACAAGAAAAGGATAAAGGCTCAAACCTATTGCTTCTAGTTGGCTTCTTTATTGCCTAGGATCACCTTTAGATTTTCTTTCTTGCCTTTGGCATATGCTTTTCAAGATGGCATGAAATGAGTCTCATCTTTTTTTTTTTTAGGGGTAGCTTGACCTTTGATAACTTTTTTTCTTTTTCGTGAGGTAAATACTTCTACCCTTCCCTTCTTTCAGATTTTTTTTCTTAGTGTTTCGTTCTAACCCATTGTGGGCGGTGATCCCTAGGTTAGGGTTTCCTTGGAAAAAACACAACTGCCTTGAAGGGTTTGACAAGAGTTGCTTTTGACTGTATGGGAAATGAAGTGAGAGTCTTTCTTCATTTTAAACCAGATTGCTTGATCCATATAATCTTCACATTGCTTCAACTTGATGGAAGATGAGTGACATTCTTTGCTAAGTCTTTAGTTATCTGTCTGTCCTAGTGTGGGGGGAATGGTGCTGGATTAGGGTTGATAAGAAATCTTCGCTTTCCGGGAAGCACTAGTGGGTTAAGCAAAGAGATATACATTTTTTTTTACAGAAAAATGAAAGATGGCTCCTCTTCCTTTTGATAGTCTGACTACTCATCACTTAGCTTTGGTGCCTTGCAAGTGCCGCTTTTGGGTGGTTTCCTCACTCATCCTTATCCTTTCTCTTTTTAGAAAGTTGATCATTTGGCGAGTGGTTAACTCATGCTATCACGCCCTCTAAATCAGGTCCTCTATTAGACAGAACGCACCCCTTGTTCAGGAAGCATTCACCATTCACAAGAAATGTCAAACAAAAGCAATTGAACGAAAAACTATCTTTTTATTATTGTAGTGAAAAGCATAGAGTTCTTTAGCAAAATGAAAATGCAAACATCAATTTAAAGACAAAAATAGAGGGGATAAAAAGAAAGTGGGTGAAAATATCCATCTCTTGTATGCTTTTGTAGAAAATCTCTTTTAGTAGGGTTTTGGGACGATGCCCACATTTCCAATGCTCCATCCATGATTGCGATTAGCTTTATTGTCCCCCTTGGTTTCTTTTGTTGTTTCTTTAGTTTCTCCGCCAAACAGGTCAGCTAGCTCGCCTCCCTTTAGTTCGAATGGCTCTACGATACTTTTGGCTCATTTAGTTTCTAACCCATGTCCTCGTAGTTGAAACTAAATCGTGGGCCAGGGGTTCTCCAATAGGTGGCACTCAGTTGCGGCATACCTAGGGTGTAGAAACTCATCACCCCAACCATGTCTTTGGCAAAGTCCTCTTCCACAAGTGTTGGCTTATCAATTGGCCAGTCCGAAGGATCATATACTTCATTAGGATTATAAAGATAGATCGGGCATGACGAGAATTCTTCTTCCCAATCACTCATTTCATCAGTCTCCCAATCTCTATCGTAATTTTTGATCGTGACTGTAAGCACCCCATTTTTGACCGCTCGGCAGTCTACACTCCGTCCAGACTTGTTTTCAAGTCACTGTGGACATATTCCAATCGAAACCAATTCTCTAGGTCCAAATTCCGTCTTTTCATCGCTTCGCGGGCCTGTCAGGCCCAAATAGAGGCAAAATGACCAAAATGCCCTTAGGGGCATTGTTCTTTCTTCTTCCAATTCCAATCCCTCTCTCAAGACAGTTTATTCCTCGAGACGGTCCGAGTAGCAAAACTACTCACCAAACCGTTAGAGTAGCGGAAATACTCACAAAACTGTTAGAGTAGCGGAAGTACTCACAAAACCGTTAGAGTGGCGGAAACACTCACAATCCAGGCACGTCTCCTCGGAGACGGTAAGACCCCTTTCCAATCCCACTCTCGAGACAGTTTATTCCTTGAGACGGTTCCAATCCAGGCGCGTCTCCTCGGAGACGGTAAGACCCCTTTCCAATCCCACTCTCGAGACAGTTTATTCCTCGAGACGGTTCTAATCCAGGCGCGTCTCTTCGGAGACGGTAAGATCCCTTTCCAATCCCTCTCTCAAGACAGTTTATTCCTCGAGACGGTCTGAGTAGTAAAACTACTCACAGAACCGTTAGAGTAGCGGAAATACTCACAAAGCCGTCAGAGTAGCGGAAATACTCACAAAGCCGTTAGAGTAGCGGAAATACTCACAAAGCCGTTAGAGTAGCGGAAATACTCACACCGTTAGAGTGGTGGAGAAACTCAAAACCTAGGTCAAAACCCATGTCTGTTAGCTCACTTCGGTGAAAAATGACCAGACTACCCTTAGAACCTTTTCCGAGACTTTCCGGTCAAGATGACCATTTTGCCCCTAAGCATCCGAATGCCCCGAGAACCACACCGGCTCTGGGTATCAAACCGGTAATGTCCCAAGAATACTTTTTATAGTGTTCTCAACCTTCCTTTACCTTTCCGGATCATTCCAAGTCAGTTCCAGCCAACCCGGTATAAAATGACCGTTTTGCCCCTGGAGGGCCGGTCTCCTTCTTCGACCACACCGGCTCTGGGTATCAAACCGGTAATAACCCGAGAATACTTTTTATAGTGTTTTCAATCTCCCCTTACCTTTCCGGATCATTCCGAGTCAGTTCCGGCAAACCCGGTACAAAATGACCGTTTTGCCCCTGGAGGGCCGGTCTCCTTCTTCGACCACACCGGCTCTGGGTATCAAACCGGTAATAACCCGAGAATAATTTTTATAGTGTTCTCAATCTCCCCTTACCTTTCCGGATCATTCCGAGTCAGTTCCAGCACACCCGGTACAAAATGACCGTTTTGCCCCTGGTGGGCCGATCTCCTTTTCCGACCACGCCGGCTCTGGGAATCAAACCGGCAACCTCTGGGAATATTCTAAATAATGTTTCCAGATCCCAAGTCTTTTTCCGGGACAATCCGGGTTCGCCCTGGCAGTTTTTCGGTCCGATTGACCGTTTTGCCCCTAAAGGCCCGGTCAACCTTTCCGACCCACCTTATCCTCACTTTCCAAGTCAAATACCTCTAGGACACTATTTTAAGTGTTCCTGCTCCTTTCTGGCCTTCCGGGTCATTCCCGGCTCCTTCAAATCATTCCCGGACTTTTCGGAGTCACTCCTAATGAAGCCAGGCTAAAAATTGCATGGTAGTCACTAGTACAGGCGCCCAAATGTAGTCAAAGATACGTTGTTTGCCGACCTTAAATCTTTCCTAATTGGCTGGCGCCACTAGTAGTGGCGCCAAGCCAAAAAATGGCCTGGCACCACTCCTGGTGGCGCCAGTGTAGAATTTGGCCTGGCACCACTGCAACAGGCGCCAGTTTTGTCCAACCTCTATAAATACAGGGCCTCATTCAACGTGAAAGAGGTCTGCAAACTTAACCTAAAAATTTTATATTTCGATATACAGAGCTCGAGCACCTCCTAAACCCTAGCCTCCTTAGGTTTTCCAAACCCTAACCACTCTACACAAACCCTAGCTCCCCATACACTCATACACTCTCCCATACACTCATACACTAGCCTTTAACCATCCTTTGAAGATTTGAAGAGCTGCCATCCAAAGCTTGAAGACAACTCTTGAAGACTGAAGGTGAAGATCAAGACAAAGACTAAAGACCGAAGACAGCGCGTCGCGCAAAATAAAGAAGACATACGGTAGGCTTTCTCTTTAATTTTCCGTACTTCTCCCTCTCTCTTCTCTCTCCTAACCCACTTGGGTTTTCTCTATTTTAATCCCCCATCTCTTTCCCCCCCTTTCTTTGTATGCTTGAAACAAGGGGATTCCCGGTCCATGTGTAGGATTGGGCTATTGGAGAGTCACTGTGTCGGGGGCTTTCTTCTAGTCTAACCAAAGACCATGTGGGTCCGGCCCCCTTGATTATGTGGTGAAGCCTTAGCCTTGTATGTTCACGACCCCAAATTGCATTGTGCATATCATAGTCTTGCATCTTCCAAAAACCGTTTTCAAAGTTGTTTTTAAAATCGTTTTTAAACTCGTTTTCAAGATTGCATCAAAATCTCTTTTTCAAAAACTTGTTTTCAAAACCATAATCCTAGGGTGATTCTAGCCTTTCCATGGCTAGGGTTGCTTTAGGAAAGTGTTACATTAAAAGTGACCTTTTTGGTCTATATTTTCAAATCTTATTGTCTTTCAAAACCGCCTTCCTAAAGTGGTTCTAGCCCTCTTATGGTTAGAATTGCTTTAGGAAAGTGAGATGATTTTACTCCTTTTAAAAACTCTCTCTTCAAAAATCTCTTCCTAAAAATCTCTTTTTCAACATACTTTCCTAAAACTCTCCTCTCCAAAGTTGTTTTAAAAAACTCCCTTCCAAAATCTGCTTTTCAAAACTCCCTTTTTCAACTCCTTTTCAAAATCCTCTTCCCAAAATACACTTTCTAAAAACGTTCCCCAAAAATCTTTCCGAAAACTCTCTTTCCAAAATCTTCTTTCTAGAAATTCCTCTCTAGGTTTTCCTTCCAAAACCTTCGTTTCCAAAAACACACTTTCCAAGAACTCCTCCCTAGGATTTCCCTTCTAGAAAACCTTTGTTTCCAAAAACGTACTTTCCAAAAAACTCTTTCCTTAGAGCCCAAGTCAAGCCCTAGAATCCACAATTAGGAAACCCTAATTTTCTTTCCAAAAACATGGTTTTCAAACTTTGCCCCAAACCTAGGTTTCCAAAACCTCTTGTTTTCGCATCCAAACTATACATGTTTCCAAAACCTATTTTCTACGTCAAAACTATGATTTTCCAAATCTAGGGTTTTTAGAATCTCCTTTCTAAATCCTTACTAAATCCAATCTCCCCTTTAGGAAACCGAATCAAATCTTCTCGTTTAGGAAACCAGATCCCGTCCTCCGTTTTTGGAAACAAAATTAGATCTTTTCTTTTAGGAACCAAATCCAGTCCCTTCCAAATCCAAATCTTCCCTAATTCAAATCCTTCCTAACCCTCCACTTTTCTAAATCTTAAGTTTCCAAAAACTTGAACATAAAAATCTTTTCTAATTCAACCCTTTCCTAATTCTACCTTCTTTTCAAATCTTAACTTTTCAAAGCTAATTTTTCAAACTTTTTCTAAACTTAAACCTTTCCTAGTCTCAAGATTTCCTAAAACCCTAAAACTTTCTAAATCTTAAACTTTCTAAATTTCAAATCTTTCTAAATTCTAAACTTTCCAAAACTTCAAAATCTTTTCAAATCTAAAACTTTTCTAAACTCGAAACTTTCTTAATTCAAACATTTCCTAAACTGAAAACTTTCCTTTTTCAAACCTTTCTCAAAACGAAACTTTCTTATTTTCAAAACTTCCTTGTTTTCAAAACTTTCCAAATTCAAAACTTCCCTTTTTCAAAACATTCCAAAATTCAACACTTTCTTAACTTAAAACTTTCTAAATTCTAAGCTTTTCTTAAACTAAACTTTTCCTAATTTAAAACCTTTCTAAATTCAACATTTTCCTATTTCAAAACCTTTTTTAAAACGAAACTTTCCAATTTTTGAAACTTTCCTATTTCAAAACATTCCAACTTTCTAAGCTTTCCTAAGTTGAAACTTTCTTAAGTTCCAAACTTTCCTAATTCAAAACTTTTCTAATCTCAAAACTTTCCAAAAATGAAACTTTCTTAAAATGACACTTCCCTAACTTGAACCTTTCCTAATTCAAACATTTCCTAAGTCCAATCTTTTCTAATCTCCTAAACTTTCCAAGTCAAGTCGAATCTTTCCTAAGTCTCTTTCCTAAGTCTAGGTTTCCTAAACCTCCATCTTTCCAAAATAAGTCTAAATCCCTCTTCCAAGTTCTCTCTTTTCAAATCAAAATTCAATCTTTTCAATTCCAAGTTCCAATTTTCAATCCTTTATTCAAAGTTCAATCTCTCAATCTCCCAATTCAATTTTCAATTCAATCTCTTTCTTCCAATCCAATCTCTCTCTTCAAATCAATCTATTTTCAATCGGACTCTTGTCCGAACTACGACTGACCTGATTCCCCCAAAGGGATACGTAGGCAACTTCCATAGGTGCGGTCACAATACTTTTCAAACTTTCAATTCCACCCTCATGGGTGCGGTTTTCAAAATCTTTTCAAATCTAAAATTCCAATTTCAAATTTCTATTTTCAAATTTCTATTTCCAAATTTTCAAACTTTCCAATTTCAATTCCATCTCTTCAAATCTATTTTCAAATCAAATCAAATCAATTTCAAATCAATCTCTTTTCAAATCTATTTTTCAATTCTTTTCTATTGCACTTGCATATCATGCCTCATGTTAGTTTTCAAACATTGTTTTTCTAAAGTGGATAGGGTTGAACACATGTTGATTAAAGACTCTTATAGGTGAATCTAGGGTAGATTGACATGTAGGTACCGAAAGAGTGGGGTAGGGTGATAGCTTAGTGCGTCTTCCCTACACGTAACCAACCTCCGAACTTAGAATCACTGTTTTCAAAGACCAAAAACGGAGTTATTTTTCAAAAAGGGCTAAATGTTTTCCAAAGGTTGCCAAACAACCTGTTTTTCTTAAAAACCCTCTCTTGAGGAGATATTTTCAAATCGTTTTCCAAAAACCCTAAGTGTAGTTTTTGGATTATGCTTAGTTTTTAGGTGACCTAACTCACCTTAATCATGTTAGGTGGCGACTCCGAATCTTTTTCAAAAGCCCTTTGCTCAAACCAATTTTTCAATTCAAACCTAGTCGCACTCATTCTTTTAGGAGGGTGAGTTCTAACGAGAGAGTACAACATTTTTCCCGCTTGGGTGAGTATTTCCTCGAGTGTGAAAAATCTGGGCACGACAGTGACCTCTTCCAACCCATCATCCTCTTCTTTCAGTATCAGGTTAATAGTGTGGTCTGACACAAGATTTGTGGTTACATTGGGGGGTAAGAGTAGGGTTTACTGGTTGTATGTCGATGATTTTATTGTCTATAAGGTCTTGAATTTTGTGTTTGCAAGTGAAGCAACTTTTAGTATCACGCCTTTGTCCTCCCGAATGGTGTTTACAAGTTGCTGGCCTAAAGTTGGGTGGTAAGGGATTGGTTAAGGTTGAGAGGGTATAGGTTTAAGGGATCCTGCTACTAAAAGGTCATAATAGGCTGTGGTTTGTGTGTGAGCAAGCTCCCCTTTTGGGTCGGAAGGGTGTCTTAGATGTCTTCGAAAGTTAGAGGTCAGTTTCTGGTATGATAATAGCAGGGTCAATGGTTTTGAAATCAAGGAAGCTTAGGATTTTGTGTTTTAGAGTGGGACTGTTTTCCGTGTTGTTGCGCCCCGGTTTTTGGGGTCTCCAAGGTCCTTTCGGCTCGGAGACCCTAAAGCACGGAACTTTGTCACTAGAACTCATCCTCCTAAAAGGACAAGTGTGACTAGATTTAAAGATTGATTTGACTAAGGGCTTTTTAGAAAAATAGGAGTCGCCACCTAACTTGATTAAGGTGAGTTAGGGCACCTAAAACTAACCGTTAATCTAAAGATTAAACTTAGGATTTTTGGAAAAGGTTTTTGAAAAATCCCTCAAGAGAGGGTTTTTAAGAAAATAGGTTGTTTGGCAACCTTTGGAAAGATTTAAGCCCTTTTTTGAAAATAACTCCATTTTGGTCTTTCGAAAATAGAAATCTATGGTCCGGGGGTTGGTTACGTGTAGGGAAGATATCCTAAGATCATCACCCTACCCTGCCCTTTCTGTACCTATATGTCTAATCTCCCTTTGTTCATTCACTAGAATAACCAGTTACCATTGTCCATTTAATATCCACTTTAGAACTTTGAAAAAGGGGTTTAGTCATCACTTTTTAGATGAATGAGGCATGATGCAAGTTTTGGAAGAAGTTTGAAAATAATTGGGGTTTTGAAAGAGTTTAGAATAGAAACTTTAAATTGATTGGAATTTTTGAAAAAGGGGTTGGAGTTGAAATAAAAGTTATGACCGCACCATTTTAGGTTGCCTATGTATCTCATTTGGCGAGAATCAGGTCAATCGTAGTTCGGGCAAGAGCCCGATGGAAAATAGGCACATTAGGGCCTTTGGAAGGTTTGAGGACACTTTAGGGTCTTTGGAAAAGTTTAAGACACTTTGAGGTCTTTGGAAAATTTTAAGACACTTTATGGTCTTGGAAGTTTAAGACTCTTTGTGGTCTTGGAAGTTTTGACTTGACATTGGATGGTGGAGTATTTTGAAAATATTTTTGGATCAACTCAAGGAAGTTTTGGAAAAAATGCTTTGGCATCACTCAAGAGAACTTGAAAGTGTTTTTGAAGTCTTGTTTTGAAAACCTTGGAGGGATGTTTTGATGAATTGGTTTGGAGAGTGGTTTTTGAAAATGGCTAAGGGTTTGGAATATGGACAACCTTAGAGGTTGTTCTTGATTTAAAACTTGTCCTTGGAATCTCTAACCATGGGAGGGCTAGGGACACCTTAGGTTTGTGACCTTTTGAAAACATTTTTGGAAATGCCTTGAGGATGGAATGTAAGAGCATTAGAAGAGTTTATAGAGTTGGGTTTTTGAAATCATGAGAGTAGGAAGTTTTGAAAAAATAGATTATGAGGATAATTTGAAAGTTTGAATGGTCATTTAAGAAAAAAGGGTTCAAGAGTTGGAACCTTGAAGTGTACTAACCTAGGTAGGGTTAGCCTAGGGTTAGAGGTGACCTAAGGTTAAGGTGATCTAGGGTTAACTAACTAAGGTTAGGTTAACCTAAGGTTAAGGTGACCTAGGGTTAACTAACTAGGGTAGGGTTAACCTAAGGTTAAGGTGACCTAGGGTTAACTAACTAGGGTAGGGTTAACCTAAGGTTAAGGTGACCTAGGGTTAACTAACTAGGGTAGGGTTAACCTAAGGTTAGGATGACTTAGGGTTAGGTTAACCTAAGGTGAGTGAACTAGGGTCAAGTTAACATAGGGTTGGGCAACTAGGGTCAAGTTAACCTAGGGTTGGATTGGAGAATGGTTTTTGAAAATTGTTTTGATGCATCCTTGGAAAGAGTTTTAAAAAACAAAACATGTTGTACCATGGACCTTGATTGGCAAGCTTTTTGAAGATGATTTCCATGAAAATTTTGACTCTAGCCAAAAGTATGGTTTATATGGTTGGTGATTGGAGACCATTCCAAGGAAGGTTTTCTCATGGCCATTACAACCTTTATCTTGACAAGAGTGGAGGTTTCAAAAATCAACATAAGGATGGTAATTTTTGGAAAATCATTTTTGATGCAAAGATGGAGAGAATGCATTTTTGAAAACCATCTTTTGAGAAGGATTTTGAAAATCACTTTTCAAGGGGACCATTCCATCAAGAAAGGGTTCATATGGCCAAACAAAAGGGGAGACCACTCAAGAGAGGGTTTCATGGGGCCATTCTAGTCATTACACTTAAAAGAATGAAAATCTTGAGAATTAGAGAATTGGGAAGCAACCCTTGTGCAAATTAAAGTGTCATGATACCAAAATGAAAGTTAGGGGATTAGTAAGAGGTCTTTTAAGGCATAATTGCTAAGATTCCATCCTAAGCTTCAAGGAGCCAACTCTTGGAACAATTTTTTTGAAAGAAATGTAGAACTTAGAAATGATATAAAATTAAGAGCAATGCAAGCATTGTGGAATATGACAATAAGCATAAAATGAAGTCAAGCATACAAGACATGATCAACATAATAATATGCAAGGGGTCATGATTCATATACAAGGCTTTTAGGTTACACCACATAAACAAGGGGCTCCTAGGCCATACCATCTTAAAGTAGGCTAGTGAGAGGTCCCCCTACACGGTGGCTCTCACTTGCTTTCCTCTAGGCATGATCTAAGAGCCCTCTTGGCTTAAGCATGCAAGAAAGGAGGGTTAAAGATGGGGATTAAAATAGAGAATAGCCCAAGTGGGCTAGGGGAGAGAAGAGAAAAGTGGGGGAGAGCACAAATGTAAAAGGGATACCACCTTTTGCCTTCAACGCACTTGTAGTCTTCAATGGATGTCTTGATTAGAGCTTGAGTGACTTCATGAAGGCTTGAGAGGCTAGAGTGGAGTGTGTAAGTGTGTAGGAGGCCTTGTATGGAGAGTGTATGGGCTTAGGAGGGGTAGAATCTAGCCTAAGTGTTGGAAGGGAGGAATATATGTGGAGACTCGATTTTCTGGAGTGATTTTAGCAGAATTTCGCATCAATTTTGGACCTGGAATATACAAAAGGGGAGGCCTCTATTTATAGGCAATCTGGCACAGACGTGGCACATGTGCTACATGCGCATGGCCAAAATTTGGCCTTGCACATGTAGGACATGCATAGGTATTGTTCCATTGCCAGAATGACACATGGCACCCTATGTACTAGTTAAATCTCGACCGTTGATCGAAAGTCGGTCGATATGATCAAAATTTGAGCGCATGTAGCATACACTCCATCATCGAGAAGGTTGGTCCAACTTTGCCTCGATAATGGAGTCAACCAGGAATGTTTTGGGGGAATCGATCGCACTCGGGATGTTCTCCTAGTGCCTCCGGTGAGCTTTCATGTTTTTAGAAAGTTTGAATTATGTTTGGAAGTGAGTGATATCGTCTTGGGAAGTGTGCCAAAAAGGTCACTTTTGCGGAGCATCTGTGATATGCTCCGGGGGGTGTTTGAAAGTGGTTGTTTTCGTTTCGTGTGATCGAGACCTTCGAGAAGCGATCTATTTGATCGGACTGTACCGATGGAAAGTACTCTGAAAATATTTTCAGGAATTTCCAAATTTGTGCATTTCTCAAGTCGTTTGACGGTGCGTTTTAATTAGGGAATCGGAGAAAAAGTCAACCTTGGCGGAGCATCTGTGAAACGCTCCAAGGGTTGCTGAAAGTCATAGTTTGCACACCTTACGATAGAGGGTTTCGGGAAGCGATCTATTCGATCGAACCGTATCGATGGAAAGATCTATGGACGAGCTTTTGAGAATTCCCTAATTTACGTATTTTTCAAGTCGGTTGACAGTGCGTTATAACCAGGGAATCAGGGGAAAGGACAATTTAGGTAGAGCGTCTGCGAGACGCTCTTGGGAACTTTTATCGCGTCATGTGAGCTTAGTGTCACAGGGTGCTCCTTGGGTTAAACAAGGGTGTATGGTGAAACCCTCTGCTCGATATCCCAAGGCCGGTGCTATTTCGGGGCATTTTTGGGCTTCCAAGGGCAAAACAATTATTTTGATTAGAATTGGCTGAAAATGGTCAAGGATGGTTTGGTATGTTGTGTTAAGTGTGTAAGATCGTCCAGGGATGGTTTTGGGAAAGTCCTTTACTGTTTGGCGGGGTTTGCGCAGTGTTGAGGTGTTTAGGGGCAAAACGGTCATTTTGACCAGAGCTAGCCGAAATAGGACCGGATTTGGACCAAATGGCGTGTGGAGGATGCCTAATGGTTTAACAACATTTTGAAAGGATTGGACTTATCGTTTTGAGGGATTTTGAACTTTCCCAAAACGTGCCTGGAGGCCCAAGGGGCAGGTTTGGTCATTTTTCACTGAGTAGGGCTAGCAGGCGCTGGTGTTGACCTAGGTGTTGGTTCCCGAGACCACCCGATCTCAGAAAACTACATGTACGGTGTTGGTCTCTAAGAACGCCCGGTCTTAGAGAACTACCTGTAAGGGTGATGTTGATTCCTGAGAACGCTTGGTCCCAAAAAGCTACCTGGAAGAGTGGTGTTGGTCTCTGAGAACACCCGGTCTCTAAGAACTACCAAATGACGGACATTCTACGTTGGCGTGCTAGCAAGCGCCAGAAGTGAACCGTCTGAAATTTTGATGAGGTGTTGGTCCCCGAGATCGCCCGATCCCGGGAAGCTACTTGGATGGCGTTGGTTTCCGAGACCGTCTGTTTCGGAAAGCTGCCTGGAATAATGGTGCTTATGGCTCCAGCGGGTCCTTGTGGGCCTGAGAAGCGACCATCTGGTTGGATTGGAGATTGTAAGGCTCATCTTGAACCTGCATGTATTGTGACGTTGGAAACCGAACCAGGTCGGGCCGGAGACAGCCAAGCTGGTAAAAATGGGGTGCTTACATGTGTCATGTCCAGATAAGTTTGAATGGGATTCACATGATAGACCAGGATTATATAATTAGGACACCTGGTTGAAGACAGGCCTAGGATATATCAGAACAGGGTGGTTGGCTTGGCAAAGATGTTGGTAATTTAACGGAGTGTAAACTCGGTCCTTTCCATTAGCTCCTTTTTGTAGGATAGCATGCTCCCTATGGTTTGGACTTGAAGAACCTTTGCTTGCTCATGGGTTGTTATACTTGCATAGGATAGGAGCAAGAAGAGTATCACTTCTATTTTGGTCGTACTTTTCTTAGTCCTCTTACTTCTTCTAATATCTGGATCTGGTTTTGTTCAAGGATCAAACTCGGTAATTCATTGAGTGGCTCTATAGAGGTCTAAGCCTAGGTGTAGTCTTTGTGACAGAAAGAAGAGAAAAACAAGAACACAAACCATAAGTTTGTTTTTGGTATTTAGAGAGTTTCATGCAATGCATGCCCTAGGGATGTCCTATATTGAGAGGGAGACTAAATATGATGCATTTGGCTCACTTTTTGGAGATAGGGGTTTGCCCTTGTATGCAAATAGCTTACCGTTTGAATGGGAACATACATTTATTCATTCATTAATTTTAAAAAAAAAGCAGTACATTGAACTTTGAGTTTGAAATACAAGAAGATCAAAGTACAGTTTAATAAGGGGAGAGGGAACACTTTCCTTGGGACTTTCATCTATCTACTTTTACATTTCAGATCCTAAACTACTCTTGAGTCTTTGGATTTGCCTTCTTTGAGTTTGATGTTGAGGAGGTCATTGAGAGATCGTACTATTTGATTGCCTTCTGTCTTATTGGCAATCCTATCTTCATGAGCATAGAGGGATTGGGGCCCCGCTTTATGGAATGACTTGAAATGCATGCCATTAGTCCTTAGAGTTATGTGGGAACTCTTCCATGAGAATTGAGGTTGAAATAGGGATTTACCATCTCTAGAAAGACGTGCGAACTGGAATTGGATAGAATAATGCCATAAGGGCATTTTGGTCATTTTATCTTTATTAGGTGCGGCAGGCCTGTGAAGCGATTGATTGACTGGATTGATTCTCGGAAACTAGTTTGGACTTGAATGTTTCTATGCCGGTTTGAATGTGAGTCCAGTCGGACCAGAGATTACCGAGTGGGCAAAAATGGAGTGCTCACAATTGATAACGCCAGTAAACCCCCTCTGTTACAAAATCGAACACGCCTCTTGGTCATGACACATTTATAGGAGGACAGGATACCTTTGGAAACCAACTCCTCACACACCATCAGAGTGACGGAAACACTCAAAACTCGGGTTAACACCAGTGCCTACTAGCCCATTCAGGTAAAAAATGACCAAACTACCCTTTAGGCCCCACTGGTGCTCTTCTAAAAAAAGTACATAAGACCTTAGAGTGATAAGTTCATCATTCAAAGATTGTCCTAAAGATAATCTAGCACATTTGAGTGCCTTCCAGTCACTTCCAGATAGATTTCGAGGGCATTTAGTCAAAATGACCATTTTGCCCATAGGCATCCAATGGCTTTCGAAAACTACACTGACTCTGGCTATCAAGCCAGTTACCTTCCAAGGATGTTCTAATAGTATTATCAATCTTCCAATACCTTTTCGGAGCATTTCGAGTCCATTTCGATAAACTAGTACGAAATGACCGTTTTACCCCTAGTGAGCGGTCGCCTTTTCCAACCACACCAGCTCTACGTATCAAACTAGTAATCCCTCGGAACACTCCTAATAGTGTTTCCAACCATCAATAATTTTCACAGATCACTCTGGGTCGATCCCAGTATTCCCCAATTCAAATGACTATTTTGCCCTTAGTGGGCTGGTCGCTCTTTTTAACTATTCCAGCTCTGATCATCAAGTCAGTTACCTATAGGACACTGTTTTGGGTGTTCCCGTCCATTCCTGACTGAGTTTGTTACTTGGAATCTTTCGAATCATTCCTAGACTTTTCAGAGTTACTCCTAGTGAAGCCAAACCAAAAATTGCATGGTATCTATTAGGATAGGCACCCAAATATTTTGCCTTGCATCCTAATGATCAAAGATCTATTTCTTGCCACCTTAAGAAGTTTCTTAAGTGACTAGTACCAATCCAAAATTTGGCATAGCGCCATTACAGCAGGCGCTAGGGCCAAATTTGTTTGCCTATAAATACTGACTATCCCCTTCATATTCCAGATTTGGAAAATCACTCCAGAAACTCTGCTTCTCTGAAACAGACGTCGTGTTACCCCAAAAACCCTAATTCTCTCAAGCCTCCTTCAAACCCTAGCCTCTATACAATTCAAATACTCAAACCCTAGCTTCTAAGCATCCTTTGAAGATCAAGTGCGGCCCTATTGAAGCTCTCAAAGTGTTCATCAAGTACAGGTTCAAAGGATCCATTGAAGAAGTAAAGCAAAGAAGAAGGCAAGTCTGAGTGAAGTCCACCATCAAAACATTAAAGAAAAAAGAAAATAAGGTAGGTTTTTCGGTTAAATTATGCAATCCCCACTTTCTCTTCTCCCTCCTAACCCACTTGGATTTTTTTCTATTTTTAACCCATATCTTCTACCTCCTTTTCTTGTATGCTTAAAATAAGGAACCTCTCGATTCATGTCTAGGAAGACCTTGGAGGGAATCATCGTGTCTGGGAATTTCTTTAAGTTCAACTCTTTCCTAAAATGGAACTTTTCTAAGTTCGAACCTTTCAAATTCTAAAACTTTCCAAAGTCCAATCTTTCCTAAACCATAACTTTCCAAATTATTCCAAGTCAAGTTTTTAAATCAAATCAAATTCTTTTCAAATCAAATCTCTTTTTCAAATCAAACTCCTTTCTAATCTAATATTTTCAAATCAAACTTTTCGAAACCTAAAAGTGTCTATTTTCAATCGAACTCTTGTCCGAACTACGACTGACCTGATTCCCAAAAAAGAATACTTAGGCAACCCTCATGGGTGCAGTCATAACTTTTCTTAAGTTTCCAATTCCATAACCTTTTTCAAATTTTCAATTCCTTATTCTATTTCAAGTTTCTAATTCAAAATTCTATTTTCAAATCTCTTTTTTCAATTTCTGGAACTCTCTTTTGAAAATCAAATTTATCTTTTCTAAAACCTTCTTTCCAATTTCAAATCAAATCTATCTTTTCAAATCCATTTCACTTTCAAATCAAGTTCTTTTCAAATATACTTTCAAAATCAAATTAAATTCTTACACTTGCTTGTCATGCATTATGTTAAGTCTCTCTTCAAAATTCTTTTCTAAAGTGGATAATTTTGGACATTTATTAATCAAAGATTTCGAATGAGTAAACCTAGGGTGAATAGATATGTAGGTATCGCAAGGGCGAGTAGGGTGACAGCTTAGTCGTCTTCTGTACACGTAACCAACCTTCGAACCTAGATCACTGTTTCAAAGACTAAATGGAGTTATTTTCAAAAAGGGCTTAAATATTTCTAAAAGTTTCCAAACAATCTTTTTTTAAAAACCCTCTCTTGAGGAAGTTTTCAAAATCTTTTTTAAAAACCATAAGTGTAATCTTCGGATTGTGCTTAGTTTTAGGTGACCTAACTCACCTTAATCAAGTCAAGTGGCGACTCCAAACCTTTTTCTAAAAGCCCTTATTCAAATCAATTCCCAATTTAAACCTAGTCGCACTCATTCTTCTAGGAGGATGAGTTCTAACGAGAGAGCATTGTGTTTTTCTCACTTGTCTTTTTTTTAGTGCAAAAAATCAGGACGCAACAGTTGGCGACTCCACTGGGGACGCTTAGAGGGTTAGGCCATTGTCATATCTATTCACCCTCGCCTATTAGGAGTTTTTGATTAATTTGTTCAATTCTATCCACTTCAAACTTTCAAATTCAGGTTTTTCCAAGTTGTCTTCAAAAACATGTCATTACGTGCTTTCAATTACATTCAATTATTCAATCTTCCACTAAGTATGTCATTCATATTTTTGTAAGTGGACCTTTATTTATATTTGTTTCACGTTATATTAAATGCCATGTATGAATGAATGTATGGAATGGACAGGATGGATGGGAGCTGTTGGGCCATTTCCTTCGCTTTTTAAAATTTCACACACCCACTGCACGCGCACAAACATTTGCATACTTGCATTCTCTACCCTGATAAGTCCCTTCTAGTTAGAAGGGGGAACAGTATATTGGTTGTGGGCAAGATGTTGTATCAGTTTCTTTGCCTACTGTCTCTTGATGGTTCCTCCACTCGGATCACCAACCGATCATGGCAATACCTTAAGGAGTGGGCCTAGGTTTGAAGATCTGAGAACCGAGCCTTCTTAGGAAGCATTAGTAAACCCTTAACCTCATGCTCATGTAGACACCATGCATAGCCGAACCTCTGCCAGATTTAAGACACGCACGTCATTTTCAAAACCATGGAGGAAAGGGCGACTGCTTTATTTTCCTTTAAACTTGTCTATTCCTGTTGTGATAATACTTGTATTCCTGCTGTTATAATGCCTATCTAACTGCTCATGCATACATGTTTACTTTGCAATTACATTATCTCTCTCTTTCTACTCTTTGCATCCATGTTCATGCATACAATATTTCATTCTAAGACAAGTTCCAAAGTAACTCAAGTTACTGCATTCTTATGCATATGATCAACCCACTGAGGGTGACACCAAGGTCACTCTTCCTTGCATTAAACCTATCCCAAACCCTAAGGGTTCCCATGTAACCCTAAGAATTCATTGCATGCATTTCACGTCATTCCATAAGAAGGGGCCTAATCCCTCTATGCTCACGGAGATAAGATTGCTAAGAAGACAAGGGGCAATCAAACATGGTCTTTCAATGACCCCCTCAACATCAAGTTCAAAGAAGATAAATCCGAAGGCTCAAGAGTAGTTTAGAATCCCCAAAAGCAAAAATTGATAGGTGGAAGTCCTAAGGAATTTGTTCCCTTTCCCCCCTATTACAATGTATTCTAATTTCATTATATTTAAAGTTCAATGTCCGAATGAATGAATTAATGTTCTCACCTAAACAGTAAGGTATCTAAATACAGAGGCGAACCCCCTATCTCCCAAAAGTGAGCCAAAGCTATCATATTTAGTCTTCCTCTCAAATAGGGACACCCTAGGGCATGCATTGCATAGAGCTCTCTAAAAACCAAAAACTAACTTGCAATTTGTGTCCTTGTTTTCCTGCTTCTTGCTTTTTCAGAGATCACACTATAACGAGTCAACATTGCTCCCAAGAAAGGTCAACATCCACCTAGAGGCCCCATTATCACCTGATAAAGAACATCACTTATGGCTGCCAATCCTAAAGAATCATCCCAAGTCTCTCGAGAGGAGGTCAACAAAATGAGGACCAAGATTGATGAAATGTTCAAGCTTATTCAAGCCATGGCCATGAAAGATGCTATTGTAATCCCATCGTCGTCCATGACTTTTTCCAAAGACCCTAAACCCGCTAACCCAAGGATTATGCTTCAATCTGATGATGTTGGAAAGAACAAGAAAGATGCCAAGGGGGCTAATACTGAGGAAGAAGAAACCATATTGCTCTCGCCCGCTATGAAAAGGACTCCCCTAGACCCTCTCATTTTGAAAATCCAAGGGCTAGAAGATTCACTGCAAAGTCTCCACGGCCATGACACTTATGGGTTTACTTCCTATGACGAGTAGTGTTTCTTCCCGGATCATCTGTCTAGATCTAAGGAAGATCACGACTTGGATTGAGCTGGTCAATGTATTCAAAGCCCAATATCGTCACAACATCGACCTCATTTTCGATCGATGGTCCTTGATGACAATGAGTAACGGTGAGAAAGAAAGCTTCAAGGGCTATGCCCTGAGATGGAGAGAAGCCATTGCACAAGTCAATCCCCCACTAGAAGAAAAGGAATATGTGCAATTGTTTGTGCACACTTTCCAAGGCATATACTATGAAAGTTTTGCACTAGCGTGGGGAAGAGTTTCTCTAAGCTCATCATGCAAGGACAAATGATAGAAAATGGTCTTAAGATGGGGAGGATTACCGATCCCTATGCAAAAATTGGAGAAAGCTCGGCCAATATAGCCAATAAAGTGGCTACTACAAAGGGAGTAATCAAGAAAGAAAGCGAGGTGTCTGCTATCTTACCTATTCAACCACCCCAATATCATCCCCCACTTTAGTCTCACCTTATCTTACCCATGCCCACTCTAAGCATGCCTGCTCAAGCACCTAACATTGGCCCTACTGGGGCATGACCTAATTTTAATAGGCCAGCCCGACGCTTCAGTAACTTCGATGCTTTAGCCTGCACCTAAACTGAAACCTATCATAACCTCCTAAAGAACAACATCCTAAAACCCATACTAGCTCGTCCAATGCTAAGTCCCCTACTCCCAACTTTAACGGCACCTTCACCTGTGACTACCATTCGAGTGGCCAAGGGCATGACACTTGTAAGCACCCCATTTTTGACCGCTCGGCAGTCTACACTCCGTCTAGACTTGTTCTCAAGTCATTGTGGACATATCTCAATCGAAACCAATTCTCTAGGTCCAAATTCCATCTTTCCATCGCTTCGCGGGCCTGTCAGGCCCAAATAGAGGCAAAATGACCAAAATGCCCTTAGGGGCATTGTCCTTTCTTATTCCAATTCCAATCCCTCTCTCGAGACAGTTTATTCCCGAGACGGTTTGAGTAGCAAAACTACTCACAAAACCGTTAGAGTAGCGGAAGTACTCACAAAACCGTTAGAGTGGCGGAAACACTCACAATCCAGGCACGTCTCTTCGGAGACGGTAAGACCCCTTTCCAATCTCTCTCTCGAGACAGTTTATTCCTCGAGACGGTCCGAGTAGCAAAACTACTCACAAAACCGTTAGAGTGGCGGAAACACACACAATCCAGGCACGTCTCCTCGGAGACGGTAAGACCCCTTTCCAATCCCTCTCTTGAGACAGTTTATTCCTCGAGACGGTCCGAGTAGCAAAACTACTCACAGAACCGTTAGAGTAGCGGAAATACACACAGAACCGTTAGAGTAGCGGAAATACTCACAGAGTCGTTAGAGTAGCAGAAATACTCACAAATCCGTCCGAGTAGCAGAAATACCCACAAATCATCAACCCCGTCCGAGTAGCGGAAATACTCCCAAATCATCAACCCCGTCCAAGTAGCGGAAATACTCAACCCTATCCGAGTAGCGAAAATACTCACAAATCATCAACCCCGTCCGAGTAGCGGAAATACTCACACCGTTAGAGTGGCGGAAACACTCAAAACCTAGGTCAACACCCGTGTCTGTTAGCTCTCTTCGGTGAAAAATGACCAGACTACCCTTAGGACCTTTTCCGAGACTTTCCGGTTAAGATGACCATTTTGCCCCTAAGCATCCGAATGCCCCAGGAACCACACCGGCTCTGGGTATCAAACCGGTAACCTCATGAGAATACTTTTTATAGTGTTCTCGATCTTCCTTTACCTTTCCGGATCATTCCGAGTCAGTTCCGGCCAACCCGGTACAAAATGACCGTTTTGCCCCTGGAGGGTCGGTCTCCTTCTTCGACCACACCGGCTCTGGGTATCAAACCGGTAATGACCCAAGAATACTTTTTATAGTGTTCTCAACCTCCGCTTACCTTTCTGGATCATTCCGAGTCAATTCCGGCAAACCCGGTACAAAATGACCGTTTTGCCCCTAGTGGGCCGGTCTCCTTTTCCGACCACGCCGGCTCTGGGAATCAAACCGGCAACCTCTGGGAACATTCTAAATAATGTTTCCAGATCCCAAGTCTTTTTATAGGACAATCCGAGTTCGCCCCTGTAGTTTCTTAGTCCGATTGACTGTTTTGCCCCTAAAGGCCCGGTCAACCTCTCCGACACATTTTGTCCTCACTTTTCAAGTCAAATACGTCCAGGACACTATTTTAAGTGTTCCTGCTCCTTTCTGGCCTTCTGGGTCATCCTCGGCTCCTTCAAATCGTTCCCGGACTTTCTGGAGTCACTCCTAGTGAAGCCAGGCTAAAATTTACATGGTAGTCACTAGTACAAGCGCCCAAATCTAGTTAAAGATATGTTGCTTGCCGACCTTAAACCTTTCCTAATTGGCTGGCGCCACTAGTAGTGGTGCCAAGCCAAAAAATGGCCTGGCGCCACTCCTAGTGGCGCTAGTGTAAAGTTTGCCCTGGCGCCATTGCAACAAGCGCCAGGTTTGTCCTCCCTCTATAAATACAGAGCCTCATTCAACGTGAAAAGGGTCTGCAAACTTAACCTAAGAATCCTATATTTCGATATACAGAGCTCGAGCACCTCCAAAAACCCTAGCCTCCCTAGGTTTTCTCAAACCCTAGCCACCATACACAAACCCTAGCCTCCTATACACTTATACACTCCCCCATACACTCATACACTAGCCTTCAACCATCCTTTGAAGACTTGAAGAGCTACCATCCAAAGCTTGAAAACAACTCCTAAAGACTGAAGGTGAAGATCAAGACAAAGACCGAAGACCGCACCGCGCGTAAAATAAACTAGATATAAGGTAGGCTCCCTATTTAATTTTCTGCACTTCCCCCCTCTCTCTCTTCTCTCTCCAACCCACTTGAGTTTTCTCTATTTTAATCCCCCATCTCTTTCCCGCCCTTTCTTTGCATGCTTGAAACAAGGGGACTCCCGGTCCACGTGTAGGATTGGACTATTGGAGAGTCACCGTCTCGGGGGCTTTCTTCTAGTCTAACCAAAGACCACGTGGGTCCGGCCCCTTTGATTATGTGGTGAAGCCTTAGCCTTGTATGTTCACGACCCCAAATTGCATTGTGCATATCATAGTCTTGCATCTTCCAAAAACCGTTTTCAAAGTTGTTTTTCAAAATGTTTTCAAACTTGTTTTTAAAATTGCATCAAAAGCCCTTTTTCAAAAACATGTTTTCAAAATCACTATCCTAGGGTGATTCTAGTTTTTCCATGGCTAGGGTTGCTTTAGGAAAGTGTTACATCAAAAGTGACCTTTTGGTCTATATTTTCAAATCTTGTTGTTTTCAAAACCACTGTCCTAAAGTGGTTCTAGCCTTCTTATGGTTAGAATTGCTTTAGGAAAGTGAGATGTTTTTACACCTTTGAAAAACTCTCTTTAAAAATCTCTTCCTAAAAATCTCTTTTTCAATATACTTTTCTAAAACTCCCCTCTTCAAAATTGTTTTCGAAAACTCCTTTCCAAATCTATTTTTCAAAACTCTCTTTTTCAACTCCTCTCCAAAATCTTTTCCTCAAAATTCACTTTCTAAAATCACTCCCTAGATTCACTTTCCTAAAAAAATCTCTCCTAAAAATCTTTTCTAAAACTCTCTTTTCTAAAATCTTCCTTCTAGAAATTCCCCTCTAGGTTTTCCTTCCAAAACCTTCGTTTTCAAAAACGCACTTTCTAAAAATCTCTTTTCCTTAGAGCCCAAGTCAAGCCCTAGAACTCACAATTAGGAAATCCTAATTTTCTTTTCAAAAACATGGTTTTCAAACCTTGCCCTAAACCTAGGTTTCCAAAATCTCTTATTTTCACATCCAAATTATACATGTTTCCAAAACCTATTTTCTACGTCGAAACTATAATTTTCCAAATCTAGGGTTTCTAGAATCTCCCTTTCCAAATCCTTGCCAAATCCTATCTTCCCTTTAGGAAACCAAATCAAATATTCCCGTTTAGGAAACTAGATCCCGTCCTCCGTTTTTGGAAACAAAATCAAACCTTTGCTTTTAGAAACCAAATCCAATCCCTTCCTAATCCAAACCTTTCCTAATTCAAACTCTCTCCTAATTTCCTACCTTCCTAAACCATAAATTTCCTAAAACCTTAAAATCTTTCCTCAAACATTAAGCTTTCAAATCTTTCCAAATTCAACCCTTTCCTAATTCTACCATCTTTTCAAATCTTAACTTTTCAAATTTAAGCTTTCAAACTTTTTCTAACCTCAAGATTTTCTAAAAAACTCTAAAATTTTCAAAATCTTAAACTTTCTAAATGTCAAATCTTTCTAAAATTTTAAGCTTTCTAAATTCAAAACTTTCTTAAGTTAGGACTTTCTAAATCTAAAACTTCCTAAAATGAAACTTTCCAATTTTCAAAACTTTCCTTTTTCAAACCTTTCCAAATTCTAAACTTTCCAATTTTCAAAACTTTTCTTTTTCAAACCTTTCCAAATTCTAAACTTTCCAATTTTCAAAACTTCCTTGTTTTCAAAGCTTTCCAAATTCAAAACTTCCCTTTTTCAAAACATTTCTAAATTCAAAACTTTCCGATTTTCAAAACTTTCCTAATTTGGGGACTTTCCTAATCTGACAACCTTTCCTTTTTCGAAAACTTTTTGAACTCGAAACTTTCCAATTTCTAAACTTTCTTAAATTCAAAACTTTCCTAAACCTAAAACTTTCCTAATTCAAAAACTTTCCAAAAATAAAACTTTCCTAATTCGAAACTTTCCTAAATCGGACCTTTCCTAATTTGAACATCTCCTAAAATCCAATCTTTCCAAATCTTCCAAGCCAAGTCAAATCTTTCCTAAGTCTTTTCTCTTTCCTAAGTCTAGGTTTCCTAAACCTCCATCTTTCCAAAACCAAGTCTTTCCAAAATCTATCTCTTCAAATCAAAGTCCAATCTTCTCAATTTCAATTTCCAATCTCCTTTTCTAATCTCAAATCAAATCCAGTTTTCAATTTAATCTCTTTCTTCCAATCCAATCTCTCTCTTCAAATCAATCTCTTTTCAATCGGACTCCGGTCCGAACTACAACTGGCCTGATTCCCCCAAAGGGATACGTAGGCAACCTTCATAGGTACGGTCACAACACTTTTCAAACTTTCAATTCCACCCTCATGGGTGCGGTTTTCAAAATCTTTTCAAATCTCAAATTTCCATCTACTTTCAAACTTTCTATTTTCAGATTTCTATTTCCAAATTTTCAAACTTTTCAATTTCAATTCTATTTCTTCAAATCTATTTTCAAACCAAATCAATTTCAAATCAATCTCTTTTCAAATTTATTTTCCAATTCTCTTATCTTGCACTTGCATACCATGCATCATGTTAGTTTTCAAGCATTGTTTTTCAAAGTGGATAGGATTGGTCAATAGTTAGTTAAAGACTCTCATAGGTAAATCTAGGGTATATTGACATGTAGGTACCGAAAGAGCGGGGTAGGGTGATAGCTTAGTGCGTCTTCCCTACACGTAACCAACCTCCGAACTTAGAATAACTGATTTCAAAGACCAAAAGGAGTTGTTTTTCAAAAGGGGCTAAATATTTTCCAAAGGTTGCCAAACAACTTGTTTTTCTTAAAAACCCTCTCTCGAGGAGATATTTTCAAATCGTTTTCAAAAACCCTAAGTGTAGTCTTCGGATTATTCTTAGTTTTTAGGTGACCTAACTCGCCTTAATCAAGTTAGGTGGCGACTCTGAATCTTTTTCAAAAGCCCTTAATTCAAATCAATTTTTCAATTCAAACCTAGTCACACTCATTCTTCTAGGAGGGTGAGTTCTAACGAGAGAGTATAGCATTTTTCCCGCTTGGGTGAGTATTCCTCGAGTGCGAAAAATCTGGGCGCGACAGCTGGCGACTCCGCTGGGGAGTACTTAGAGGGTTAGGCCGTTAGTCATGTCTCTTTACCCTTTACCCACATAGAGTCTTCAATTAAATTGGTTCAATCCTATTCACTTTAAATTTTCACAAACTAAATTTTCAAAATTGTTTTCAAAAAACAAACATGCATTTATTCATATTATCTTGTATTATGTTTGTCATCCACATACTGACACTTGCATCTTTGTTTTGTAGGTGCGCTTTATGTTTAAATTTTATTAACTGCTTTGCATGAATGTGATGTATAGGATGAATCGGAGTTGTTGGGCCCTTTCCTCCACTTTTAAAAATCACACACACACTGCATGTGCACTTGCATTCTGCATACTTGCATACCCTGATATGTCATTTCTAGTTAGAAAGGGGGAACGGTATATTGGTTGTGGGCAAGATGCTATGTCAGTTTCTTCGCCTACGGCCTCTTGATGGTTCCCCCACTCGGATCACCAACCGATCATGGCACCACCTCGGGGAGTGGGCCTAGGTTTGAAGATCCGGGGACCGAGCCTTTTTAGGACGCATTAGTCAACCCTCAACCTCATACTCATATAGACACCATGCATAGCCGAACCTTTGCCGGATTTAGGACACGAGCACCTTTTTCAAAATCACGGAGGAAAGGGCGACTGCTCTTACTTTCATTTATACCTGTTTATTCCTGCTGTTATAATGCTTGTATTTATACTGTTATAATGCCTATCTAACTGTTCATGCATGCATGTTTATTTCAATTGTACTTTCTCTCCTTATACTCTTTGCATATTCATGTTCATACATTCAATATCCTATGTCAAGACAAGAGTTCCAAGTAACTCAAGTCACTACTTTCTCATGCATATGATCAACCCATTGAGAGTGACACCAACGTTACTCTCCCTTGCATTAAACCTACCCAAACCCTAAGGGTTCCCACGTAACCCTAAGGGACTCATTGCATGCATCTCAATCCATTCCATAAGAGGGGCCCCAATCCCTCTATGCTCACGGAGATAGGGTTGCCAAGAAAACAAAGGGAAACCGATCAACAAGGTTTCTCAGCGACCTCCTCAACATCAAATTCAACGAAGGCGGACCCGAAGACTCAAGAGTAGTTTAGGATCTCTCTTTGTAAAAGTAGATAGGTGGAAGTCCAAAGGAAAATGTTCTCCCTCCCCCTATTAAAATGTATTTCAATTCTTTTGTATCTTAAACCCAAAATTCAATGTATTTCTTTACTTTTATGAATGAATGCATGAATGGATGAAGGTTCCCAACTGATGGTAAGGCATTTGCATACAGGGGCAAATCCCCTATCTCCAAAAGTGAGCCAATGCATCATGTATAGTCTCCCCTCTAAGTAGGGGCACCTCTAGGACATGCATTGCATAAAAATTTTCAAATCAAGTCACTAACTTCTTTTTTGTTTTTGTCTTCTATCCTCCCCCTCCTCATTTCCAAACATCAAGAGAACCGAAGGCAGAAGCAAGGCAAGAAGGGGGTTTTTCTAAACCATTTAATCATTGTTATCATATTGCTCGCACATTCACTTCTTTTATGCTCATGCACCCATATCCATTGCAAGACAAGAGTTCCAAGAAACTCGAGTCATTTCGTTCTCATGCATCTAATCAACCGTAGAGAGAAAGGAGCAATCCGATCTCATGTTAATCGAACCTACCAAGCTTCCTACGGGTTCTTAAACCCTAAGGATTCATGGCATGCATAGAACCATATCTCGAGAGAGGCCCAAATCTCTCTCAGTCTATGGAGGCAGGATTGCCCACATAGGAAATCAATAACCGGCCCACGCCGAAGAGGTATTGTATTGCATAATAGGGGCAACCCTACCTCCAAAATGGACTTGTCATCATTCCTAGACTCCCTCAAAGAAGGGACCTTCATAGGACATGCATTGCATAGAACCCCCAACTCCACATGCTAACTATATTTTGTTTTTCTTTTCTTTTTCAGGTCAAAGAGCACAATCGAACTCATGGAAACCCCTCTAGTATCATGCCCAATTCAAACTCATGCAAGGATGAGCCAGGCTATTGAAGGAGGCCGAACCTACGTGAAGGAATAATTAACCATCCATCCGCAAGACATTACCTCTATGCAACTACCCTCGCGCAATGCCAAGACAATCACTATCCATGCAGAAGAGGACCTTACCATTTGAGAAGTCTTGTCAAACCCGTGTATTGCAACAACACATCCTCTAACTTCCAAATGCATGACAAATATCGTGAACTCGCCCTCCATTGATACACCTGATGAATGAAGCACCAAGAGGTTAATGTAGTCCCAAAACCCTATTAAGGATTCTCACCAAAAGGCCCACAAGAAAAGGGAGGTTTTCATAAAATTCATCTGTTTCCTTTTTGTCTGTCTATTTTCTTGCATATCTTATTTAAATAAACACACATGCCGTGCATTCATGATTTGAAATGAAAAAGATGAAGTTTCCAGTTTATCCCCTTTTGTCTCATACTCTTGTGGAGGATTGTTGCGTTTAAGGATTCTTTCCCATTTAGTGATGACTCGACTTGAAGGATGGGATAGCATAGGCCACCTATTTAAAAGGGGTTAAAACCTTCGAAAGAGAATGAGAGATAGGAGGAAGACAGTCTCAATAGAGAAGTGCAGAGTTTATTGAAAAGGCGACACTTGTGTGATATCCTGGCTAAGCGATGGGCAGCTGAGTCCCTAAAATGATGAGAAGCCATTGTTCTACTTATCCCAAATAAACACTACCCTTTGCTCAACCCACTAGAGCTGTACATAATTTCTTTTCAGATATCCCCAAACCCATAACCATCCCCCACATTGGGGTGAGCACAAAATAGTTGATTTGATAGAACATGTAGGGTTTCATTGACAGAAACCCATCATCCCTAGGAGTAATGTCTAAATTTTGTACAAAGGCTTTATGGACTAAGCAATTCAATTTGAAATGATTAGAGGCCCTCAATTCTATTACCATACACAAAAATATTCCCTTTGCTTAAACCATTAGTGCCTCGTAGGAAGCGAAAGTTTTCTTTTTGTCAACCCTGATCCGAAACCATCCCCCCACACTGGGGCAGTCAGGCAGCAAAAGATTTGGTAGAGAACGTCATCGACCATAAGCTGAAGTAACATAAAGGCTTTATGGATCAAGCAATCTTATTCAAAATGAAGAGAGACCACCATTTCATTTCTCATACAGTCAAAAGAAACCCCTTGCCAAACCTGTTGAGCCATCTATCCTTTTTCTGAAAAAACCCAACCTAGGGATCACCGCCCACATTGGGTAGATTAAACTGCCAACGAAAGTTCTAAAGAAAAAGGATTGAAGAATTAGTCGTTCCATAAAAGAAAAGAAAGGACAAGGTAAAGAAAGGGAGTTGCCAAGGGGCAAGAGGCCAAAGAAAATAAATAAATAAATAAATAAATAAATCTATCTAAAGAAAGGCCTGAAGAAAACCATGTTTGAGTCATCTTCAAAAGCATAATAAGAAAATCAAATGAGAAGGGAGTCATGTTTCCCTCAAAAAGCACATGGAAAGGGTGAAAGAAAAGAGTCGTTTTCATCGTGAGAAGTATATGGTCAAAAGCAAGAAGGAAATCTAAAGGTGATCCTAGGTTACAAAGAAACCCAGTAGAAGAAATAGGTTTGAGCCTTTACCCTTTCTTGTTAAACCCTAACCTATGGCCTACATTACAACCTTACTAAAGTCCACTCTGATTGAGAAGAATTACTTGATCTAAATGAGCCAAATATGTTTCTGAAGCTAGAGGAGGATATCAGGGGATGAAACCCCATTGGAAGACCAACCAAGGATGGTGCGGATCTAACTCTATTAGAAGCAACATTAAATTTGAGCTTACATATCCCGTTCATTCATAAACCCCTTAACTTAGCCTAGGTTACGGTCCAAATTAAAGTCCTCTCTGATCAAAGAGAATTGCTTAGTCCAAATAAGCCTGAACAATACTAAGACAAGTAGGGTGAGAAAGGAGAATTGGAAGAGAATGCAAGGGGCAATCTCATGCTCCAAGATGTGCTCAGATGGTTTCGGTTTTAACAACCCATTAAAAGAAAATCTTTGAACCTAAATATCCCTTTATTTCTTACAACCCCTAAACCCAGCCTACATTACGGTCCTAAAAGAAGTCTTCTCAGATTGAGGGCTTAGCTGTTTATCGCTCCGCAAAGGGCATGCGAGTTGTCGCTCGAGCCATGATGGCATTTTGGAGATCTGTGAGAGAAACCCAAGTGAGCTCAAAAACACCCCAAACAGTAACCCTGTAGAAAGTAGGGATAAGATAGCAAACCAAAAGGTCAAGATCCCTAGAGAATGGAGCAAATGCTATCACACCCCGTTGAGAATGGGACAAAACTAAATGGGGCAGAATCCTGGAAAGGAACAGAATCCTGAGAGTATGGGCCTAAGGGGCAATCCTGGGATTTTCTTTGTAAATAGCTTATATACATGTAGTACTGATGCATCCATGACATGTATAACCTGTACATCTATTTAGATTCATGTGTAGTTTGTATCTATGCATGCATTCAGCTGCATTCCTGTATGAACTTGTTCATTTGTAAGGAAGTAGGTTATGCATTTAAATCAATTCCTACATAAATCTATGCATTTATCACAAAACAAAAATGGGGAACATTGCATTAAATTCTATTTATGTATGTACATTATCCAAAAGTACAACGTGCATTCAATTCCAATTCTGTGTGAACCTGTGCATTCATAAAAAGTAGGACACACATTCAATTCATAAAAAAAAAAGTATGACATGCGTTCACTCCTTACCGGGGCATTCTTAAACTGTCTTTGTACAAAACTCACTCCATGTCTTTCTCTTTCTCTCAAATTGGAAACAAGGAACAAAGCAAAATATAAAAAAGAACTGAAGCCACCCCTGAGATATCTTCGGTACTGGCTCACACCTCAGAAAGCTCAGATTTCCATGACCAACAAGAAACAGAAAATGGGGGAATGGCCCACCCTCGACCTCCCGAATCAAACGACTTCAAAAGAGGGGAAGTGAATAAGTGTCCGATCACCCAAAGCTGGAATAATGAGGCACATCCCCAACAATGAGCATCGCCCCCCTGCCAAAGTCTAGTAAGGTTCATGAAGGTCTGTCCCACAACCATAGGGGCATATGAGTGTCCTTTACAAATCCTGGCGAGCAACGCACGCAATCAACGGCCGACTAAATCACCCCCTCACGGAAACATCAACAAGTTCAAGAGAAACAGAGTTAGGGCCATCATGAAGAAATGGACCAATCTTGAGAAGTATGTCAACCCCCTGAATGAGCTCTCTTGTGCGTCGCAAACTCAGAATGTGAGAACAAGAGCTTCGTTGGGACATAAGAAAACTAGGGGCAGGAGATTAGAAGAAAAGGCCGCACAACGGAGCCCAAGCTAAGAAGAGACAATCGCGACGCAGCTATTAGGAAAAGTAGGTCCCACAATGTCAGCTGAACCATCCCGAAGACCTAGGAGGAAGCCATAGTTATGGGGAGTACGGGTAGGCTCACATTCCTCAAGAAAGACGAGTCAGGTGGCCAAAAGGGAACCACTGCCGAAAATAAGCTACATTAATAGGAGAGAAGCCATGTAACCAAAGGATCAGTGAAAATGTCTTGCTCATCTGGAGGATACCCATCATTCCAAATCCGCAGTCGACTCAATATAATGTCAGCCATCCCAAAGGACAAAAGTGGAAAACCTCGGCATCCATTTCCTCTTCAAATGTTTGCTTGATTGATGGGAAGGGGTTGACTGGAAGCCTACTCCTCCTTTCCATTATGGCTAGAGGATACCCTGCTAGTTGATTTGTGACTACCTCTAAAGCGACTGGAGCTGCCAACAGGAATCTGTTTGGGCCATCTTTCCAAAGCGGTGTCTCTTCTCAGAACCCTCATCGCCTGCGTCCGCCATCTTGAAAGGTAAGTCAAGGTAAGAGGTATTAGTATTCGATACATGCAGTTCAAAAGATAAAGAGATAAAAGAAATAAAAAATAATAATAATGATAATAACCAAAGGTGAAACAAAAATAAAAATGAAGGACACAACTTCCATATATATCCTATTCAGACCAACATAAAAGTTTCTTAAACTTTTTATTCAAGGTTTCTTTTCTAAAACCAACTATCACAGGTTCCTTAAAAATTTCTCAAAAAGTTTCTTACCTTCTTCCCTTCAAAAGTTCTTTTTCAAAAATCAGTTTCCTAATGGTTTCCTATTATTGTCCTCCAAAAAGTTTTCCAAAATTTGTTTTTCTAAAAATTCCTTTCCAAAATCAGTTTTCAAAAGGTTTTCTGATTCTCTTTTCCAAAAGTTCATCTTCAAAATCACTTCTTAAAATCAAATTCTACCTAAAAAATCAGGGTCAAAGTCATTTTCAAAATCAGGTCTCAACTTTTTTCAATCCATCTCCTAAGTTTTTCTGATTCAGTTCTTCAAGAAAATCCCTTTTCCAAATCCTGGCCCCCCCAAACTTTTCTTTCAAAAGAGTCTTAGACAAAATAAATCCTTAAAAAAATTTTCACTCAAAAATTCTTCCTTCCAAAATTTCTATCAAATTCCGAAGTTTTCTATCCTAAATCCTTGTCAATCTCAAAATTTTTCAAATCCGAAAGAGTTCTTAAATTCTTACCTCCAAAATGTCTCCTAAAATGCAATTTTCCAAAATTTTTCTAAGTTTTCTGGCCAACAAGATTTCAAAACTCAAGTCTTAGGTCTAAATGAATTCCCTCCAAATTCTGGGCAGTTTTGCCCTTTTTCCCGCCAAAACTCATTTTCGAAGGCCCTTTTGGCCCATTATCCGTTTTCGACCCCCGTTGTCGAAAGATTTCCAATGTCCGTCCCTCCGACTGCCTCACGGTCAACATGGGACAGTTACTCTTATCGTTTTCTGTCTTTGACAAGCAAAGACAGAAAAAGAGGGGCAGCTGTAAGTACCCCATTTTTTACCGCTCGGCAGTCTATACTCCGTCTAGACTTGTTTTCAAGTCATTGTGGACATATCCCAATTGAAACCAATTCTCTAGGTCCAAATTCCATCTTTCCATCGCTTCGTGGGCCTGTCAGGCCCAAATAGAGGCAAAATAACCAAAATGCCCTTAGGGGCATTGTCCTTTCTTATTCCAATTCCAATCCCTCTCTCGAGACAGTTTATTCCTCGAGACGGTTTGAGTAGTAAAACTACTCACAAAACCGTTAGAGTAGCGGAAGCACTCACAAAACCGTTAGAGTGGAGGAAACACTCACAATCTAGGCACGTCTCTTCGGAGACGGTAAGACCCTTTTCCAATCCTTCTCTCGAGACAGTTTATTCGTCGAGACAGTCCGAGTAGCAAAACTACTCACAAAACCGTTAGAGTGGCGAAAACACTCACAATCCAGGCACGTCTCTTCGAAGACGGTAAGACCCCTTTCCAATCCCTCTCTCGAGACAGTTTATTCCTCGAGACGGTCCGAGTAACAAAACTACTCACAAAATCGTTAGGGTAGCGGAAATACTCATAGAACCGTTAGAGTAGCTGAAATACTTACAGAGCCATTAGAGTAGCAGAAATACTCACAAAGCCGTCCGAGTAGCGGAAATACTCACAAATCATCAACCCCGTCCGAGTAGCGAAAATACTCCCAAATCATCAACCCCGTCCAAGTAGCGGAAATACTCACACCGTTAGAGTGGCGGAAACACTCAAAACCTAGGTCAACACCCGTGTCTGTTAGCTCACTTTGGTGAAAAATGACCAGACTACCCTTAGGACCTTTTCCGAGACTTTCCGGTCAAGATGACCATTTTGCCCTTAAGCATCCGAATGCCCCGGAAACCACACCGGCTCTGGGTATCAAACTGGTAACCTCCTGAGAATACTTTTTATGGTGTTCACAATCTTCCTTTACCTTTCCGGATCATGCCGAGTCAGTTCCGGCCAACCCGGTACAAAATGACTGTTTTGCCCCTAGAGGGCCGGTCTCCTTCTTCGACCACACCAGCTCGGGGTGTCAAACCAGTAATGACCCGAGAATACTTTTTATAGTGTTCTCAACCTCCCCTTACCTTTCTGGATCATTCCGAGTCAGTTCCGGCAAACCCGGTACAAAATGACCGTTTTGCCCTTAGTGGGCCGGTCTTCTTTTCCAACCATGCCGGCTCTGGGAATCAATATGGCAACCTCTGGGAACATTCTAAATAATGTTTCCAGATCCCAATTCTTTTTCTGGGACAATCCGAGTTCGCCCCGGCAGTTTCTTAGTCCGATTGACCGTTTTGCCCCTAAAGGCCCGGTCAACCTCTCCGACACATTTTGTCCTCATTTTTCAAGTCAAATACGTCCATGACTCTATTTTAAGTGTTCCTGCTCCTTTTCGGCCTTCTGGGTCGTCCCCGGCTCCTTCAAATCATTCCCGGACTTTCCGGAGTCACTCCTAGTGAAGCCAGGCTAAAATTTACATGGTAGTCACTAGTACAGGCGCCCAAATCTAGTTAAAGATACGTTGCTTGCCGACCTTAAATCTTTCCTAATTGGCTGGCGCCACTAGTAGTGGTGCCAAGCCAAAAAATGGCCTGGCGCCACTCCTAGTGGCGCCAGTGTAAAGTTTGCCCTGGCGCCACTACAACAGGCGCCAGGTTTGTCCTCCCTCTATAAATACAGAGTCTCATTCAACGTGAAAAGGGTCTGCAAAATTAACCTAAGAATCCTATATTTCGATAGACAGAGCTCGAGCACCTCCAAAAACCCTAGCCTCCCTAGGTTTTCTTAAACCCTAGCCACCATACACAAACCCTAGCCTCCTATACACTTATACACTCCCCCATACACTCATACACTAGCCTTCAACCATCCTTTGAAGACTTGAAGAGCTGCCATCCAAAGCTTGAAAACAACTCCTAAAGACTGAAGGTGAAGATCAAGACAAAGACCAAAGACCGCACGGCACGTAAAATAAACTAGATACAAGGTAGGCTCCCTATTTAATTTTCTGCACTTCCCCCCTCTCTCTTCTCTCTCCAACCCACTTGAGTTTTCTCTATTTTAATGCCCCATCTCTTTCCCGCCCTTTCTTTGCATGCTTGAAACAAGGGACTCTCGATCCACGTGTAGGATTGGACTATTGGAGAGTCACCGTGTCGAGGGCTTTCTTCTAGTCTAACCAAAGATCACGTGGGTCCGACCCCCTTGATTATGTGGTGAAGCCTTAGCCTTGTATGTTCACGACCCCAAATTGCATTGTGCATATCATAGTCTTGCATCTTCCAAAAACAGTTTTCAAAGTTGTTTTTCAAAATGTTTTCAAACTTGTTTTCAAAATTGCATCAAAAGCTCTTTTTCAAAAACATGTTTTCAAAATCACTATCCTAGGGTGATTCTAGCTTTTCCATGGCTAGGGTTGCTTTAGGAAAGTGTTACATCAAAAGTGATATTTTGGTCTATATTTTCAAATCTTGTTGTTTTCAAAACCACTTTCCTAAAGTGGTTCTAGCCTTCTTATGGTTAGAATTGCTTTAGGAAAGTGAGATGTTTTTACACCTTCGAAAAACTCTCTTTAAAAATCTCTTCCTAAAAATCTCTTTTTCAATATACTTTTCTAAAACTCCCCTCTTCAAAATTGTTTTCGAAAACTCCTTTCCAAATCTATTTTTCAAAACTCTCTTTTTCAACTCCTCTCCAAAATCTTTTCCTCAAAATTCACTTTCTAAAATCACTCCCTAGATTCACTTTCCTAAAAAAATCTCTCCTAAAAATCTTTTCTAAAACTCTCTTTTCTAAAATCTTCCTTCTAGAAATTCCCCTCTAGGTTTTCCTTCCAAAACCTTCGTTTCCAAAAACGCACTTTCTAAAAATCTCTTTTCCTTAGAGCCCAAGTCAAGCCCTAGAACTCACAATTAGGAAATCCTAAGTTTCTTTCCAAAAACATGGTTTTCAAACCTTGCCCTAAACCTAGGTTTTCAAAATCTCTTGTTTTCACATCCAAATTATACATGTTTCCAAAACCTATTTTCTACGTCGAAACTATAATTTTCCAAATCTAGGGTTTCTAGAATCTTCGTTTCTAAATCCTTGCCAAATCCTATCTTCCCTTTAGGAAACCAAATCAAATATTCCCGTTTAGGAAACTAGATCCCGTCCTCCATTTTTGGAAACAAAATCAAACCTTTGCTTTTAAAAACCAAATCCAATCCCTTCCTAATCCAAACCTTTCCTAATTCAAACTCTCTCCTAATTTCCTACCTTCCTAAACCATAAATTTCCTAAAACCTTAAAATCTTTCCTCAAACATTAAGCTTTCAAATCTTTCCAAATTCAACCCTTTCCTAATTCTACCATCTTTTCAAATCTTAACTTTTCAAATTTAAGCTTTCAAACTTTTCCTAACCTCAAACCTTTCCTAACCTCAAGATTTTCTAAAAAACTCTAAAATTTTCAAAATCTTAAACTTTCTAAATGTCAAATCTTTCTAAAATTCTAAACTTTCTAAATTCAGAACTTTCTTAAGTTAGGACTTTCTAAATCTAAAACTTCCTAAAATGAAACTTTCCAATTTTCAAACCTTTCCAAATTCTAAACTTTCCAATTTTCAAAACTTTTCTTTTTCAAACCTTTCCAAATTCTAAACTTTCCAATTTTCAAAACTTCCTTGTTTTCAAAGCTTTCCAAATTCAAAACTTCCCTTTTTCAAAACATTTCTAAATTCAAAACTTTCCAATTTTCAAAACTTTCCTAATCTGACAACCTTTCCTTTTTCGAAAACTTTCTGAACTCGAAACTTTCCAATTTCTAAACTTTCTTAAATTCAAAACTTTCCTAAACCTAAAACTTTCCTATATTCAAAACTTTCCTAATTCGAAAACTTTCCAAAAATAAAACTTTCCTAATTCGAAACTTTCCTAAATCGGACCTTTCCTAATTTGAACATCTCCTAAAACCAATCTTTCCAAATCTTCCAAGCCAAGTCAAATCTTTCCTAAGTCTCTTCTCTTTCCTAAGTTTAGGTTTCCTAAACCTCCATCTTTCCAAAACCAAGTCTTTCCAAAATCTATCTCTTCAAATCAAAGTCCAATCTTCTCAATTTCAATTTTCGATCTCCTTTTCTAATCTCAAATCAAATCCAATTTTTAATTCAATCTCTTTCTTCCAATCCAATCTCTCTCTTCAAATCAATCTCTTTTCAATCGGACTCCGGTCCGAACTACGACAGACCTGATTCCCCCAAAGGGATACGTAGGCAACCTTCATAGGTACGGTCACAACACTTTTCAAACTTTCAATTCCACCCTCATGGGTACAGTTTTCAAAATCTTTTCAAATCTCAAATTCCCATCTACTTTCAAACTTTCTATTTTCAAATTTCTATTTCCAAATTTTCAAACTTTTCAATTTCAATTCTATTTCTTCAAATCTATTTTCAAATCAAATCAATTTCAAATCAATCTCTTTTCAAATTTATTTTCCAATTCTCTTATCTTGCACTTGCATACCATGCATCATGTTAGTTTTCAAGCATTGTTTTTCAAAGTGGATAGGATTGGTCAATAGTTAGTTGAAGACTCTCATAGGTAAATCTAGGGTATATTGACATGTAGGTACCGAAAGAGCGGGGTAGGGTGATAGTTTAGTGCGTCTTCCTTACATGTAACCAACCTCCGAACTTAGAATCACTGATTTCAAAGACCAAAAGGAGTTGTTTTTCAAAAGGGGCTAAATATTTTCCAAAGGTTGCCAAACAACTTGTTTTTCTTAAAAACCCTCTCTCGAGGAGATATTTTCAAATCGTTTTCAAAAACCCTAAGTGTAGTCTTCGGATTATTCAAATCAAACCTAGTCGCACTCATTCTTCTAGGAGGGTGAGTTCTAACGAGAGAGTACAGTATTTTTCCCGCTTGGGTGAGTATTCCTCGAGTGCGAAAAATTTGTGCGCGACAACACCGAGAGTTGCTTTTCCCTCAAACATAAAATCTAAGATTTGATCGACAACAAGACCATGATCTGCAGTTGGTGAACCCTACTCCAACCCCCAATGTGACCACTAACTCTGTGTCGGACCATATAATTAATGTGATACTAATAAAAATAACGGATGAAGGAGATTTGGATGAGACCACAGTCGAGGATTATGAAGAGGATTGGGAGGCTGATGAAGAGAATGACTGGAAGGAGGATCTCCCACTATGCCCGATCTATCTCTATAACCCTAATGAGGTGCCTAATTCTTCTGATCGGCCGGCTGAGGAGTCGATGCTCATAGAGGAGGATCTTACTAAAGAAATGGCTGTTGATGGATGGGGTGCTGAGGTATGCCACGGCTGAACATCACTTATGGGAGAACCCCTAACCCGTGATTGAGTTTGATTATGAAGACATGGGCTGAGAGATAGAAGAGCTAAAGGCACTGACAGAGCCATTCGAGTTGGAGGGATGCCACTTAGCCACCTTGTTTATGGAAGAGCTTGCGCCAAGGACAACAAGGAGGTCAATGAAGCAGACAACTACACTATCACTGCCAACATGCCCAGAGTTCTAGAAGAAGCTTTCGCCTGCCTTGCTGTGGTTGGAAGCCGTGACTATGGATAGAGTGTTGAAGATGTGAGCATCGTCCCAAAGCCATGCTAAAAAAGGAGTCTCGTCGAAAGTGTATAAAAGATGGGTGTTTTCACCCGCTTTCTTTCTATCCCTTTATATATTGTCCTTAAATTAATATTTGCATTTCCATTCCTTTAAAAAGAACTATATGCTTACCACTAACATAATAAAATGATGAAGTCTTTCTTATGAATGGTGAATGCTTCCTACACAAGGAACATGGTCTATCTTATGGAGGATCTGACTTGTTGAAGGGTATGATAGCATGGGTTAGCCACTCACCGATTGATCAACTTTCCATAAAAAGAGAAAAGATGAAGATGAGTGAGAAAACCACCCAAAGGTAGCATTTGCAAGACACCGAAGCTAAGCGATGTGTGGCCAGATTACCAAGATGAAAAGAAGCCATCTTTCGTTTTTCCAAAAAAAAAAAATTGTTTATATTCCTTTTGCTTAAGCTTGCTAGTGCCTCACAAAATGCGAAAGTTTCTTTATCAACCCTGATCTAAGACTGTTCCCTCCACACTGAGACAGACAGATAACTGAGTACTCCACGAGGAATGTCATCCATCTGCCATTAAGCTGAGGCAACATTGAAGGCTCTATGGATCAAGCAATCTAGTTCAAAGTGAAGAGAGGCCCTCATTTCATTTCTCATATGGTCTAAAGTAACCCTTGTCAAACCCTTTGAGCTATTTACCTTTTTTCAAGAAAACCCCAACCTAGGGATCATCGCCCACAATGGGTTAGATTGAATTGTTAAGGAAAAGACCTAAGAAAAAAAGGGTTGTAGAAATGTTCATTTCATAAAAAGGAAAAGGAAAGAAATGGAAGGAAAAAAGAAAAACAAAGGAAAAGAGTTGCCAAGGGGCAAAATGCAAAAAAAAAAAAAAGCATAAATGAGAAAAGACTTGAAGAAAGTCATGTTTGTGTCATCTTGAAAAAGCGTATAGAAAGGCCAAAAGAGAAAGGAGTCACGTTTATATAGAAAGGCCAAAAGAAAAGAAAAGAAAAGAGTCATTTCATCCTGAAAAGTATATAGTAAAGGCAAGAAGAAAAGTTCAAAGGTGATCCTTGGTAATAAGGAAGCGCAATAGAAATTATAGGTTTGAGCCTTTACCTTTTCTTGTTAAACCCCAAACCATGACCGACATTACAACCCTATTTAAGTCCACTCTGATTGACATCGGATTGCTTGATCTAAAGGAGCCAAAGATGTTGCTGAAGTTAAAGAAGGATGCTAACCCTGTCGAAAAAATAGTCAAAGATGGTATGAATCTAAACCCTACTGAAAGCAATATCAAACTTGAGCTTGTATATCGTGTTATTTTGAAAATCCCATGACTTAGCCTACATTACGGTCCTAAAGCAAAGTCTCCTCAGATTGAAAATTTGGTTATTCATCGCTCTGCTAAAGGTCAAGTAAGCTATTGCCAAAGCCCGAGAATTAAAAGTTTAAGCCAAATAATCCTATACACTAACCCAAGGTAGAAAATCAGGAGCGGTTAAAAGGTTGAGAAAGGGTACAAAATGCTATCATCCAGTCAAGACAAGGTTGAGCCACAAAGGAGATCAGACCCCTGATAAGGAAGGAGTTGTCATTTCAAGGATGTATAATTTAACGGTACCCCATTCATTATATTAATTGTTGCGTCCCTAACATGTGTATGTATTTCTATAAAAATTGCGGCATGAGTTTCGCACATATAAAACATAGCTCCTTGTAGAAATAGAAGTCACCAAAGCAATTTAATATCATCCCATGTAATAAACATATATCATCATCATTATCCCTGTACATGCATCTGTTCATATACCTAACTGTGTAAATATCTTTGCTTGTTCATGCATCAATACATACATCTATCTAAAATCACAAACATTTACTTTATGTAAAATTTACAAAAATAAACTATCTAACAATGAATACATGTCCAAGATAAAATACAAGAAAAAGCTAGGCCTGTGTCAAGGAGCACTCATCAAAGGTCAAAGTCAACATCCAGATCAAAATCACCAAAACCTGGATCAGGAGGAGGCAGATAACTGTTAGAAGCACCAGCATCCTACAAGGAAGTAAAAACCAGAATCAGCAAGGTAAAGGGAATAACTAAGCGACGTCCAAACAAAAAAAGGGAAAGAACAACATACCCCGCCACCACCCATCTGAGCCAACCGTGCTGTCAAGGAAGCCACCTCAGCCTAGAAATGATCCCTCTCCATCTAGAACTGGTCTCTCACAGTGATAAACTCACCCTGGGGCACGTATCCTCCGGCTTGACGCCATGAATCCACCACCTCCTAGAACACGGCATACCCACCAACTACCACCTCAAACTGAGTGAAAGCACCTACAGAATGAGCTCCAAAGTGTGTGGCATAATCAGTCTCTAAAGGAAGTAGAAAATCAGCACCGGGCTGACGACCTTGATATGGAATGGGGACCCCTTCAACCAAGGCTCCAAACATGTACTCTAGTGGATCACCTGCTGACCAGAACTCCTCATGGAACTGTCATCAATGTCGGTCTCCCAGATAAGACTCCCAGGAATCGTCGCTGAGAAAGGAAACCCTCGATAGAGACAACAGGACCAAGTACCTGACCGTCTCATAATGAACTAATTCGACGAATGGCCGCCACATCACATCCCTCGCCTCAATAAGCTCCAGGTTAGCTCGGATCGTCACAAAGTCAGTAATCTCCAACCATTGGGCTACCTGGTCACAAGCCCACCTCAAAGCACGGGGATAAAGGTCATCCTCAATAACCTTGGGACAATGAACTGGCAGGTACTCATAACTCCACCAAACAAGAAAGGGCCAAAAACTAGTTAGACTGCCCCAACGGGAGGAAGTCCAGGCCCATATCGATTGAAGGAAGCAACTAAAGGAGAAGGACCCCAATCCAGATTAGATAAAGCCCCAAGATCAGCTACTATGCTTACCAACCAAAAAGGCGTGAGTGACTTGTTGTTGTTGCAGAAGCAGCTAAAGATGATATACAAAATAAGTCGCCGCCTCATGATATCTCACCGGGCAGGTGGTGGCTTAATAGCAAAGGTACAGTCATCCGACTAAGCCAAGGGACTAGGAAGGCAAAGCGCTTTGGGGGAGGCAAGCCCAGCAGATCACACGCGTGGGCCTTATTGACTAACTGTAAGGTGATCTGTCGACCGACAAAGGAAAGCCTCGTGATGATAGCCCATTCTAAAGGAGTAGGTCCCAACTCGAAGCCCACAAAATGGAAAGTCCAGGTCTCCCTGAACCATCGCTTAATGAGCGCTAACACCAAGTGGCAGTTCAAGCGATTAGCCTGAAGGCCCATGAATGCACTGAACCTGATCTCTGATAAGAAGGCTCAGTAGGAGGGGGCAGCCTGTTGGATGGTCATAAACACCTGGTGAACGGCCCCTCTAAAGGATATATGAACTCGTGGAGGAGGCAGGTGCTGTCGAGAATATACACTGGGATGGTAAGAAAGATCCCCCAGTGGTGGAATATCTAGTATCTTTAAGTCACCAAGATCTGCGTCTGTTTGCCAATGTCTGATGGACGCCATTTATAACCTGTCACCTGATCACTAAGGCCCAACACCTCATCATCAACACCCATTTCCTCCTCGAAAGCTGCCTTAACCAGAGGGAGGGGGTCGACTTGAGGCCTACTTCCCTATCCGCTCTGGCTGGAAGATGTCTGTCCGGCAGATCACCGACTACCCCTGAATCGACTGGAGCTCCCAATAAAATCCGTCCGGGCCGCCTTCTCAGATCGGCGTCTCCTCTCAGAGCCATCATCGCCTATGTCTTCCATCTGGAAGATCAATGTAAGAATATTGACATAAGATAAGTATAACTCAAAAAGGGAAAAGAGATAAGATGTAAGAAAAAGAAGAAAGGGAAACAATAAAAAAAAATTTCAAATGATAAGTTAAAATGAATTTTTTATACATTTTATCTTCAAAGTTTTCAATTTCAAGTCAAAATGAATTTTCTAAACATTTTTCCTTCAAGAAGTCAAATTTCAAGTCAAAATGAATTTTCTACATTTTTTGTCCAAATTTTAAAATGGTTTCTAATTCAAAGTCCGAAGTTCATTTCAAAATTAAATCTCAAAAATTTTTCAATTAAAGTCTATCTCAAGTTCCTTCCTCAAAAAGATTGATATTTTGATCAAAGTTTTTCAAAAGGTTTTTCCTTCAAAAGTCCTCTTCAAAAATCAATTCCTAAGTTTTCAATCCTCCAAAATTCTCATCAAAGTCTAAAGTTTTCATTTGAAAATCCATTTTTAAAATCTTCCAAAATATTTCCCTTGAAAGTTTGCATTCAAAATTCTATTTTTAAAATTTTCTTCTCAAGTGTTTCTTCCAATAGTTTTAGGGCCCCCAAGTTTCTCGGGGCCTTCTTTGCCAAAAAGGCCCCGCCCTTAATAATTTTATATCTTTTTCCTTCAAAAATTTTATTTCAAAAGTTTTCCAACTCTTTTTTGAATTTTGAAAAATTTTAGCAGAGTTCTGTTTAAAAATGGTCCCTACAACACCCACGACACTAGAACCAAACACAAACCATGCACTTCACAGCATCACAATCACATAGCACCAACACCCGTCCATATTTTCTAGATTTCCAAATTTTTGAAAAACATGTTTTTTTTAAAAAAGACAAAACTAACGAGTGTCGCACCCAGATTTTTTGCACTCGAGGAATACTCACACAAGTGGGAAAAATGCTGTACTCTTTCGTTAGAACTCACCCTCCTAGAAGAATGAGTACGACTAGGTTTGAATTGAAAAATTGGTTTGAATAAAAGGCTTTTGAAAAAGATTCGGAGTCGCCACCTAACTTGATTAAGGTGAGTTAGGTCACCTAAAAACTAAGAATAATCCGAAGACTATACTTAGGGTTTTTGAAAAAAAGTTTTTTGAAAATACCACCTTAAGAGAGGGTTTTTAAGAAAACAAGTTGTTTGGCAACCTTTGGAAAACATTTAGCCCTTTTTGAAAAATAACTCCTTTTGGTCTTTGAAATCAGTGATCTAGGTTCGGAGGTTGGTTACGTGTAGAGAAGACACACTAAGCCATCACCCTACCCCGCCCTTTCGGTACCTACATGTCAATCTACCCTAGATTCACCTATGAGAGTTTTTGACTAACTATAGTTCAATCCTATCCACTTTGAAAAACAATGCTTGAAAAGAAACTAACATGATGCATGATATGCAAGTGCAAGTTAAGAGAATTGAAAAATAGATTTGAAAAGAGATTGATTTGAAATTGATTTGATTTGAAAATAGATTTGAAGAGATGGAATTGAAATTGGAAAGTTTGAAAATTGAAAGTAGAAATTTGAAAATAAAAATTTTGAAATTGAAATTTTGAAAATAGATTGGAATTTGAGATTTGAAAATGTGGAGACCGCACCCATGAGGGTGGAATTGAAAGTTTGAAAAGTGTTGTGACCGCACCTATAAAGGTTGCCTATATATCCCTTTGGGGGAATCAGGTCAGTCGTAGTTCGGACAAGAGTCCGATTGAAAATAGAAGAGTTGGATTGGAAAAAGGAGTTGAATTGGAATTTGGATTTGACTTGAACTTAGAATAGAATATTGAAGATTGGAATCTAAAATTTTGAAATTAAAAAGGTTGAATTTTGATTTGGAAAGATAGAACTTGGAAGAAAGATGAAGGTTTAGTAAACCTAGACTTAGGAAAAATAGGATTTTAGGAAAGGACTTGAGATTAAGAAAGATTGGATTTGAATGTTGGATTTGGAAAGATCTTGGAAGATTTGAAAACTTGGAATTTAGGAAAGGTTCAGATTAGGAAAGTTTCGAATTAGGAAAGTATCATTTTAGGAAAGTTTTGGAATTAGGAAAGTTTTTGAAATAGGAAAGGTTTTCAAATTAAGAAAGTACCCGAATTAGGAAAGTTTTCGAAAAAGGGAAGGTTATCAAATTAGGAAAGTTCCCGAATTAGGAAAGTTTTGAAATAGGAAAGTTTTGAAAATTGGAATGTTTAGAAAACAATGAAGCTTTGACAATAGGAAAGTTCTGAAATTTGAGAGTTTCGTTTTAAGAAAGGTTTTGAAATAAGAAAGTATTGAGTTTAGAAATGTTTTGAATTAGGAAAGTTTCAACTTAAGAAAGTTTTGAATTAAGAAAGATTTGAAATTTAGAAAGTTTAAGATTTAGAAAGTCTTAACTTAAGAAAATTTTGAATTTAGAAAGATTTGAGATTTAGAAAGTTTAAGATTTAGAAAGCTTTAGGGTTTTAGAAAATCTTAATATTAGGAAAGGTTTGAGTTTAAGAAAGGTTTGAAAACTTAGGTTTGAAAAGAGGGTAGAATTAGGAAAGGGTTGAATTAGGAAAGATTTGAAAGTTGAGTTTTAAAATTTAGGAAAGATTTTTATGTTCAAGTTTTGGAAATTTAAGATTTAGGAAAGGAGAAGCTTAGGAAGGATTCGAATTATGAAAGATTTGGATTTTGAATTTTAAGGAAAGATTTAAAGTTTAGGTTTAGGAAACTTATGGTTTAGGAAGGAATTGAATTAAGAAAGTTTGGATTAAAAAGGGATTGGATTTGGTTTCTAAAAGAAAAGGTTGGATTTTGTTTCCAAAAATGGAGGATTGGATTTGGTTTCCTAAACGGGAATATTTGATTTGGTTTCCTAAAGAGAAGATAAGATTTGGCAAGGATTTGGAAAGGGAGATTTTAGAAACTCTAGATTTGGAAAATTATAGTTTCCACGTAGAAAATAGGTTTTGGAAACATATATAGTTTGGATATGAAAATAAGAGGTTTTGGAAACCTAGGTTTGGGGCAAAGTTTGAAAATCATGTTTCTAGAAAGAAAATTAGGGTTTCCTAATTGTGGGTTCTAGGGCTTGACTTGGGCTCTAAGGAAAGAGTTTTTGGAAAGTGCGTTTTTGGAAGGAAATCCTAAAGAGGAGTTTCTAGAGGGAAGAATTTTTGGAAAGGATAGTTTTTGAAAAGAGATTTTTAAAGAAAATGAGTTTTTGAAAAGTGTGTTTTTGGAAACGAAGGTTTTGGAAGGAAATCCTAGAGAGAAAGTTTCTAGAAGGAAGATTTTGGAAAGAGAGTGTTTTAGAAAGGTTTTTGGAGACAGTTTTTAGGAAGGTGAATCTAGGGAGTGTTTTAGAAAGTGAATTTTGAGGAGAAAGAGTTTTTGGAAAGGAGTTGAAAAAGGAAGCTTTGAAAATTAGATTTTGGATGGAGTTTTTGAAAACAACTTTGAAGAGGAGAGTTTTAGGAAAGTATATTGAAAGAGATTTGAAAAGAAAGTTTTTGGAAGGTATGAAAACGTCTCACTTCCCAAAATCTATTCTAGCCATAAGAAAGCTAGAACCACTTTAAGAAAGTGGTTTTGGAAAACAATAAGATTTGAAAATATAGACCAAAAAGGTCACTTTTAATGTAACACTTTCCTAAAGCAACCCTAGCCATGGAAAGGCTAGAATCACCCTAGAATTGTGGTTTTGATAACAAGTTTTTGAAAAAGAGATTTTGATGCAATTTTGAAAACAAGTTTGAAAACGAGTTCGAAAACGAATTTTGGAAGATGTAATATCATGATATGCACAATGCAATTTTGGGGTCATGAACATACAAGGTTAAGGCTTCACCACATAATCAAGGGGGCCGGACCCACGTGGTCTCTGGTTAGACTAGAAAAAAGCCCCTGACACGGTGACTCTCCAATAGCCCAATCTTATACATGGATCGGGAATCCCCTTGTTTCAAGCATGCAAAGAAAGGGGGGGAAAGAGATGGGGGATTAAAATAGAGAAAACCCAAGTGGGTTAGGAGAGAGAAGAGAGAGGGGGGAGGTGCGGAAATTTAAATAGGGAGCCTACCGTATGTCTTGTTATTTTGCGCACCTTGCTTTCTTCGGTCTTTGGTCTTCGTTTTTATCTTCGTCTTCAATCTTCAAGAGTTGTCTTCAAGCTTCAAACTTCATATTACAACTCTTCAAGTCTTCGAAGAAGGGTTGAAGGTTAGTGTATGAGCGTATGGGGGTGTGTATGACTGTACAGGAGGCTAAGGTTTGTGTAGGGTGGCTAGGGTTTGGAAGAACCTAAGGAGGCTAGGGTTTAGGAGGTGCTCGAGCTCTGTATATCGAAATATATGATTTCTAGGTTAAGTTTGCAGACCCATTTCACGTTGGAGGAGGCTTTGTATTTATAGAGGTTGGACAATACTGGCGCCTGTTGCAGTGGCGCCAGACCATTTTTTGGCATGGCGCCACTACTAGTGGCGCCAGCCATTTAGGAAATGTTTAAGGTCGGTAAGCAACGTATCTTTGACTAGATTTGGGCGCTGTACTAGTGACTACCATGCAATTTTTAGCCTAGCTTCACTAGGAATGGCTCCGAAAAGTCCGCGAATGATTTGAAGGAGCCGGGAATGACCCGGAAGGCCGGAAAGGAGCAGGAACACTTAAAATAGTATCCTAGAGGTATTTGATTTGAAAAGTGAGGATAAGATGTGTCGGAAAGGTTGACCGGGCCTTTAGGGGCAAAACGGTCAATCAGATCGGGAAACTGCCGAGACAAACTCGGAATGTCCCGGAAGAAGACTTGGGATCCGAAAACATTATTCAGAATGTTCCCAGAGGTTGCCGGTTTGATTTCTAGAGCCAGCGTGGTCAGAAAAGGAGACTGGGCCACCAAGGGCAAAACGGTCATTTCGCACCGGGTTGGCCAGAACTGACTCGGAATGAGCCGAAAAGGTAAAAGGAAGTTGAGAACACTATAAAAAGTAGTCTCAGGAGGTTATTGGTTTGATACCCAGAGCCAGTGTGGTCGAAAAAGGAGACAGGCCCACCAGGGGCAAAACGGTCATTTTGTACCGAGTTGGCCGGAACTGACTCGGAATGATCTGGAAAGGTAAAAGGAAGTTGGGAACACTATAAAAAGTAGTCTCAGGAGGTTACCGGTTTGAAACCCAGAGTTGGTGTGGTCGAAAAAGGAGACCGGCCCACTAGGGGCAAAACGGTCATTTTGTACCGAGTTGGCTGAAACTGACTCAGAATGATCCGGAAAGATAAAGGAAGGTTGAGAGTACTATAAAAAGAAATCTCAGAGGGTTACCGATTTGATACCCAGAGCCGGTGTGGTTCTCGGGGCATTCAGATGCCTAAGGGCAAAATGGTCATCTTGACCGGAAAGTCTCGGAAAAGGTCCAAAGGGCAGTTTTGTCATTTTTTACCGAAGTGAGCTAACAGACACTAGTGTTGACCTGGGTTTTGAGTGTTTCTGCCACTCTAACGGCGGTCGTCGTGACACAGGGGTTTGTTGGCAATTCTCTATATCGACATATTTGTGAGTATTTTCGCTACTCTAACGGCTTTGTGAGTAGTTTCGTTACTCGGACCGTCTCGAGAAATAAACTGTCTCGAGAGAGGGATTGGAAAGGTGTCGCACCCAGATTTTTTGCACTCGAGGAATACTCACATAAGTGAGAAAAACACTATACTCTCTCGTTAGAACTCACCCTCCTAGAAGAATGTGTGCGACTAGGTTTGAATTGAAAAATTGATTTGAATAAAGGGCTTTTGAAAAAGATTCGGAGTCGCCACCTAACTTGATTAAGGTGAGTTAGGTCACCTAAAAACTAAGAATAATCCAAAGACTACACTTAGGGTTTTTAAAGAACGATTTCGAAAATATCTCCTCGAGAGAGGGTTTTTAAGAAAACAGGTTGTTTGGCAACCTTTTGGAAAACATTTAGCCCTTTTTGAAAAATAACTCCATTTTGGTCTTTGAAATTAGTGATCCTAGGTTCGGAGGTTGGTTGCGTGTAGGGAAGACGCACTAACCCATCACCCTACCCCGCCCTTTCGGTACCTACATGCCAATCTACCCTAGATTCATCTATGAGAGTCTTCAACTAACTATTGGTCAATCCTATCCACTTTGAAAAACAATGCTTGAAAACTAACATGATGCATGGTACGCAAGTGTAAGGAATGAGAATTGAAAAATAGATTTGAAAAGAGATTGATTTAAAATTGATTTGATTTGAAAAATAGATTTGAAAGATGGAATTAAAATTAGAAAGTTTGAAAATTTGAAAATAGAAATTTGAAAATAGAAATTTTGAAATTGAAATTTTGAAAATAGATTGGAATTCGAGATTTGAAAGATGTGGAGATCGCACCCATGAGGGTGGAATTGAAAGTTTGAAGGTGACCGCACCTATGAAGGTTGCCTACGTATCCCTTTGGGGGAATCAGGTCAGTCGTAGTTCAGACCGGAGTCCGATTGAAAAGAGATTGATTTGAAGAGAGAAATTGGATTAGAAGAAAGAGATTGAATTGAAAACTGGATTTGATTTGAGATTAGAAGAGGAGATTGAATTTGAGAAGATTGGACTTGCTTTGGAAAGATTGATTTTGGAAAGACTTGGTTTTAGGAAACCTAGACTTAGGAAAGAGAAGAGACTTAAAAAACATTTGACTTGACTTGGAAGGTTTAGAAAATTAGGAAAGATTGGATTTAGGAAATGTTTGAATTAGGAAAGGTTCGATTTAGGAAGGTTTTAGAATTATGAAAGTTTCAACTTAGGAAAGCTTTGAATTTGGAAAGTTTCAAATTAGGAAAGTTTTCAAATTAAGAAATTTTTTGAAATAGAGAAGTTTTGAAAATTGGGAAGTTTCGAGTTTAGGAAGTTCTCGAAAAAGGAAAGGTTTTAAGATTAGGAAAGTTTTGAAAATCGAAAAGTTTTCAATTTAGAAATGTTTTGAATTAGGAAAAGTTTAGTTTAAGAAAAGCTTAGAATTTGGAAAGTTTCAAGTTAAGAAAGTTTTGAATTTTGTAATGTTTTGAAAAAGGGAAGTTTTGAATTTGGAAAGCTTTGAAAACAAGAAAGTTTTGAAAATAAGAAAGTTTCATTTTAGGAAAGGTTTGAAAAAGGAAAGTTTTCAGTTTAGGAAATGTTTGAATTAATAAAGTTTTGAGTTTAGAAAAGTCTTAGATTTAGAAAGATTTTGAAGTTTTGGAAAGTTTAGAATTTAGAAAGTTTGGAAGTTTAGAAAGATTTAACTTGAGAAAGTTTCAAATTTAGAAAGTTTTGATTTTAGAAAGAATTGAAATTTAGAAAATTTAAGATTTAGAAAGTTTTAGAGTTTGAATTTTAGAAAATCTTGAAATTAGGAAAGGTTTGAGTTTATGAAAAATTTGAAAACTTAGGTTTGAAAAGTTAAGATTTGAAAAGAAGGTAGGATTAGGAAAGGGTTGAATTAGGAAAGATTTTTATGTTCAAGTTTTTGGAAACTTAAGGTTTAGGAAAGTGGAAATTTAGGAAGGATTTGAATTAGGAAAGATTTGGATTTGGAAGGGATTGGTTTTGGTCTCTAAAAGAAAAGATTTGATTTTGTTTCCAAAAACGGAAGATTGGATTTAGTTTCCTAAACAGGGAGATTGAATTCGGTTTCCTAAAGGGAAGGTAGGATTTGGCAAGGATTTGGAAAAGGAAATTCTAGAAACCCTAGTTTTGAAAAAAAGAAGTTTTGGAAACATGTATAGTTTGGATGTGAAAACAAAAGATTTTGGAAACCTAGGTTTGGGACAAAGTTTGAAAATCATGTTTTTGTAAAGAAAATTAGGGTTTCCTAATTGTGGGCTCTAAGGCTTGACTTGGGCTCTAAGGAAAGAGGATTTTTGAAAAGTGCATTTTTGGAAACGAAGGTTTTCTAGAAGAGAATCTTAGGGAGGAGTTTTTGGAAAGTGAATTCGAAGAGGGAGTTTTTGGAAAAAGATTTTAAAGAGAAGGAGTTTTTGGAAATGTTTGTTTTTGCAAAACGAAGATTTTGGAAGGAAAATCCAAGAGGAGAGTTTCTAGAAGGAATATTTTGGAAAGAGAGTTTTTGGAATGATTTTTGGGAAGGAGAATGTTGGAGAGAGTTTTTAGGAAAGTGAATTTAGGGAATGTTTTTAGAAAGTGAATTTTGAGGAGAAAGAGAGGTTTTGAAAAATAGATCTTAGAAGGGAGTTTTTGAAAACAATTTTGGAGAGAAGAGTTTTAGGAAAGTATGTTGAAAAAGAGATTTTTAGGAAGAAAGACTTTTCGAAAAGAGAGTTTTTAGAAGGTGTAAAAACATCTCACTTTCCTAAAGCAATTCTAACCATAAGAGGGCTAGAACCACTTTAGGAAAGCGGTTTTGAAAACAACAAGATTTTGAAAATATGGACCATATTGGTCACTTTAAATGCAACACTTTCCTAAAGCAATCCTAGCCATGGAAAGACTAGAACCACCCTAGGATTGTGATTTTGACAACATGTTTTGAAAAAGGAGATTTTGATGCAATTTTGAAAACAAGTTTAATGCAAGTTTTGAAAACGAGTTTGAAAACGGTTTTTGGAAGATGTAAGACAATGATATGCACAATGCAATTTTGGGGTCGTGAACATACAAGGCTAAGGCTTCACCATATAATCAAGGGGGCCGGACCCACGTGGTCTTTGGTTAGACTAGAAGAAAGCCCCCGATACGGTGACTCTCCAATAGCCCAATCCTACACATGGACCGGGAATCCCCTTGTTTCAAGCATGCGAAGAAAGGGCGGGAAAGAGATGGGGGATTAAAATAGAGAAAACCCAAGTGGGTTAGGAGAGAGAAGAGAGAGGGGGGAAGTGCAGAAATTTAAATAAAAAACCTACCGTATGTCTTCTTTATTTTGCGCGCCTTGCTTGTCTTCAATCTTCGGTCTTCATCTTGATCTTCTTCTTCAACCTTCAAGGATTGTCTTCAAGCTTTAGATGACAGCTCTTCAAGTCTTCAAAGGATGGTTGAAGGCTAGTGTATGAGTGTATGGGGGAGTGTATAAGTGTATAGGGGGCTAGGGTTTGTGTAGAATGGGTACGGTTTGGCAAACCTAGGGAGGCTAGGGTTTAGGAGGTGCTCGAGCTCTGTATATCGAAATATAGGATTTTTAGGTTAATTTTGCAGACCCCTTTCACGTTGAATGAGGCTCTGTATTTATAGAAGTTGGACAAACCTGGCGCCTATTGCAATGGTGCCAGGGCAAAATTGCTCTTGGTGCCACTAGGAGTGGCGCCAGGCCAATTCTTGGACAAACCTAGCGCCTATTGCAATGGCGCCAGGGCAAAATTGCTCTTGGCCCCACTCCTAGTGGCGCCAGCCAGTTAGGAAACTTTATAAGTCGGCAAGCAATGTATCTTTGACTAGATTTGGGCGCCTGTACTAGTGACTACCATGCAATTTTTAGCCTGACTTCACTAGGAGTGACTCCGAAAAGTCCGGGAATGATTTGAAGGAGCCGAGAATGACCCGGAAGGCCAGAAAGGAGCAGGAACACTTAAGATTAGTGTCTTGGAGGTATTTGACTTGAAAAGTGAGGATAAGATGTGTCGGAAAGGTTGATTGGGTCCTTAGGGGCAAAACGGTCAACCGGACTAGGAAGCTGCCGGGGCGAACTCGGATTGTCCCGGAAGAAGACTTGGGATCTGAAAACATTATTCAGAATGTTCCCGGAGGTTGCCGGTTTGATTCCCAGAGCCGGCGTGGTCGGAAAAGGAGACCAACTTACCAAGGGCAAAACGGTCATTTTGTACTGGGTTTGCTGGAACTGACTCGGAATGGTCCGGAAAGATAAATGAAGGTTAAGAACACTATAAAAAGTATTCTCAGGACATTACCGGTTTGATACCCAGAGCCGGTGTGGTCGAAGAAGGAGACCGGCCCTCCAGGGGCAAAACGGTCATCTTGTACCGGGTTGGCCGAAATTGACTCGGAATTATCCGAAAAGGTAAAGGAAGGTTGAGAATACTATAAAAAGTATTCTCGGGACATTACCGGTTTGATACCCAGAGTCGGTGTGGTTCCCGGGGCATTCAGATGCCTAGGGGCAAAATGGTCATCTTGACCGGAAAGTCTCAAAAAGGTCCAAAGGACAATTTGGTCATTTTTCACCAAAGTGGGCTAACAGACACTGGTGTTGACCTGGGTTTTGAGTGTTTCTGACACTCTAACGGCGGTTGTCGTGACACGGGTTTGTTGCCAATTCCCTATATCGACCTATTTGTGAGTATTTCCGCTACTCTAACGGTTTTGTGAGTAGTTTCGCTACTCGGACCGTCTCGAGGAATAAACTGTCTCGAGAGAGGGATTGGGAAGGGGTCTTACCATCTCCAAAGAGACGTGCCTGGATTGGAACTATCTCGAGGAATAAACTGTCTCGAGAGTGGGATTAGAAAGGGGTCTTACCGTCTCCAAAGAGACGTGCCTGGATTGGAACCGTCTCGAGGAATAAACTGTCTCGAGAGTGGGATTGGAAAGGGGTCTTACCGTCTTCGAGGAAACGTGCCTGGATTGGAACCGTCTCGAGGAATAAACTGCCTCGAGAGTGGGATTGAAAAGATTTTGGAAAGGACAATGCCCCTAAGGGCATTTTGGTCATTTCGCCTCTATTTGGGCCCGACAGGCCGGCGAAGCGATGGAGAGAAGGAATTTGGACCTAGAGAATTGGTTTTGATTGGAATATGCCCACAATGACTTGAAAACAAGTCTGGACGGAGTGTAGACTGCCGAGCGGTCAAAAATGGGGTGCTTACAAAAGGGAACTTATCATCTCCGAAGAGACGTGCCTGAGTTGGAACCTTCTCGCGGAATAAACTGTCTCGAGAGTGGGATTGGAAAGGGGACTTACCATTTTCGAAAAGACGTGCCTGGGTTGGAACCGTCTCAAGGAATAAACTATCTCGAGAGTGGGATTGGAAAGGGAATTTATCGTCTCAAAAAAGACGTGCCTGGAATGAAACCGTCTTGAGGAATAAACTATCTCGAGAGTGGGATTGGAAAGGGGACTTACCGTCTTCAAAAAGACGTGCCTAGAATGGAACTGTCTCGAGGAATAAACTATCTCGAGAGTGGGATTGGAAAGGGGACTTATCGTCTCCGAAGAGACGTGCCTGGAATGGAACTGTCTCAAGGAATAAACTGTCTCGAGAGAGGGATTGGAAATGGGACTTATCGTCTCCGAAGAGACGCACCTGGAGTGGAACCATCTCGAGGAATAAACTGTCTTGAGAGTGGGATTTGGAAAGGGGACTTACCGTCTTCGAAAAGACGTGCCTGGGTTGGAACCGTCTCGAGGAATAAACTGTCTCGAGAGTGGGATTGGAATCGGAAAGGAAAGGATAATGCCCCTAAGGGCATTTTGGTCATTTTGCCTCTATTTGGGCTTGACAGGCCCGCGAAGCGATGGACAGACATGATTTGGACCTAGAGAATTGGTTTCGATAGGAATATGCCCACAATGACTTGAACACAAGTCTGGATAGAGTGTAGACTGCCGAGCGGTCAAAAATGGGGTGCTTACAATGGGTTCCAAGGTTGCTACAAAATGTCTCAAAATTGTTTCAAATATTTTCTGAAATATTCCCTTATTTTTTCTAAATATTAAACTCTAAATAATTTGATCAATCTCTTAAATTTTCTTAATTTTATCTATTGTCCAAATATTTTTCTAATTTTCAAAAAATCATAAAAATTTTCAAAAAATAAAAAAACTTCACACGGCTGTTAAACACATTTTTCTAAGACACATATGATAAAAATCTAGCCAAAAACCTCAATATCCAAAGCTATAGGGACAAACCCCCAATTCCGAAATAAACCCCGTCCACTTAATCATGCAAATTGCTCTAACTAAATCACAAAAGCATTAAAACATCAAAATAACATCATCAGAGCGTTCAAAACACATCAAAGCATCAAATTTGACTATTTACATGACTCAAACGGAGTTCTATACGTCAAAATCAACACAATACAAAAATCTTACCACTTGGAGTTCTACGGCAAAATCTTCTTCTCCAACGACTTTTTCGGCGATGGTGACAACTTCCGGCAACTCCCCGGGGTCCCCAAAGATCACTCTTTTAGTACTCAAGCTTCTCTCTTTACAAAACACTCGAAGTATCTCTTTACTCTTCCAAAACTGCAAAGCTTCGAACCAGAAGTTTGTTGGTACTAATCTTAGGCTTGGCACCATTAGCTAGGCACCAAGGAAAAAGTAAGCTAGGCGCCACTCCTAGTGGCGCTAGTGTCAAGTTCCAAGCAGCTTTGCCTTTTTTCGCCTAAACACGATTTCAAACGCCCCCTTTGGCTAGAAATCCAATTTCAAGCTCGAATCTTTACAAAATTTACAGAGTTCGTCCCTTTAATCATAAAGACTAATGGGTTCAAAATGGGACTCTTACTTTATCTTTTTCTGTCTTCAACAAGTAAAGATAGAAAAAGAGGGGCAGCTGTAAGCACCTCATTTTTGCCAACTAGGCAATTTCCGGTCCGTCTAGACTTATGTTCAAACCAACACAGTTATATTCAAGTCCAAATCAACTCTTCAAGCTCAATCCAATCAATTAATCGCTTTGTGGGCCCGTTAGGCCTTGTAAGCACCCTATTTTTTATCGCTCGGTGGTCTACAGTCCGTCTAGACTTATATTCAAGTCAATACAGACATATTTTGAGTCAAATCAACTTTTCAAGTGTAATCCAGTCTATCCATCGATTCGCGGGCCCACCAGGCCCAAATAGAGGCAAAATGACCAAAATGCCCTTAGGGGCATTGTTTGGTTCAATTCCAAATCAGGCGCGTCTTTTTGAAGGTAGTAAGTCCCCTTTCCATATTCCCATAAGCGCGTCTTTCCAAAGACGGTAAGTCCCCTTTCCAATTCCAATAGGCATGTCTTTCTAAAGACGGTAAGTCCCCTTTCCATATTCCAATAGGCGCGTCTTTCCGAAGACGGTAAGTCCTCTTTCCAATTCCAATAGGCACGTCTTTCCGAAGACGGTAAGACCCCTTTCCAATTCTTTTTCACATTCCAATTCCAATCCCTCTCTCGAGAAAGTTGACTCCTCGAGATAGTAAGTCTATCTAATCTGGCATGTTTTACGGACAAAGTTTCTTCAGAACGGTAAGCCCCTTTAAACCTGTCGACCGGGACTAGACCCCAAGTCCCCTAGATGGTAGAACGGTCCACGTTTTGCTCCTGCTAGCTTGCCAATGCAGAAATATCCGTTTCGGCATGCCTTCCAAGAAAGTTGACTTCTCAATCGCTAAGTCCCCTTAGCAGCTTCCTAAGATCAGGCGGTCTCGAGAATGATCGCGAACCGTCAGAGTAGTGGAAGTACTCGTAAACATAGCAACCGTCAAAGTAGCGAAAATACTCACAAACAGGTCGATATAGGGAATTGCCAACAAACCCTTGTATCATGAGACCGCCATCAGAATGGCAGAAACACTCAAAACCCAGGTCAACACCAGTGCTTGCTAGTCCACTTCGATGAAAAATTACCAAACTGTCTCTAGGGCCATTTTTTGACACTTTTCTCGAGATAATACCTAAGTCCTCAGAAAGGTAAGTCCACCCTTCCAGGATCGTCTTAGAGACGATCCGGCATAATTAGGTGCCTTCTAGTCAGTTTCGGGCCAATTCTGGGACTTTCTGGTCAAGATGACCATTTTGCCCCTAGGCATCCGAACGCCCCGAGGACCACACATGCTCTGGGTATCAAACCGGTAACATCTCAAGAATGCTTTCTATAGTATTCTCAACCTTTTTTTATCTTTCTAGATCATTCAAAGTCAGTTTTGGCAAACCCGGTACAAAATGACTATTTTGCCCCTGGTGGGCCAGTCGCCTTTTCCGACCACACTGGTTCTGGGTATCAAACCGTTAGCCTTTAGGAAAATTATAAATAATATTTCTAAATCTCAAGTCTTCTTCCGGGACATTCTGAGTCCATCTCAGCAGCTTTCCAGCCTGATTGACCGTTTTGCCCCTAATGGCTCGGTCAATCTGTCCGATAAATCTTGTCATCCTTTTTCAAGTCTACTACCTCCGGGACACTGTTTTAAATGTTCTTGTCCTTTTCTGGCCTTGCGGGCCATTCCCGGTCCCTTAAGTCCTTCCCGGGCTTTCCGGAGTCACTCGTAGTGAAGCCAGACTAAAAATTGCATGGTAGTCACTAGTACAGGTGCCCAAATCTTCCAAAGATACGTTGCTTGCTGACTTAATGAACTTTCATAAGTTACTGGCACCACTACTAGTGGCGCCAAGAGGAAATTTGCCCTAGCGCCACTGCAACAGGCGCCAGGTAATTCTGTTCTCTATAAATACAGAGCCTCATCCAGCGTGAAAGAGGTCCGCAAACTTAGTCTAAAAACCCTAATTTTCGATATACAAAACTCGTAGCCTCCCAAAACCCTAGTCTCCTTTAGGTTTTTCAAACCCTAGCCTCCTATACACTCATGCACTCTTATATACTCATACACTAACCTCCAACCCTCCATTGAAGATTTGGATTGCTGCAACTACAAAGCTTTGAAGATCGAAGGCAAACACTTGAAGACTGAAGTGAAGACCGAAGCAAGACAAGCAAAGCAAAGCGCGCAAAGCTAAGCAAAATAAAGAAGACGCATCCTCCCCCCTCTCTCCTCTCTCCTAAACCACATGGGTTTTCTTCTATTTTAATCCCCCATCTTCTTCCCCCCCTTCTTGCACTTGAAACAAGGGAATTCTTGGTCCATGTATAGGATTAGGCTATTGGAGAGACACCATGTCGGGGGCTTTCTTTTAGTCTAATCGGAGACCACGTGAGTTCAGCCTCCTTGATTATGTGGCGAAGCCTTTAACCTTGTATGTTCACGACCCCAATTTACATATGCATATCATGATCTTACATTCTTCTAAAATTCGTTTTCATACTTGTTTTCAAAAGCTTGCATTAAACTTGTTTTCAAAAACTTACATCAAAATCTTATTTTTCAAAACTTGTTTTCAAAATCACAATCCTAAGGTGATTGTAGCCTTTTCATGGCTAGGGTTGCTTTAGGAAAGTGTTACATTTAAAGTGACCAATATGGTCCACATTTTCAAAACATTGTTGTTTTCAAAACCACTATCTTAAAGTGGCTCTAACTTTCTTATGGTTAGAATTGCTTTAGAAAAGTGAGGTATTTTATATATGTTTTCTAAAAACTCTCTTTTCAAATCCCTCTTTCTAAAAACCTCTCTCCAATCTCCTTCTTCAAATTCCTTTATAAAATTGTTTTATAAAAACTTCATCTAAAAATCTATTTTTCAAAACTTCTTTCCAAAACACTCTTCTCAAAATTCACTTTCTAAAAACGCTCCCTAAATCTCTTTCCTATCAACTCTTTCCTAAAACCCTCTTCCAAAATCTTCTTTCCTAAAAAACTCCTTTTTCAAATTCACTTTCTAAAAACTCCTCTCTAGGATTTCTTTTCCAAAAATTCCTTTTCTTGGTGTCCAAGTTAAACCTTAGAGCCAACGATTAGGAAACCCTAATTTTCTTTCCCAAAAACATGATTTCCAATCCCTTATTTTGGCTTCAAAACCTCTTGTTTTTTACATCAAAACTATATATATTTCCAAAACCTCTTTTTTACGTCAAAACTATAGTCTTCCCAAAACTAGGATTTCTAAAAACTCCATCTTTCCAAATTCATGCCAAATCCAATCTTCCATTTAGGAAACTAGATCCTATCCTCCGCTTTTGGAAACAAAATCAAAACATCTATTTTAGAAACAAAATCTCATCCCTTGTTTTAGGAAATAGGAATCTAAACCCTTCCTAGTCTAAACCTTTCCTAATTCACTCTTTCCTAATATCCTACTTTCCTAAACCTTAAGTTTCCTAAACTTAAACTTTTAAATCTTTCTTTAAACACTAAGCTTCCAAATCTTTCCTAATTCAACCCTTTCCTAATTTCGTCCCTTTCCAAATTTTAACTTTTTAAATTCAAAACTTCAAATCTTTCCAAATCTAAAACTTTCTAAACTCAAAACTTTCTTACTTTTAAAACTTCTGTATTTCAAAACATTCTAAATTCAAAACTTTCCAATTTCAAATCTTTGTTAAAATCAAACCTTTCCTAATTTCAAAACATTTCTTAATTTTAAAACTTTCCTATTTCAAAACTTTCCTATAATGAAATCTTTCCTAATTCAAACCTTTCCTAATTCGAACGTTTCCTAAATCTAACCTTCCTTAATCTTCCAAGTCCAACATTTGAGTCAAATCTTTCTTAATCTCAAGTCCTTTCTAAATCCTATCTTTCCTAAGTCTAGGTTTCCTAAACCTCAATCTTTCCAAATCAAAGTCCAATCTTTCTAATTCCCAACTCCAATTTTCAATCTTCTATTCTAAGTTCAAATCCAAATTCTATTTTCTATCGGACTCTTGTCCGAACTACGACTGACCTGATTCCTCAAAAAGGATATGTAGGCAACCCTCATGGGTGCGGTCACAACCTTTTTCAAATCTCCAATTCCATAATCTATTTCAAGTTTCCAATTCCAAAAATCTATTTTAAAATCTTTATTTCTAATTTCTAAAAATTTCTAATTTCAAATCTATCTTTTCAAATCTCTTATCAAATCAAATCAATTTCTTTTCAAATCTATTTCCAAGTCTATTTTCTAACTCTCTTTTCTTGCACTTGCACATTATGCATTATTCTTTTAAAAATTCTTTTCTAAAGTGGATAGGATTGAATATTTGTTAGTTGAAGACTCTCATAGGTAAATCTAGGGTAAATAGACATATAGGTACCGCAAGGGTGGAGTAGGGTGATGGCTTAGTGCGTCTTCCCTATACGTAACCAACCTCTGAACCTAGATCACTGTTTTTGAAAGACCAAAATGGAGTTTATTTTCAAAAAAGGGCTTAAATGTTTTCCAAAGGTTGCCAAACAACCTGTTTTTCTTAAAAACCCTCTCTAGACGTAGTATTTTAAAAAATCGTTTTCAAAAACCCTAAGTGTGATCCTCGGATTATGCTTGATTTTTAGGTGACCTAACTCACCTTAATCAAGTTAGGTGGCAACTCCAAATGTTTTTCAAAAGCCCTTTATTCAAATCTATTTTCAATTCAAACCTAATCGCACTCATTCTTCTAGGAGGGTGAGTTCTAATGAGAGGGTACAGTATTTTTTCCGCTTGTGTGTATATTCCTCAAGTGCAAAAAATCTGGGCGCGACAGGCCCAATAGAGGCAAAATGACCAAAATGCCCTTGTGGCATTGCTTGGTCCAATTTCAGTGAGCACGTCTTCCTAGAGACGGTAAGTACCCGTTTTAATCTCAAATTCAACTTTAAGTCCAATTCCAATTCCAATCAAATTCGGCACACCTTTTGAGAAATTTGATCCCTCAAGTGGTAAGACCATCAATCCAACACGTTTTCCAAGAAAACTCTTCGGAACGGTTAGTCCCTTCAAACTCATCGACCAAGACAAGACCCCAAGTTCCCGAGATTGTAGAACAGTCCACCTTTGGTGCCTGCTAGCCCACCAATAAAGAATGTCTGTTATTCAGCATGTCATTCGAGAAAGTTTATTCCTCAGATGATAAGTCTACCTAATAGCTTCTCGAGACTAGATAGTTGTAAGCATCCCATTTTTGCCCGCTCAACAGTCTTCAGTCCGTCCAGACTTGTATTCAAGTCAATATAGACATATTTTGAGTCAACTCAATTTTTCAAGTCTAATATAATTAATCCATCGCTTCGCAGGCCCGTCAGGCCCAAATAGAGGCAAAATGACCAAAATGCCCTTAGGGGCATTGTTCAGTCCAATTCCAATGCGCACGTCTTCTCGAAGACGATAAGTCCCCTGTTTAAATCCAATTCCAATCAAACTTCGAGTCCAATTCCAAATTCCAATCCGTCCCTCAAAAAAGTTGATTCCTCGAGGCGGTAAGTCCATCCTATCCAACACGTTTTCTGAAGAACGTTCTTCAAAATGGTAAGTCCTTTTAAACCCGTCGACTAGGACGAGACTCCAAGTCCTTGAGATGGTAGAACGGTGCCTGCTAGCCCACTTCAATGAAAAATAACCAAATTACCCCTAAGGCCATTTTCGGCACGTTGTTTGAGAAAGTACCTAAGTCTTCAGAATAATAAGTCCACCTTTCCAAGATTGTCTTAAAGGCAATCTGGCATGATTAGGTGCCTTCTAGTCAATTTCGGGCTAATTTTGAGACTTTCCGGTCAAGATGACCATTTTGCCCCTAGACATCTGAATGCCTCGAAAACCACACCAGCTTTGGGTATCAAATTGGTAACCTCTCGAGAATGTTTTTTATAGTATTCTCGACCTTTCATTATCTCTCCAGATCATTCCGAGTTAATTCCGGCAAACCCGGTGTTAAATGACCGTTTTACCCCTAGTGGGCCGGTCGCCTTTTCCGACCACACCTGCTTTGGGTATCGAACCGGTAACCTCTTGGGACATTCGAAATAATGTTTCTAAAGCTCGAGTCTTCTTCAGGGACATTCTGAGTCTGTCCCGGCAGCTGTTTGGCCCAGTTGACCGTTTTGTCCCTAATGGCCCAGTCAACCTTTCCAACACATCTTGAAATCATTCTTCAAGTCCGTTACCCCTAGGACCCTATTCTAAGGGTTTCTGTCCCTTTCTAGCCTTCCGGGTCATTCCCAGCCCCTTCAAATCATTCTCGGACTTTCTGGAGCCACTCCTAGTGAAGCCAAGTTAAAAATTGCATGGTAGTCACTAGTACAGGCACCCAAATCTTCTGAAGATACGTTGCTTGCCACCTTAAAAGCTTTCCTAAGTGGCTGGCACCACTATGCTAGTGGTGCCAAGCCAAAAATTGCCCTGGCGCCATTCCTAGGAGTGGCGCCAATGTGTTCTTTGGCCTGGCACCATTGCAATAGGCGCTAGGTTGTTCTTCTCTCTATAAATACAAGGCCTCTTCCAGTGTGAAAGAGGTCCGCAAACTCAGTCTAAAAACCCTACTCTTCGATATACAGAGTACGTAGCCTCCCTAAACCCTAGTTTTCTTTAGGTTTTTCAAACCCTAGCCCCCATACACAAACCCTAGCTCTCATATACTCCCATAGTCTCATATAGACTCATACACTAGCCTCCAAAGCCCCCATTGAAGACTAAAAGTGCTGCAACCTGAAACTCTCGAAGATCAAGACAAGTTCCCGAAGATCAAGATGAAGACTGAAGCGAAGATTGAAGCAAAGCTAGAAAAACAAAGGGCACAAAGCAAAGCAAAATAAAAAAGACACAAGGTAGGCTCTATATTTAAGTTTACGCATCTTCCCCCACACTCTTCTCCCTTTGAACCCACTTGAGTGTTCTTTTATTTTAATTTCCCATCTTCTTTCCCCCCTTTCTTGCATGCTTGAAACAAGGGACTTCCCGATCCATGTGTAGGATTAGGGTATTGAGAGTCACTGTGTCGGGGGCTTTCTCTTAGTCTAATCGGAGACCACATCGGTTTAGCCTCCTTGATTATGTGGTGAAGCCTTAACCTTATATGTTCACGACCCCAACTTGCATTGTGTATATCATGAACTTGCATTCCTCTAAAATTCATTTTTCGACTTGTTTTCAAAACTTGAATCAAAACCGTTTTCAAAACTTGCATTAAATCTTCTTCTTCAAAACTTGTTTTCAAAATCACAATCCTAAGGTGATTCTAGCCTTTTCGTGGCTAGGGTTGCTTTAGGAAAGTGTTATATTTAAAGTGACTAATGTGGTCCATATTTTCAAATATTTGTTGTTTTCAAAACCACTATCTTAAAGTGGTTCTAGCCTTCTTATGGTTAGAATCGCCTTAGGAAAGTGAGATATTTTTATGGACTTTCCAAAAACTTTCCTTTTAAAAATCTCTCTTTCTAAAAAACCTCTTTTCCAACGTACTTTCTAAAAACTCTCTCCAATCTCTTTCTCAAAATTCCTTTCCAAAATTGTTTTCTAAAACATTCCCTTTAAAGATCTATTTTCCAAAACATCTTCTTAAACTCCTTTCCAAAATGTCTTCTTCAAATTCACTTTCTAGAAACACTCCCTAAACGCTTTCCTAAAAATTGTTTTCAAAAGCTCCTTTTTAGGATCTCCCTCTAAAAATCTTTCTTTCTAAAAAAAAAACTCACTTTCCAAAATCTCTTTCTTAGAGCCTAAGTCAAGCTCTAGAGCCAACGATTAGGAAACCCTAATTTCCTTGCTTAAAACATAATTTTCAATTTTGTCTCAAAACCTAGGTTTCAAAAATCTCTTTCACATCTAAATTATAAGTTACCAAAACCTATTTTCTATGTCAAAACTATAGGCTTCCCAAAATCTAGGATTTCAAAAACATCATCTTTCCAAATCCAGGTTAAATCAAATCCTCCGTTTTAGGAAACCAAATTCAATCTCCCCATTTAGGAAACTAGATCTCATCCTCCGTTTTTGGAAACAAAATCAAACCATCTCTTCTTAGAAACAAAATCCAATATTTCGTTTTAGGAAAATAGGAATCTCAATCCTTCTTAATCTCATATTTTCCTAAACCTTAAGTTTCTAAAACTTAAACATTTAAATCTTTCCAAATTTAAACTTTCCAAATACAAATCTTCAAATCTTTCTTAAACTCAAACCTTTCCGAATTTAAAGAATTTCTAAAACTCAAACTTTGAATTTTTCTAAAATTCCAAACTTTCTAAATTCTAATCTTTCTAAATTTTAAATTTTTTCAAATCCAAAACTTTCTAAATTTTAAACTTTCTTAAGTCGAAACTTCCAAATTTCTAAACTTTCCAAATTCTAAACTTTCTTAAGTCTAAACTTTCTAAATCCTAAACTTTCTAAAATTCTAAATCTTTCTTAAATTAAACTTTTCCTAATTCAACTCTTTGCAAAAATCAACTCTTTGCAAAAATCAACTCTTTCTTTAAAAAAAGACTTTCCAATTTCAAAACTTTCCAATTTTAATTCTTTCCTAATTCGAAATCTTTCCTAAAATGAAACTTTCCTACTTCGAAAACTTTCCTAATTCAAAACCTTTCCCAAAATGACGCTTTCCTGAAATGAAACTTTCCTAAAACGGAACTTTCCTAATTCAAACCTTTCCTAAATTCAATCTTTCCCTAATCTTCCAAGTCCAATATTCGAGTCAAATCTTTTTTAAATCTCAAGTCTTTTCTAAGTTTCATCTTTCCTAAGTCTAGGTTTCCTGAAACCAAGTTTTCCAAAATCAGTCTTTTCAAATCTTCTAATCGAAGATCAAAGTCCAATCTTTTCAATTCCAAAATTTCAATTTCCAATTTTCTATTCTAAGTTCAAATCAAATTCTTTTTTTTTTAAATCAAACATCCTATTTTCTATTAGACTCTTGTCCAAACTACAACTGACCTGATTCCTCAAAAAGGATTGTCGCGCCCAGATTTTTCACACTTGAGAAATACACACAAGCGGGAAAAACACTGTACTCTCTCTCGTTAGAACTCACCCTCCTAGAAGAATGAGTGTGACTATATTTGAATTAAAAATAGATTTGAATAAAAGGCTTTTGGAAAACATTTGGAGTCGCCACCTAACTTGATTAAGGCAAGTTAAGTCATCGAAAAACTAAGCATAATCCAAAGACTATACTTAGGGTTTTTGAAAACGATTTTGAAAATATTTCCTCAAGAGAAGGTTTTTAAGAAAACGGGTTGTTTAGCAACCTTTGGAAAACATTTAAGCCATTTTTGAAAATAAACTCCATTTTGGTCTTTGAAAACAATGATCCTAGGTTCGGAGGTTGGTTACGTGTAGGGAAGACGCACTAAGCCATCACCCTACCCCACCCTTGTGGTACCTACATGTCTATTTACCCTATATTCACCTGTGAGAGTCTTCAATTAACAAATGTCCAATCCTAATCACTTTAGAAAACAATTTTAAAAAGACATGATGCATGATATGCAACTGCATGAAAAGATAGTTGGAAAATGGATTTGGAAAAGAAGAATTGAAGAGAAATTGATTTGATTTTAGAAAAGAGATTCGAAAAGATAGATTTGAAATTGGAAAGCTTAGAAATTGAAAATAGAGATTTGAAAATAGAAATTTAGAATTGGAAATTGGAAAAAGTTGTGGAAATAGAAGTTTGAAAAAGGTTGTGACTGTACCTATGAGGGTTGCCTATGTATCCTTTTGGAGGAATCATGTTAGTCGTAGTTCAGACAAGAGTCCGATTGAAAATAGAAGGTGTGATTGGAAGAAAGAGATTTTGATTAGAAGATTTGATTTTGGAAAGCTTGGTTTTAGGAAACCTAGACTTAAGAACGACTTGAGACTTAGGAAAGATTCGACTCGAGTGTTGAACTTGGAAGATTAAGAAAGATTGGATTTAGGAAGGGTTCGAATTGAGAAAGGTTCAAATTAAGAAAGTTTCATTTTAGGAAAGTTTTCAAATTAGGAAAGTTTTCGAATTAGAAAAGTTTTATTTTAAGAAATGTTTCGAATTAGGAAAGTTTTTGAATTGGGAAAGTGTTGGATTAAGAAAGTTTTGAAATAGGAACCATTTCGTTTTAAGAAAGTTTTAAAATTGAAAAGTTTTGAATTTAGAATGTTTTGAAATAGGGAAGTTTTGAAAGTTGGAAAGTTTTGAATTTATAAAGTTTTAGATTTAAGAAAGCTTCGAATTTAGAAAGCTTTGGATTTGGAAAGATTTGAAATTTAGGAAGTTTAGAATTTTCGAAAGATTTAAATTTAAGAAAGTTTAGAGTTTTGGAAAGATTTGAATTTAAGAAATATTTGAAGATTTAGATTCGGAAAGTAAAGATTTGGAAATGGATGGAACTAGGAAAGGGTTGAAATTAGGGAAAGTTTAGATTGAGAAGGATTTGGAAGTTTAAAGTTTAAGGAAAGATTTAAAAGTGTAAGTTTTCGAAACTTAAGGTTTAGGAAAGTAGGAGATTAGGAAGGATTTGAATTAGGAAAGATTTGGGTTTGGAAGGATTAAGATTCCTATTTCCTAAAACAAGGATTGGATTTTGTTTCTAAAAAGAGATGTTTTGATTTTGTTTCCAAAAATGGAGGATAGAATCTAGTTTCCCAAATGGGAAGATTGGGTTTGGTTTCCTAAAGGGAAGATTGGATTGGGCTTCCAAAAGGGAAGATTGGATTTGCATGAATTTGGAAAGATGGAGTTTTGGAAATCCTAGTTTTGGAAAAACTATAGTTTCGACGTAGAAAAGAGGTTTTCAAAATATACATAATTTTGATGTAGAAAACAAAAGGTTTTGGAAACCTAGGTTTCGAGGCCACAGCAAGGGATTGGAAATCATGCTTTTGGGGAGGAAAAACTAGGGTTTCCTAATTGTTGGCTCTAGGGTTTAACTTAGGCTCTAAGGGAAGAAATTTTTGGAAAGTGAGTTTTTAGAAAGAGAGATTTTTAGAAGGAAATCCTAGAGATGAGTTTCTAAAAGGAAGATTTTGGAAGGAGCTTTAGAGAGGAGTTTTTAGAACGTGAAATTGAGAAGAGAGAGTTTTTGGAAACAAATCCTAGAGAGAAGTTTCTAGAAAAATATTTTTATGAAAGAGATTTAGGAAGAGATTTTTCTAAGAAGAAAACCTAGGGAGTGTTTTTAGGAAAGGGATTTTGAAGAAAGTGTTTTGGAAAGGAGTTGAAAAGGAGTTTTTGGAAATTAGATTTTTAGAGGGAACTTTTGAAAACAATTTTGGAAAGGAGAGTGGAGAGACTTTTTAGAAAGCATGTTGAAAAAAAGGTTTTTAGAATGAGGAATTTGAAAATAGAGTTTTTGGGGAGTATTAAAACTTCTCACTTTCCTAAAGCGATTCTAACCATAAGAAGGCTAGAACCACTTTAAGAAAGTGGTTTTGAAAACAACAAGGATTTTGAAAATATGGACCATATTGACCATTTTAAATCTAACACTTTCCTAAAGCAACCCTAACCATAGAAAGGCAAGAATCACCCTAGGATTGTGATTTCGAAAATAAGTTTTGAAAAAGAAGATTTTGATGCAATTTTGAAAACAAGTTTAATGCAAGTTTTGAAAACGAGTTTGAAAACGAATTTTGGAGGAATGCAAGATAATGATATGCATAATGCAAATTGGGGTCGTGAACATACAAGTTTAAAGGTTTCACCACATAATCAAGGGGGCCGAACCCACGTGGTCTCCGGTTAGACTAAAAGAAAGCCCCCGACACAGTGACTCTCCAATAGCCTAATTCTACACATGGACCGGGAGTCCCCTTGTTACAAGCATGCAAAGAAAGCGGGGGAAGAAGATAGGGGATTAAAATAGAAGAAAACCCAAGTGGGTTCAGAGGGAGAAGAGAGGGGGGAAGATGCATAAACGTAAATAAGAAACCTACCTTGTGTCTTCTTATTTTACTTAGCTTTGCGCGCTTTGCTTTGCTTGTCTTGCTTCGGTCTTCACTTCAGTCTTCAAGAGTTTGTCTTCAATCTTCAAATTTTTATAGTTGCAGCAATCCATGTCTTCAATGGAGAGTTGGAGGCTAGTGTACAAGTGTATAGAAGTGTATGTGAGTGTATAGGAGGCTAGGGTATGTGTATGGTGGCTATAGTTTGGAAAACCTAAGGACACTAGGTTTAGAGAGGCTACGAGCTCTATATATCGAAAAGTAGGGTTTTTAGACTGAGTTTGTGAACCTCTTTCACGCTAGAGGAGGCTCTGTATTTATAGAAAGAGGAATGCACTGGCACCTGTTGCAGTGGCGCCAGGCCAAAAGTTACACTAGCGCCACTAGGAGTGGCGCCAAGCCATTTTTTGGCTTAGCCCCACTACTAGTGGCGTGAACCATTTAGGAAATATTTAAGGTCAGCAAGCAACGTATCTTTAGAAGATTTGGGCGCTTTTACTAGTGACTACTATGTAATTTTTAGCCTGGCTTCACTAAGAGTAACTCCGGATAGTCCGGGGATGAATTAAAGGGGCCGGGAATGACCTGAAGGGCTAGAAAGGGACAGGAACCCTTAGAATATTGTCTCAGAGGCAAAAGACTTGAAAGATGCTGAAAGGATGTGTTTGAAGGGTTGACCGGGCCATTAAGGGCAAAACGGTCAATTGGACTGGAAAACTACCGGGATGGACTCAAAATGCCCTGGAAGAATACTCAAGATTTGAAAACATTATTTAGAATATTCCCAAAGGCTATCGGTTTGATACCCAGAGCTGGTGTGGTTGAAAAAGGCGACCGGCTCACCAGGGGTAAAACAGCCATTTTGCATCGGGTTTGCCGGAACTGACTCGGAATGATCCAGAAAGTCAACGAAAGGCCAGGAATACTATAAGGAGCATTCCCAGAAGGCTACCGGTTTGATACCCAGAGCCAGTGTGGTTGGAAAAGGCGATCAGCCCGCCAGGGGCAAAACGGTCATTTTGCGTCAAGTTTGCCGGAATTGACTCGGAATGCTCTAGGAACGTATCGGAAGGTCTGGAATACTATAAGAATCATTCTCGGGAGGTTACTGGTTTGATACCCAGAGCCGGTGTGGTTCCCGAGGCTTTCGGATGCCTAGGGGCAAAATAGTCATTTAGCTTCAAGTGGGCCCTACGGGCCCGGGAAGCGACTAGTGGAATAAATTCAAGTTTAGAAGGTAGGTTAGAGTCTGGATATGCGTGTGATGTGTAAAAGTGAGCCCAGTTGAACCAGAGATTGCTGAGCGGGCAAAAATGGGGTGCTTACAAGGATACGTAAGCAATTCTTATGGGTGCGGTCACAAATTTTTTCAAATTTCTAATTTCACAACCTTTTTCAAATCTCCAATTCCATAACTATTTTCAAACTTCCAATTCCAAATTTCTATCTCCAATCTCGAAAACTTTCTTTCAAAATTAAATCTATCTCTTCAAATCTCTTTTCAAATCAAATCAAGTTCTTTTCAAATCGATTTCCTAATCTATTTTCAAATCAAATCTTTCTATTACACTTGCATATCATGCATCATATCAATTTCTTTCTAAAAATTCATTTCAAAGTGGATAGTTTTGGACATAGGTTAATTAAAGATTCTAATAGGTGAATCTAGGGTGAATAGACATGTAGGTACCGCAAGGGCGGGGTAGGGTGATGGTTTAGTTTGTCTTCCCTACACGTAACCAACCTCCGAACTTAGAATCGTTATTTTTCAAAAGACCAAAATGGAGTTTATTTTCAAAAAAAGGCTTAAAAGTTTTCCAAATGTTGCCAAACAACTTGTTTTCTTAAAATCCCACTCTTGAGGAAGTATTCTCAAAATCGTTTTTCAAAAAAACCCCAAGTGTAGTCTTCAGATTGTGCTTAATTTTTAGGTGACCTAACTCACCTTAATCAAGTTAAGTGGTGACTCCAAATTGTTTTCCAAAAGCCCTTTATTCAAATCAACTTTCCATTCAAACCTAGTCACACTCATTCTTCTAGGAGGATGAGTTCTAACGAGAGAGTACGGTATTTTTCCTACTTGTGTGTGTATTCTTCTAGTGCGACAAATCTGGGAACGACAGCTGGCGACTCCACTGGAGACATTTAGAGGGTTAGGCCATAGTTAAGTCTTTGCACCCTGTACTCTTGTAGAGTCTTTAATTAACTTGTCCAATTTCATCCACTTTCAGTTTTCAAAATCGAATTTTCAAAGTTATTTTCAAAAGCATGCATCTAACTCCATTCCTATTATCTTATATTAAGATTGTCATTCACATACTAACTCGTACATCTTTGTTTTGTAGGTGCACTTTTGTTTGTAATATTATTTTATTAACTGTTATACATGAATATGATAAACAGGATGAATGGGAGTTGTTGGGCTCTTTCTTCTATTTTCAAAAATCACACACACACTACACGTGCATTTGCATTTTGCATACTTGCATTGTTACCCTAATATGACCCTTCTAGTTAGAAAGGGTGAACAGTATATTGGTTATTGGCAAGATGCTGTGTCAGTTTCTTCGCCTACGGCCTCTTGATGGTTCCCCCGCTGGGATCACCAACCGATCATGGCACCACCTCGAGGAGTGGGCCTAGGTTTGAATATCCGAGGACCGAGTCTTTTTAAGACGCATTAGTTAACCCTCAACCTCATGCTCATATAGACACCTTGCATAGCCGAACTTCTGTTGGATTTAAGACGTGCACCGTTTTCTAAAACCATGGAGGAAATGGCGACTGCTTTTACTTTCCTTTATACCTGCTCATTCCTGTTGTTATAATGACGGTATTCTTACTGTTATAATGACTGTCTAACTGCTCATGCATGCATGTTTACTCCAACTATATTCTCTCTCCTTATACTCTATGCATCCATTTTCATGCATTCCATATTACATGTCAAGACGAGAGTTCCAAGTAACTCAAGTCACTGCATTCTTATACATATGATCAGCCTAAAGAGATTGACACCTAGTTCGCTCTCCCTTGCATTAAATCTACCCGAATCCTAAGGGTTCCCGTGTAACCCTAAGGACTTATGGCATGCATTTCAAGTCATCCCATGAGAGGGGCCCCAATCCCTCTATGCTCACGGAGATAGGATTGCCAAGGAGACAAGGGGGCAATTGATCAACAGGGTCTCTCAGCGACCTCTTCGACATCAAATCCAACGAAGGCGAATCCAAAGACTCAAGAGTAGTTTAGGTTTCCTCATGTAAAACCAGATAGGAAGAAATTTCAGGGAAATTGTTCCTTCCCCCCCCCCCCCCCCCCTTAAAATGTATTTTGGTTTTATTCTATTTAGACATTGAAAATCCAATATATCCCCTCACTTTTGAATGAACGCATGTTTTTCACCAAACGGTAAGGTATCTGCCTACAGCGGCAAACCCCATATCTCCAAAAGTGAGCCAATACATCATAATTAGTTTCCCCCTCAAGTAAGGGCATCCTTAGGGCATGCATGGCATAAAGGCTTGTCAAAATAAGACACTAACTTTTTCCTTTGTTGGTTTTTATGTACCTCTCCTTGTCCCCCCATCGTTACAAGCTGAAAACTAAGGAACACCTATGGAGTCACTCATACTCGACACCTTAACTCTAATACTAGCAGAAGCAAAAGGACTTAGACATAGGATGACTAAAATGGAAGGCATGCTCTCCTCACTCTTATCCATTGCAGGAACTACAACCCATGAGCAAGCAAAGTCCTCACAAGCCCAAACTCATGATGGACGAAAAAGGATGAAGAAGTAAGACCAAGACTATGCCCCGACCACTGGTTACCAACGACCTCCCTAGGCCAAGGGCCTTACCCCGATACCTTCCAAACCAACCTCTAACCAAACCCCTGGATTATATAATCTCTCCTACGAATACCAGCCCAATCCATTGGGCCCTAACACTGAAAATTGCCCCACTTTGAAACATGGAACCCAAAGCCCTTTTCATTCCCGAACCACTAGCCTGATTGTGACCTCACCAAAACTGGGTTCCCAATCTTCAAAAATGTCTGCAACACTTCCTCAGCCTAGGCGAACAAGTGGGAAAAAATCGGCATTTACTAAACTAGCGTGTTCACAGACCACGGCCTATTTTGGTCTCCTAGCGGCCGGATATCTAAAACCTATACCTGCTCGACCTCGGCCTAATCCTCTGAATCCACAGCAAGCTGTGAGTACCATTCAGGCGGCCAAGGACATGATATTGAAGATTGTTTGACCCTCAAGCATAAGATTCAAGACTTAATAGATAACAAGATCATCGGCTTACGACTAGTGAACCCTCCTCCAGACGCCACTATGGACCCTCTGCTAGACCACACTGTCACTGCCATTACAAAATTTGGTAACGACAAGATTTGTTTTGCTACATGCCAAGAGATATGTTACAAGAATGGGGAAGAAATGGAATGCGAAGATGAAGAACAGTGTCAGCCATGGTCATGGTGCAACCCCGATAAAGTGTCGGTCCCCGAAGATGAACTCGTCGACGAATTTGCCGAGATGACTGACCAGGAGCCATTCAAGCTTAGTAATAAGAACTCACTATTATGCACGCTTGAGGAACATTGGGGCACAGTCGGATGCCAGAGCAGAAAACCTCAAGCTCAGGTCAAGTCTATTAAGCTGGAAGAAGAAAAGCTACCCAATTAGTTTATTGGAGAAACAAAGGAAGTAGCAAAGGAAGGCAAGACGGTTAAGGAAGCCGACGATCACATCATCACTGCCAAGTCCCTTGGAACTCTAAGAGAAACCTTTATTTATCCTGCCTTGGCCAAAGATCCCAACTGTGGATGGAATAAAGATGTGGGTAGTGTCCTGAGGCCTTACTGAAGCGGAATCCCTTCAAAAGCATACAAGAGAGGGGTGTTTTCACCCACCCTCTTTCTATCCCTTTATATTTTTGTTCTTAAATTAATATATCTGCACTTCTTTTTCTTTAAACAGAACTATATGCTTTCCACTAGTATAATGAAACAATTAAGTCTTTTTATTCATTACTATTATCTTCTTTTCTCTTGTGAATGGTAACTACTTTCTATGCAAGGGGCATGGTTTATCTTATGGAATGATCCGACTTGAAGGAATGATAGCATGGGTTAACCACTCGCCAAATGATCAACTTTCTGAAAAAAAAAAAAAAAAAAGAGCATAAAGATGAGTGAGGAGACTACCCAAAGACAACACTTGCAAGACACCAAAGCTAAGCGATGAGCGGCCAGTTTATCAAAATGAAGAGAAGCCATTTTTCATTTCCCAATATATTTATTAAAAAAAACAAAAAAAAATCTTATGTTCCCTTTGCTTAACCCTTTGTGCCTCGCAGAAAGCAAAAATTTTTCTTGTCAACCCCGATCTAAGACTATCCCATACTGGGGCAAACAATAATCGAGAACTTTAGGAACGGTATCCACCCTTTATCATGTTAGGGCAACATAAAAGGCTCTATGGATCAAGTAATCTAGTTCAAAGTGAATAGAGGCCCTCATTGCTTTTTCCATATAGTCCAAAGCAACCCCTTGTCAAACCCGTTGAGCCATTTATCTTCTTTTGAGGAAAACCCCCCAACCTAGGGATCACCGCCCGTATTGGGTTAGATTGAATTGTTAAAGGTCTAAAAAGAGGGGGGGGGGGGTTTATCGAATTATTCATTTCATAAAAGGAAAGAAAAGAGATAAAAAGGAAAAAAAGAAGCAAAGGCAAAATTGCCAAGGGGCAAAGAAAAAAAAAAAGCCTGAAGAAAACCATGATTGTGCCATCTTGAAAAGCATGGTAGGAAGGCTGAAAGATAAGTGAGTCACGTCGATCTCAAAAAGCATATAGAAAGGTCGAAAGAAAAGAATCATGGTCACCCCGAGAAGTTTATAGTAAGAACAAAGAGGGGAACTAAAGGTGATCCTAGGTTACAAAGAAACCCAGTAGAAACAATAGGTTCGAGCCTTTACCCTTTCTTGCAAAACCCCAAAACCATAGCCTACATTACAACCCAACTAAAGTCCACTCTGATTGAAAACAAATTGCTTGATCTAAGTGAGCTAGATACACTGCCGAAGCTAAAGAAGGATACTAACCCTATTGAGAAAGAGAGTCAATGATGGTATGGATCTAAACCCTGTTAAAAACAACATCGAATTTGAGCCTCCACATCCCATTGTTTCAAAAACCCCATAACTTAAGCCTACATTATGGCCCTAAAGCAAAGTCTCCTCGGATTGAAAGATTGGCTGCTTATCGCTCTACTAAATGTCAGGTAAGCTGTTGCTAAAACTCCGAAAGTTGAGAGTTTCAGCCCAAGAACCCTATACACTAACCCCGAGGCAGAGAGTCGAAGGTGGTCAAAAGGTTGAGAAATGTACGAAATGCTATCATCCAGTCTAGGTAAGGTTGAGCCAAAGAGGCCAGGCCCCCTCGAAAGGGAAGGAGTTACCATTCTGAAGATACCGAGTTCGACAGCACCCCTTGTCATTCCATTTAGCTAGAATATCTCTAATATGTACATGCATCTTTATAAATAAATAAAAAAGAAGAAAGAAAAAAAATTGGAATGAGCTTTGCATACATAGGACATAACTCCCTGTAGAAACAGAAGTCACCAATACAATATTATCTCGTGTGATAAATACACACCATCATCATCTCTATCTATGCATTTGATTATATACTTAGCTGTTGAAATCATAAAATTCTTTGCGCGTTTATACATCTAACTACGATAAACATCCATCTTTGTATAAGATTTACAAAATAAAACTGTCTAACATAAATACATCTCAAGAATAAGGGTAAAGGAAGATCAGGGTCTACGGCAAGGGGCATCTGTCAAAGGTCAAAATCAATGTTCTAGGGATCAAAGTCCCCGAAACCTAGATCCAAAGGAGGCGGATAGCTACTCAAAGCACCAGCATCTTGTAAAGAAGATAGAACCGAGATCAACGACATGAAAGAAGAACTAAACAACAGCAGAGCGATAAGAAGGAGAGAAAAGACGACATACCCTGCCACCTCCCATCTGGGCTAACTGAGCCGTCAAGGAAGCCACCTCTGCCTGATACTGATCTCGCTCCGTCTAGTACCGATCTCTCTGATCCCTCACAACAGTAAACTCAGCCTGGGGCACGTATCCCCCGGCATGACGCCACAGGTCGACCACCTTTTGGCCCACAGCGTATCCACTAACTATTACCTCAAATCGGGTGAAGGCGCCGACAGAATGAGCCCCAAAGTGCGCAGCATATTCCGTATCCGGAGGAAGCAAGAACTCGGCACCCGACTGCCGCTCCTGATAGGGGATAGGCACTCATGCCACCAAAGCTCTAAATATATACTCTAGTGGATCTCCTGTTGATCGAAACTCCTCATGAAACTACCACCAATGTCGTTCTCCTAGATAGGACTCCCAAGTCGCTGAGAAAAGCAGCCCTTGACAGGGATAACAAAACCAAGTACCGCACTGTCTCATAATGAATTGATCCAATGAAGGGCCGCCAAGGCACATCCCTCGCCTTAATCAACTCCAGGTTCGCTCGAAGCATCACGAAGTCAGTAATCTCTGATCGCTGAGCCACCCGGTCACAAGCCCACCTCAAAGCACGAGGATAAAGGTTATCCTCAATAACTGTGGGGCGATGAATAAGCAGGTACTCATAGCTCCACTACACAAGAAAGGGCCAAAAACTAGTCATGCTGCCCCAACGGAAAGAAGTCTGGACCCGTATCGATCAAAGGAAGCAGCTAAAGGAGAAGGACCCCCAATCCAACTCAGATAATGCCCCAAGATTAGCTACTATGCTCACTAACCGAAAAGGCACAAGCAACTTGTTGTTATTGCAGAAACAGCTGAAGATGATATACATAATAAGTTGCCGCCTCATGTTGTCGCGCTAAGTAGGGGATGGCTTAACAGCAAAGGTACGGTCATCCCGACTAAGAGAGGAAACTGGAAAAGCAGAACGTCGAGAGGGGACAAGCCCAAGAGAATGCACGCATTATCTCTACTGACTGACTGCAAGGTGATCTACTGGTTGACAAAAAAAAGGCCCGTGATGATAGCCTAGTCCAGGGGGGTAGGACCCAACTAAAAGCCAACAAAATGGAAGGTCCTTGTCTCTCTAAACCACCTCTCAATCAGTGTCGGCACGAGATGTTTGTTTAGGTGGTGAGCCTATAATCCCATGAAAGCCCCGAACCCAATCTCAGCCAAGAAAGCACGATATGATGGAGCAGCCCGCTACATGGTCACGAAGACCTGATGAACAGCCCCTCTAAAAGCTGTGTGTGCCCACGGAGGGGGCAAATGCTATCTAGAATATATACTGGGGTGATAAGCAAGATCCCCGAGCGGTGGGATGTCCGGTATCTTTAGGTCACCCAAATCAGCATCTGTGTGTCTATGTCTAGAGGAGGTTCTCCCATAACCAGTCACCTGATCCCTAAGACCCAGTACCTCCTCCTCAACACCAATCTCCTCCGCAAAAGCCTGTTCAACTGGAGGAAAGGGTCAACAGGTGGCCAACTCCCCCGTCCACTTTGACTAGACGATGTCTGTCCAGTAGATCGTCGGCTACCTCTAGATCGACTGGAACTACTGGCGGAATCTGTTTAGACCGCCTTCCTAGAGCGGCATCTCCTCTCAAAACCATCACCACCCGCATCTGCTATCCTGAAAAGATAAGCCAACGTAAAAAGTGTTAATATACGGTATATGTAGCTAAAAATAATAATAAAATAAATAAATAAATAATCAAAACAAACAAAAAATAATGAAATAACATAAAAAAAAATTTCAAATTCTAAGTCAAAATGAATTTCCTACACATTTTGATTTTAAATCTAATTCTAAGTCAAAATGAATTTCTTACACTAAATCCAATTCTAAGTCAAAATGAATTTTCTACACATTTTGATTTTAAATCTAATTCTAAGTCAAAATGAATTTCCTACACATTTTGATTTTAAATTTTCCGTGTTACGTAGAAATGAATTTCCTACACATTTTGATTTTAAACTTCCCATTCTGAGTCAAAATGAATTTTCTATACGTTTTGTCTGAAAATGTCAAATAAGTCTTAAGTGAAAATTTCAAAATCTTCTAGTCAAAATTCATCCCAAGCTTTTTCTATCCTAATTAAGATTTTCTAAAAACTTCTTCCTCTAAAAAGTTTTCTTCAAACTCAATTCTCAAATTTTCAATCTTTCGAAATTCTTATCAAAATCCCGAGTTTTGAAAGTCAAAATCTGTTTTCAAAACATGTCCTTTTCTCAAATTTTTCTTCCAATAGTTTAAAAAGATTTTATTCCAAAATTTCTCCAACCCTTTCTCTAAATTTCTAAAAAATTCGACAGAGTTTCGCTTGAAAAACGGTCCCTACAACACCAACCACATCAACACAAAACACAAACCGTACACTTCACAACGTCATAATCACATAACATCAACACCTGCGCATAATCTTCAAATTTTTAATTTTTCAAAACACGTGTTTTTTTTTCCAATAAGTTAACGGTTTTCAAAGATGTCCTAAAATTCTTCAAAATCATTTCAAATGTTTTCTAAAATATTCCAAAATTTTTCTAAATTTTAAACTCTAAAATTTCATCAATTTCTTAAATTTTCTTAATTTTTCAAGTATTTTTCTATTTTTAAAAAAATTAAAAATTCACTAAGTTTTCAAAAAATCACGAAACTTCATACGGTTGTTAAACTCATTTTTCTAAGGCACAAAGTATAAAAATCTAGCTGAAAAACTCAACAACCAAGCCTGTAGGAACAAACCCCCAATTTCTACAGAAACCCCCATTACATAATCACGCAAAATCACTTAAATTCAATCAAACAAATATCAAAATGCAAAAATAACTTCACCACAGTGTTCAAAACATATCAAAACATCAATTTTCATTGTTCACATGACTTAAACGGAATTCTACATGTCCAAATAGATGTAAAATAAAAAAACTCACCTTTTGGAGTTCTCTGGTGAAATATTCTATTCCGGCAACTTTTCCGGCAACGTGGCCTACTTCTGGCAATCCCCCGTGGTCTTTAAGAAGCGCTCCTTCAACGTTCACGTTGGTTTCCTCACGAACACTTTTGATTTTCCAAAAAGTCTTCATATCCTGCAAGTGTTTGAACCAGAAATTTTTCTGGTTTTGATCCTAAGCCTAGCGCCACTACTAGTGGCACCAAGCCATTTCTTCCAAAGGCGCCACTAGTTGCCAATTCCGTGTAGGTTTGCCCTTTTCTTGCCAAAACTCGATTTCAAAGGCCTTTTAGGCCCAATATCCGTTTCCATACTACCGTCTTCCAAAATTTTCAAAGTCCGTCCCTCCGACCGCCTCACGGTCAACTTGAGACCCTTACTTTATCATTTTCTATCTTTGACAAGCAAAGACAGAAAAAGAGGGGCAGCTGTAAGCACCCTATTTTTGCCTGCTCGGCAGTCTTCAGTCCATCCAGATTTGTATTCAAGTAAATATGGACATATTCTAAGTCAATTCAATTCTTCAAGTCTAACCTAGTCAATCCGTCGCTTCGCGGGCCCACCGGTCCCAAATAGAGGCAAAATGACCAAAATGCCCTTGGGGGCATTGTTCAATCCAATTCTAATGGGCACGTCTTCTCGAAGACGATAAGTCCCCTTTTTAAATCCAATTCCAATCAAACTTGGAGTCCAATTCCAAATTCCAATCTGTCCCTCGAGAAAGTTGATTTCTCGAGGTGGTAAATCCATCCTATCCGGCACATTTTTTGAAGAAAGTTCTTCAAAATGGTATGTCCCTTTAAACCCGTCAACCAAGACGAGACCCAAAGTCCCCGATATGGTAAAACGGTCCACTTTTGGTGCCTGCTAGCCCGCCAATGGAGAAATGTCCGTTTCGGCATGACTTTCGAGAAAGTTGATTCCTCAGGCGCTAAATCCATTTAACAACTTCTCGAGATCAGGCAGTCTCGGGAATGATCGCGAACCGTTAGAGTAGCAAAAGTATTCGTAAACATCGCAACCGTTAGAGTGATGGAAACACTAGTAAACAGCTCGATATAGGGAATTGCCAACAAACCCCTGTATCATAGGACCGCCGTCAGAGTGGCGAAAATATTCAAAACCTAGGTCAACACCGGTTCTTACTAGCCCACTTCGGTGAAAAATGACGAAACTGCCCCTAGGGCCATTTCTGACACGTTTCTCAAGAAAGTACCTAAGTCCTCAGAATGGTAAGTCCACCTTTCCAAGATTGTCATAAAGGCAATTTGGCATGATTAGGTGCCTTCTAGTTAGTTTCGGGCCAATTTCGAGACTTTTCAGTCAAGATAACCAGTTTGTCCCTAGGCATCCGAACGCCCCGGGAACCACACCGACTCTGGGTATCAAACCGGTAACCTCCCAATAATGCTTTTTATAGTATTCCCGACCTTTCATTATCTCTCTAGATCATTCCGAGTCAATTCTGGCAAACTTGGTGTAAAATGACCGTTTTGCCCCTGGTGGGCCGGTCGCCTTTTCCAACCACACCAGATCTGGGTATCGAACCGGTAACCTCCTGGGATATTCTAAATAATGTTTCCAAACCTCGAGTCTTCTTCCAGGACATTTTGATTCCGTCCCAGCAGCTTTTTAGCCTGGTTGACCGTTTTACCCCTAATAGCCCGGTCAACCTTTCCAACACATCTTGACATCATTCTTCAAGTCCATTACCCCCGAAACCCTATTCTAAGGGTTCCTGTCCCTTTCTGGCCTTTGGGTCATTCCTGACCCTTTCAAATCATTCCCGGACCTTCTGGAGCCACTCTTAGTGAAGCTAGGCTAAACATTACAAGGTAGTCACAAGAATAGGCGCTCAAATCATCTGAAGATACGTTGCTTGCCAACTTAAAAGCTTTCCTAAGTGGTTGGCGCCAATGTGTTCTTTGGCCTGGCGCCACTGCAACAGGCGCCAGGTTGTTCTTCTCTCTATAAATACAGAGTTTCTTCCAGCATGAAAGAGGTCCACAAAACTCAGTCTAAAAACCTAACTCTTTGATATACAGAGGTCGTAGCCCCCCTAAACCCTAGTTTTCATTAGGTTTTCCAAACCCTAGTCTCTATGCACAAACCCTAGCTCTCATATACTCCCATACACTCATATAGACTCATACACTAGCCTCCAAAGCCTCCATTAAAAACTTGAAGTGCTGCAACTCGAAGCTCTTGAAGATAAAGACAAGTTCCCGAAGATCAAGATGAAGACTAAAGCAAAGAACAAAGCAAAGCAAGAAAAACAAAGCGCAAAAAGCAAAGCAAAATAAAGAAGACACAAGGTAGGCTCTCTATTTAAGTTTACGCATCTTCCCCCTTGCTTTTCTCCCTCCGACACTTGGGTGTTCTTCTATTTTAATTTCCCATCTTCTTTCCCCCCTTTCTTGCATGCTTGAAACATGGGACTTCCCGGTTCATGTGTAGGTTTAGGCTATTAAGAGTCACCGTGTCTGGGGCTTTCTCTTAGGCTAGCCAGAGACCGCGTGATTCGGCCCCCTTGATTATGTGGTGAAGTTGACCGCCTCACGGTTAACATGGGACTCTTACTTTATCGTTTTCTGTATTCGATAGGCAAAGACATAAAAAGAGGAGTAACTGTAAGCACCCAATTTTTGCCTGCTCGGTAGTCTCCAGCCCGTCCAGACTTGTATTCAATTCAATATGGACATATTCCAATTTAAATCAGCTTTTCAAGTCTAATCCCGCCAATCAATCGCTTCGCGGGTCCGTGGGCCCAAATAAAGGCAAAATGACTAAAGTGCCTTTGGGGGCATTATCCAGTCCAATTCCAGTGGGCATGTGTTTTCAAAGACAGTAAGTCCCCGTTTTAATCTCAAATTCGATTTCAAGTCCAATTCCAATTCCAAACAAATTCGGCACGCCTTTCGAGAAAGTTAATTCCTTAAGGTGGTAAGACCATCCAATCCGGCACGTTTTTTGAGAGAACTCTTCAGATCAGTAAGTCCCTTCAAACACGTCAATCGAGACGAGACCCCAAGTCCCCGAGTTGGTAGAACGGTCTACCTTTGGCGCCTACTAGCCCGCCAATAAAGAAATGTTCATTTTGGCACGCCTTTAGAGAAAGTTGATTCCTCAAGTGCTAAGTCCACCTAACAGTTTCTCGAGATCAGGCAATCTCTGGAATGATCGCAAACCGTTAGAGTAACGGAAATACTCGTAAACATCGCAACCGTCAGAGTAACAGAAACACTCGTAAACAAGTTGAAATTAGGAGTTGCCAACAAACCCCTGTGTCATGGGACCCCCATCAGAGTGACAGAAACACTCAAAAGCCAGGACAATACTAGTGCTTGCTAGCCCACTCTAGTGAAAAATGGCCAAACTGCCCTTAGTGCCATTTTTTGGCATGTTTTTTGACAAAGTACCTAAGTCCTCAGAACAGTAAGTCCACCCTTCCAAGATCGTCCCAAAGACAATCCGACATGATTAGGTGCCTTCTAGTCGGTTTTGGACCAATTTCGAGATCCTCTAGTCAAAATGACCATTTTACCCCTAGGCCTCCAAAAGCCCCGGGAACCACACCGGCTCTAGGTATCAAACCAGTAACCTCCTGGGGATGCTTGTGATAGTATCCCCGGCCTTCCAATACATTTCTAGGTTATTCCGAGTCAGTTCCGACAAGCCCGGTGCAAAATGACCGTTTTGCTCATAATAGATCGGTTGCCATTTCCAACTACTTCGGCTCTAGGTATCAAACCAGCCACCTCCTAGAATATTCTAGGTAATGTTTACAAACCTCAAGTCTTCTTTCGGGATATTCCAAGTCCATCCTAGTAGCTTTTCGGCCCGATTGACTGTTTGGCCCCTAATGGCCCGGTCAACCCTTCCAGCAAATCCTGACATCATTTTTCAAGTCTACTATCCCCGAGACACTATTCTGAGGGTTCCTGTCCCCTTTGTGGCCCTTTGGGCCATTCCCATCCCTTTAAACCATTCTCAGATCTTCCAGAGTCACTCCTAGTGAAGTTAGACCAAAAATTGCATGGTAGTCTATAGTACAAGCGCCCAAATCTTCTAAAAATACGCTGCTTGCCGACCTTAAACATTTCCTAAATGGCTGGCGCCACTACTAATGGCGCCAGTACACTCCACTGTCTGTAAATACAAAGCTTCCTCTAGCATGAAAAGGGTCTGCAAACTCAATCTAAAAACTCTCCTCTTCGATACACATGGCTTGAAGCCCCTCCAAACTCTAGTTCTCTTTAGGTTTCCAAACTCTAGCCTTTATACACCAAACCCTAGCCCCTATACACTCACATACGCTCATATACACTCATATACTAGCCTCTAAAGCCTCCATTGAAGACTTGAAGTGCTGTAACTCTGAAGCTCCCGAAGATCAAAGTAAGCTTTCAAAGACCAACAGAAAGCAAAGAAAAGATAAAAGTAAAATATACAAGCATAACCAAGCAAAATAAAGAAAATACAAGGTAGACTCTCTATTTATGGTTACGCAATTCCCCCCTCTCTCTTCTCTCTCTTAACCCACTTAGGTTTTCTTCTATTTTAATCCCCCCATCTTCTCCCCCCCTTTCTTGCATGCTTGAAACAAGGGACTCCCCTGTTCATGTGTAGGATTAGGCTATTTCCAAAACCTCTTGTTTTCTACATCAAAACTATATATATTTCCAAAACCTCTTTTCTACGTCAAAACTATAGTCTTCCAAATCTAGGGTTTCTAAAACTTCCCTTTCCAAATCCATGCCAAATCCAATCTTCCCTTTAGGAAACTGTATCCAATCTCCCATTTAGGACACTAGTTCCTATCCTTCGTTTTTGGAAACAAAATCGAAACACATTTTTTAAAAACATAATCTAATCCTTCATTTTAGGAAATAGGAATCTCAATCCTTCCAAGTCTAAACCCTTCCTAATCCACTCCTTCTTAATCTCATACCTTCCTAAACCATAAATTTCCTAAACCTAAACTTTTAAATCTTTCCTTAAACTTCAAGCTTCCAAATCTTTCCTAATTCACTCCTTCCTAATTTCATCCCCTTCCAAATCTTAACTTTCCAAATCTAAGTTTTCAAATCTTTTTTAAACTCAAACCTTTCCTAACTTCAAGAATTTTTTAAATTCTAAACTTTCCAACTTTCAAAACTTCCTTATTTCAAAACTTTCCAACTTTTAAAACTTCCCTAATTCAAAACTTTACTAAAATGAAACTTTCCTAAAATGAAACTTTTCTAATTCAAACCTTTCCTAATTTCAACTTTCCTAATCTTCCAAGTCCAACATTTGAGTCTAATCTTTCTGAATCTCAAGTCCTTCCTAAAACCTTTCTTTCCTAAGTCTAGGTTTTTTAAAACTAAGCTTCACAAAATCAAATATTTTCAAATCTTCTAATCAAAATCTCTTTCTTCCAATCATACCTTCTATTTTCTATCGGACTCTTATTCGAACTACGACTGACCTGATTCCTCAAAAAAGATACGTAGGCAACCCTCTTGGGTGCGGTCATAACCTTTTTCAAATTTCCAATTCCACAACCTTTTTCAAGCTTCTATTTCCACCATCTTTTTCAAATCTCAAATTCCACAATCTTTTTCAAGCTTCTATTTCCATAGCTCTTTTCAAATCTCCAATTCCATAATCTATTTCAAGTTTCCAATTCCAAAAATCTCTATTTTTAATTTCTAAAACTTTCCAATTTCAAATCTATCTTTTCAAATCTCTTTTTAAATCAAATCAATTTCTTTTCAAATCTATTTCCAAATCTATTTTCCAACCTTCTTTTCTTGCACTTGCATATCATGCATAATTCTTTTTAAAATTCTTTTCAAAGTAAATAGGATTGGACATTTGTTAGTTGAAGACTCTCATAGATGAATCTAGGGTAAATAGACATGTAGGTACCGCAAGGAGGGGTAGGGTGATGGCTTAGTGCATCTTCCTTACACGTAACCAACCTCCGAACCTAGAATCACTGTTTTCAAAGACCAAAATGGAGTTTATTTTCAACAGGGCTTAAAAGTTTTCCAAAGTTTGCCAAATAACCTATTTTCTTAAAAACCCTCTCTAGAGATAGCATTTTCAAAAATCATTTTCAAAAACCTTAAGTGTAGTTTTCGGATTATGCTTAGTTTTTAGGCGACCTAACTCAACTTAATCAAGTTAGGTGACGACTCCAAATGTTTTCCAAAAGCCCTTTATTCAAGTCTATTTTCAATTCAAACCTAGTCGCACCCATTCTTTTAGGACGGTGAGTTCTAATGAGAGAGTATAGTATTTTTTCCGCTTGTGTGTGTATTCCTCGATGCGAAAAATCTAGGCGCGACAGCTAATTTTGTGGTCCGACAAAGGGTTGGTTGTCACATTGGGGGTTAGAGTAGGGTTCCTCGGTTGCAGATCAAATGGTCTTGTTATCGATCAAGTCTTGGATTTTATATTTAAGGGAAAAGCAACTCTCAGTGTCATGCCCTTGGCCGCCCGAATAGTTCTCACAGGTGAGGGCACCGTTAAAGTTGGGGGGTAGGGGACTTGGCAATGGACGAGCTGGTATGGGTTTTAGGATGTTATTCTTTAGGAGGCTATGATAGGCTTCAGTTTAGGTGTAGGCTAAGGCATCAAAGTATCAAAGCGTCGGGCAAGCCTATTAAAATTAGGTCGTGCCCTAGTAGGGCCAATGTTGGGTGCTTAAGCAGGCATATTGAGAGTGGGCGTGGGTAAGATAGGGTGAGACTAAAGTGGGGGACGGTATTGGGGTGGTTGAACATTTAAGATAGCAGACACCTCATTTTCTTTCTTGATTACTCCCCTTGTATTGGCCAATTTCTTGGCTATGGTTTCTCTAGTTTTTGCATAGGGATCAGTAATCCTCCCCATCTTAAGATCATTTTCTATCATTTCCTCTTGCATTATGAGCTCAGAGAAGCTCTTCCCCACGCTAGTGCAAAGCTTCTCGTAGTATATGCCTTGGAAAGTGTGCACAAACAATTGCACATACTTCTTTTCTTCCAGTGGGGGACTAACTTGTGCGGTGGCTGTCGCGCCCAGATTTTTCGCGCCCAAGGAATACTCACCTAAGCGGGAAAAATGTTGTACTCTCTCGTTAGAACTCACCCTCCTAAAAGAATGAGTGCAACTAGGTTTGAATTGAAAAAATTGGATTGAATAAAGGGCTTTTGAAAAAGATTCGGAGTCGCCACCTAACTTGATTAAGGTGAGTTAGGTTACCTAAAAACTAAGAATAATCCGAAGACTACACTTAGGGTTTTTAGAAAAAGGTTTTTGAAAATATCTTCTCAAGAGAGGGTTTTTAAGAAAACAGGTTGTTTGGCAACCTTTGGAAAACATTTAGCCCTTTTTAGAAAAATGACTCCTTTTGGTCTTTGAAATCAGTGATCCTAGGTTCGGAGGTTGGTTACGTGTAGGGAAGATGCACTAAGCTATCACCCTACCCCGCCCTTTCGGTACCTACATGTCAATCTACCCTAAATTCACCTATGAGAGTCTTTAACTAACTATGGTTCAACCCTATTCACTTTGAAAAAACAATGTTTGAAATAAATATGATGCATGATATGCAAGTGTAAGAAAAGAGAATTGAAAAAAAAATAGATTTGGAAATAAATTTGAAAAGAATTTGATTTGAAAATAGATTTGAAGAGATGGAATTTGAAATTGGAAAGTTTGAAAATTGAAAGTAGAATTTTGAAAATAGAAAATTTGAAATTGGAATTTTAGATTTGGAAAGATTTTGAAAACCGCACCCATGAGGGTGGAATTGAAAGTTTGAAAAGTATTGTGACCGCACCTATGAAGGTTGCCTACATATCCCTTTGGGGGAATCAGGTCAGTCGTAGTTCGGACCGGAGTCCGATTGAAAATAGATTGATTTGAAGAAAGAGATTGGATTGGAAGAAAGAGATTGAATTGAAAATTGGATTTGATTTGAGATTAGAAAAGGATATTGGAAATTGAAATTGGAAAGATTGGACTTGTTTTGGAAAGATTGATTTTGGAAAGACTTAGTTTTGGGAAGAAGGAGGTTTAGGAAACCTAGACTTGAGATTAGAGACTTAGGAAAGGTTTGACTTGACTTGGAAGGTTTAGGAGATTAGGAAAGGTTGGATTTAAGAAATGTTTGAATTAGGAAATGTTCGATTTAGGAAAGTTTCATTTTTGGAAAGTTTTCGAATTAGGAAAGTTTCATTTTTGGAAAGTTTTCGAGTTAGGAAAGTTTTGAATTTAGGAAAGTTTCAACTTAGGAAAGCTTTGAATTAGGAAAGTTTTCAAATTATGAGAGTTTCGAAATTAAGAAAGTTTTCAAATTAGGAAAGTTTTGAATTAAGAAAATTTTGAATTTAGAAATGTTTGAAAAAGGGAAGTTTTGATTTTGGAAAGTTTTAAAAACAAGGAAGTTTTGAAAATACGAAAGTTTCGTTTTGGGAAAGGTTTGAAAAAGGAAAGTTTTCAGTTTAGGAAATGTTTGAATTAAGAAAGTTTTCAACTTAAGAAAGTCTTGAATTAAGAAAGTTTTGAATTTAGAAAAGTTTTAGATTTGAAAAGATTTTGAAGTTTTGGAAAGTTTAGAATTTGGAAAGATTTGGGTTTAGAAAGATTTAACTTAAGAAAGTTTCAAATTTAGGAAGCTTAGAATTTTAGAAAGATTTGAAATTTAGAAAGTTTAGGATTTAGAAAGTTTTAGAGTTTGAATTTTAGAAAGTCTTGAAATTAGGAAAGGTTTGAATTTAGGAAAGGTTTGAAAGCTTATATTTGAAAAGTTAAGATTTGAAAAGAGGGTAGAATTAGGAAAGGGTTGAATTAGGAAAGATTTGAAGGTTGAGTTTTAAAGTTTAGGAAAGATTTATATGTTCAAGTTTTTAGAAACTTAAGGTTTAAGAAAGTGGATGTTTACGAAGAATTCGAATTAGGAAAGAGTTGGATTTTGAAACTTAAGGAAAGATTTGAAGTTTATGTTTAGGAAACATATGGTTTAGGAAGGTAGGGAATTAGGAAGGTTTGGATTAGGAAGGGATTGGATTTGGTTTCTAAAAGAGAAAGGTTTGATTTATTTCCAAAAACGGAGGATAAGATCTAGTTTCCTAAACGGGGAGATTGGATTTGGTTTCTTAAAGGGAAGATTTGATTTGACAAGGATTTGGAAAGGGAGATTCTAGAAACCCTATATTTGGAAAATTATTGTTTTGACGTAGAAAAGAGGTTTTGGAAACATGTATAGTTTGGATGTGAAAACTAGAGGTTTTGGAAACCTAGGTTTAGGGCAAAGGTTGAAAATCATGTTTTTGGAAAGAAAATTAAGGTTTCCTAATGGTTAGCTCTAGGGCTTGATTTGGACTCTAAGGAAAGAGATTTTTGGAAAATATGCTTTTGGAAACGAGTTTTTGGAAGAAAATCCTAGGGAGGAGTTTTTGGAAAGTGAATTTAGAAAGAGAGTTTTTTGGAAAAAGATTTTAAAGGGAAGGAGTTTTGGAAAGTGTGTTTTTGGAAACGTAGATTTTGGAAGAAAGATCCTAGGGGGGAATTTATAGAAGGGAGATTTTGGAAAAGAGAGTTTTTGAAAAGATTTTTAGGGAGCGTTTTTAGAAAGTGAATTTTGAGGAAAGAAAGTTTTGGAAAGGAGTTGAAAAAGAGAGTTTTGAAAAAGAGATTTTGAAAGGGAGTTTTTTGAAATCAATTTTGAAGAGGGGAGTTTTAGGAAAGTATGTTAAAAAAAAGAGAGATTTTTAGGAAGAGATTTTTGAAAAAAGAGTTTTTTGAAAAGTATGAAAACGTCTCACTTTCCTAAAGCGATTCTAGCCATAAGAGGGCTAGAACCACTTTAAGAAAGTGGTTTTGAAAACAAGGTTTGAAAATATAGACCAAAAGGCCACTTTTAATATAACACTTTCCTAAAGCAACCCTAGCCATGGAAAGGCTAGAATCACCCTAGGATTGTGATTTTGAAAACATGTTTTTGAAAAAGAGCTTTTGATGCAATTTTGAAAACAAGTTTGAAAACGTTTTGAAAAACAACTTTGAAAACAGTTTTTTGGAAGATGCAAGACTATGATATGCACAATGCAATTTGGGGGTCGTGAACATACAAGGCTAAGGCTTCACCACATAATCAAGGGGGCCGGACCCACGTGGTCTTTGGTTAGACTAACAGAAAGCCCCCGACACGGTGACTCTCCAATAGTCCAATCCTACACATGGACCGGGAATCCCCTTGTTTCAAGCATGCAAAGAAAGGGGGGAAAGAGATGGGGGATTAAAATAGAGAAAACCCAAGTGGGTTGGAGAGAGAAGAGAGAGGGGGGAAGTGCGGAAATTTAAATAGGGAGCCTACCTTGTTTCTTGTTATTTGCGCGTCGTGCGGTCTTCGGTCTTTGTCTTGATCTTCACCTTCAGTCTTCAAGGGTTGTCTTTAAGCTTTGGATGACAGCTCTTCAAGTCTTCCAAGGATGGTTGAAGGTTAGGGTATGAGTGTATGGGGGTGTATATGAGTGTATAGGAGGCTAGGGTTTGTGTAGGGTGGCTAGGGTTTGGAAAACCTAGGGAGGCTAGGGTTTTTTAGGTGCTCGAGCTCTGTATATCGAATTGTGTGATTTCTAGGTTAAGTTTGCAGACCCCTGTCACGTTGAACGAGACTCTGTATTTATAGAAGTTGGACAAGCCTGGCGCCTGTTGCAGTGGCGCCAGGGCAAAATTTATACTGGCGCCACTAGGAGTGGCGCCAGGCCATTTTTTGGCTTGCAGTGGCGCCAGCCATTTAGGAAACAATTAAGGTCAGTAAGCAACATATCTTTGACTAGATTTGGGCGCCTGTACTAGTGACTAACATGTAAACTTTAGCCTGGCTTCACTAGGAGTGACTTCGGAAAGTCCGGGAATGATTTGAAGGGGCCGGGAGTGACCCGGAAGGCCGGAAAGGAGCAGGAACACTTAAAATAGTGTCCTGGAGGTATTTGACTTGAAAAGTGAGGATTGGATGTGTCGGAAAGGTTGACCGAGCCTTTAGGGGCAAAACGGTCAATCGGACCGGAAAACTGCCGGGACAGACTCAAACTGTCCCGGAAGAAGACTTGAGTTCTGGAAACATTATTTAGAACGTTCCCAGAGGTTGCCGGTTTGATTCTCAGGGCCGGCGTGGTCGGAAATGGAGACCGGCCCACCAGGGGCAAAACGGTCATTTTGTACCGGGTTTGCCGGAACTGACTCGGAATGGTCCGGAAAGGTAAAGGAAGGTTGAGAACACTATAAAAAGTATTCTCAGGACATTACCGGTTTGATACCCAGAGCCGGTGTGGTTGAAGAAGGAGACCGGCCCTCCAGGGGCAAAACGGTCATTTTGCACCGGGTTGGCCGGAACTGACTCGGAATGATCCGGAAAGAGAAGGGAAGGTTGAGAATACTATAAAAAGTATTCTCAGAAGGTTACCGGTTTGATACCCAGAGCCGGTGTGGTTGAAGAAGGAGACCGGCCCTCTAGGGGCAAAACGGTCATTTTGTACCGGGTTGGCCGGAACTGACTCGGAATGATCTGGAAAGAGAAGGGAAGGTTGAGAATACTATAAAAAGTATCCTCAGAAGGTTACCGGTTTGATACCCAGAGCCGGTGTGGTTCCCGGGGCGTTCGGATGCCTAGGGGCAAAATGGTCATCTTGACCGAAAAGTCTCGGAAAAGGTCCTAAGGGTAGTCTGGTCATTTTTCACCGAAGTGAGCTGACAAACACGGGTATTGACCTAGGTTTTGAGTGTTTCCGCCACTCTAACGGTGTGAGTATTTCCGCTACTCGGACGGGGTTAAAGATTTGTGAGTATTTTCGCTACTCGGACGGGGTTGATGATTTGTGAGTATTTCCGCTACTCTAACGGTGTGAGTATTTCCGCTACTCGGACGGGGTTGATGATTTGTGAGTATTTCCGCTACTCTAACGGTTGATAATTTGTGAGTATTTCCGCTACTCTAACGGCTCTGTGAGTATTTCCGCTACTCTAACGGTTCTGTGAGTATTTCCGCTACTCTAACGGCTCTGTGAGTATTTCCGCTACTCTAACGGCTCTGTGAGTATTTCCGCTACTCTAACGGTTGAGTATTTCCGCTACTCTAACGGCTCTGTGAGTATTTTCGCTACTCTAACGGTTTTATGAGTAGTTTTGCTACTCGGACCGTCTCGAGGAATAAACTGTCTCGAGAGAGGGATTGGAAAAGGGTCTTATCGTCTCCGAAGAGACGTGCCTGGATTGGAACCGTCTCGAGGAATAAACTGTCTCGAGAGTGGAATTGGAAAGGGGTCTTACCGTCTCCAAAGAGACGTGCCTGGGTTTTGAGTGTTTCCGCCACTCTGACGGTTTTGTGAGTGTTTCCGCCACCCTAACGGTTTTGTGAGTGTTTCCGCTACTCCGACGGTTTTGTGAGTGTTTTCGCCACCCTAACGGTTTTGTGAGTGTTTCCGCCACTCTGACGGTTTTGTGAGTAGTTTTGCTACTCGGACCGTCTCGAGGAATAAACTGTCTCGAGAGAGAGATTGGAATCGGAATAAGAAAGGATAATGCCCCTAAGGGCATTTTGGTCATTTTGCCTCTATTTGGGCCTGACAGGCCCACGAAGCGATGGAAATATAGAATTTGGACTAGAGGATTGGTTTCGATTGGAATATGTCCACAATGACTTGAAAACAAGTCTGGACGGAGTGTAGACTGCTGAGCGGTCAAAAATGGGGTGCTTACAGTGGCATCCCTCTATATCAGGGCATAGCCCTTGAAGCTTTCTTTCTCACCTTTACTTATCGTCATCAAGGACCACCGATCGGAAGTGAGCTCGATGTTGTGATGGTATTGGGCTTTGAACGCATTGACCAGCTCAATCCAAGTCGTGATCTTCCTTAGGTCAAAACGAGTGAACCATTGTAGAGCAGACTCAGTGAGACTGTGTTGGAACAATTGCATGAGGAGCTTTGGATTGTTGCCATGACCATTTAATGCCCTAGTATACAGGCGAAGATGAGCAATAAGGTTACTAGTGCCGTCATACTTCGAAAAGTTAGGCATTTTGAACTAGGCAAGTCTTGAATGGTTTGGAAAGAAACACAACTCGTCATAGGAAGTAAACCCATAAGTGTCACGGCCATGGAGACTTCGTATTGAATCTTCTAGCCCTTGGATTTTCAAACTGAGAGGGTCTAAGGGAGTCCTTTTCATAGCAGGCTAGAGCAGTATGGTTTCTCCTTTCTCAGTGTTAACCCCCTTGGCATCTTCCTTGTTCTTTGCAACATCATCAGATTGAAGCGTAATCCTTGGGTTAGTGGGTTTAGGGTCTTTGGAAGAAGTCATAGACGACGATGGAATTACAACAGCATCTTTCATAGCCATGGTTTGAATAAGCTTGAACATTTCATCAATTTTAGTCCTTATTTCATTGGCCTCCTCTCGAGAGACTTGGGATGGTTCTTCAGGGTTGGCAGCCATAAGTGAGGCTCTTTGTCGGGTGATAATGGGGTCTCTAGGTGGATGTTGACCTTTCTTGGGAGCAATGTTGACTCGGTATAGTGTGATTTTCGTAAATGAAAAAGAAAGAAACAGAAAAATAAGGACACAAATCGCAAGTTTGTTTTTGGTTTTTAGAGAACTCTATGCAATGCATGCCCGAGGGTGTCCCTATTTGAGGGGGAGGCTAAATATGATGGCTTTGGCTCACTTTCGGAAATAGGGGTTTTGCCCCTGTATGTAGATACCATACCGTCGGGTGAGAACATTCGTTCACTCATACATTCAATTGCGAAAAGTAAAAGAATACATGGAACTTTGAATTTAGACTACAAGAGGAAGCAATGTACACTTTAAGAAGGGGAAAGGAAAACATTTTCCTTTAGACTTTCACCTATCTAATTTTATAAATGAAATCCTAAACTACTCTTAAGTCTTCAGATTCGCCTTCTTTCATTTTTTATGTCAAGGAGGTCGTTGAGAGACCTCGTTGATTGATTGCCCCTTGTCTTCTTGGTAATCTTATCTCCGTGAGCATAGAGGGATTGGGGCCCCTTTTTTAGAATGACTTGAAATGTATGCAATGAATCCTTAGAGTTACATATGAACCCTTAGGGTTTGGGTATGTTTAATGTAAGGGAGAATGACCTTGGTGTCACTCTCGATGGGTTGATCATATGCATGAGAATACAGTGACTTGAGTTACTTTAGAACTCTCGTCTTGGGATGAAATATTGCATATATGAACATGGACGCAGAGAGAATGCCATTGCGAAGTAAATATGTATGCATGAGCAGTTAGGCAAGCATTATAACAGTAAGAATACAATCATTATAACATCAGGAATAAACGAATATAAAGGAAAGTAAAGTAGTCACCGTTTCCTCTATGATTTTGAAAACGGCGTGCGTATCCTAAATCCAACAAAGGTTCGGCTATGCATGGTGTCTAAATGAGCATGAGGTTAAGGGTTTACTAATAAGTCCTAAAAAGGATCGGTTCCCAGATCTTCAAACCTAGGCCCACTCCCCGAGGTGGTGCCATGATCAGTTGGTGATCCGAGCGGGGGAACCATTAAAAGGTCATAGGCGAAGAAACTGACACAACATCTTACCCATAACTAATATACCATTCCCCCTTCTAATTAGAAGGGAGATATCAGGGTAGAGAATGCAAATATGCAGAATGTAAGTGCACGTGCAGTGTGTGTGTGATTTTTAAAAATTAGAGGAAAGAGCCCAATAACTCTCATCCATCCTGTCCATTCCATACATTCATTTATACATAGTAATTAATATGACATGAAATAAATATGTGAACAAGGGTCCACCTACAAAAATAAATATGCAAAAATCAGTACTTGAATGACAAACTTAATGCAAGATAGAATGAATATAAGTAGAGTGCAAACAATGACCTTTGTTTTTTTTTTTTTTTTTGTTTTGAAAACAACTTAGAAAACTAGATTTTGAAAGTTTAAAGCGGATAGAATTGGACAGGTTAATCAAAGACTCCAAATGGGTGAGGGTGAAGAGACATGACAATGGCCTAACCTTCTAAGCGTCCCCAGTGGAGTCGCCAACTATCGCACCCTAATTTTTTGCACCCGAAAAAGACTAGTGACAAAAACATAGTGCTCTCTCATTATAACTCATCCTCCTAAAAGGACGAGTGCGACTAGGTTTGAATTGAAAATTGATTTTGATTAAGGACTTTTGGAAAACAATTTGGAGTCGCCACTTAACTTGATTAAGGTGAGTTAAGTCACCAAAAACTAAGCACAATCCGAAAATTACACTTAGAGTTTTTGAAAAGAGATTTTGAAAACTTTCTCAAGGGAGGATTTTTTTTGGAAAATAGATTGTTTGGCAACCTTTGGAAAAAATTAAGCCTTTTTGGAAAATAACTCCATTGGTCTTTGAAAACAATGATTCTAGGTTCGGAGGTTGGTTACTGTAAGCACTACATTTTTGCCTGCTCGACAGTCTCTAGTCTGTCCAAACTTGTATTCAACTCAATATGGGCATATTTCAGCTCAAACCATCTTTTCAGACATAATCCAGTCAATCAATCGCTTAGTAGGCCCATTGGGCCCAAGTAGAGGCAAGATGACCAAAATGCCCTTGTGGCATTGTCCGGTCCAATTTCAATGGGCACATCTTCTCAAAGACGGTAAGTCCCCGTTTCAATCTCAATTCCAAGATCAAAATCCAATTCCAGTCCAATTCTAGTTCAAATCAAATTCGACACGCCTTTTGAGAAAATTGATCACTCAAGCCGGTAAGTCCATCCAGTCCTGCATGGTAAGTCCCTTCAAACTTGTTGACCAAGACAAGACCCCAAGTCCCAGAAATGGTAGAACGGTCCACCTTTGGCACTTGCTAGCCCGTTAATGAAGAAGGTATGTTTCGGCATGCCTTTTGAGAAAGTCGATTTATCAGGCGATAAGTCTACCTAGTAACTTCTCCAGATCAGGCAATCTCTGGAATGATCGTGAACCGTCAGAGTGGCAAAAACACTCGTAAACATCACAACCGTTAGAGTGGCAGAAACACTCATAAATAGGTCGGCATTGGGAATTTCCAACAAACCCCTATGTCACGAGACCACCGTCAGAGTGACGGAAATACTCAAAACCCAGGTCAACACCAGTGCCTGCTAGCCCACTTCGGTGAAAAATGACCAAACTGCCCTTAGGACCATGTTCCACACGTTTCTCGAGAAAGTACCTAAGTCTTCAAAACGGTAAGTCCACCCCTCCAAGATTGTCCTAAGGACAATATGGCATGATTAGGTGCCTTCTAGTCGGTTTCAGGCCAATTCTGAGACCCTCCGATCAAAATGACCATTTTGTCCTTAGGTATCTAAGTGCCTCCGGGAACCATACCGGCTCTGGGTATCAAATTGGTTATCTCATTGGGATGCTTCTAATAGTATCTCTTACTTTTTTATGCATTTCTTGATCATTCCAAGTCAGTTCTGGCAAACCTAATACAAAATGATCATTTTGCCCCTAGTGGGCCGGTCGCCTTTTCTAACAACACCTACTCTGGGTGTCAAATCGGTGATCTCCTGGAACATTCTAGCTAATGTTTCCACGCCTTAAGTCTTCTTCCAGGACATTCCAAGTCCATCCCGGTAGCTTTCTAGCCCAATTGACCATTTTGCCCCTAATGGCCCGGTCAACCCTTCCAGCACATCTTAACATTATTTTTCAAGTCTACTACCCCCGAGACACTATTCTAAGAGTTCTTGTCCCTTTTCAGCCCTCCAGGCCATTCCCAGCCCTTTAAATCATTCTCGGACCTTCTGAAGTCACTTTTAGTGAAGCTAGCTTAAAAATTACGTGGTAGTCACTAGTACAGGCGCCCAAATCTTTGAAAGATACGTTGTTTGTCGACCTTAAAAATTTCCTAAATGGCTAGCGCCACTAATAGTGGCAGCAATATAAAAAATGGCCTGGAACCACTACAGCAAGCGCCAGTTCACTCTTCTATCTATAAATACAAAGCCTCGTCCAGAGTGAAAAGGGTTCGAAAACTCAGTCCAAAAACTCTACTCTTCGATATACAGAGCTCGAAGCCTCTCCAAACCCTAGTTTTCTTTAGGTTCTCATAACCCTAGCCTCCATACACTAAACCCTAGCATACATATACTCATATACTAGCCTTCGAAGCCTCCATTGAAGATTTGAAGTGCTACAACTTGGAAGCTCTCGAAGACCGAGCCAAAGCAAGCTCTTAAAGACCGAAGTAAAACAAAGCAAATAAAGCAAGCGAAACAAAGAAGACTCAAGGTAGGCTTTCTATTTACGTTTATGCAATTCTCCCCTCTCCCTTCTCTCTCCTAACCCACTTGGGTTTTCTTCTATTTTAATCCCCATCTTTTACCCCCCTTTATTGCATATTTGAAACAAGGGACTCCCCGGTTCATGTGTAGGATTACGCTATTGAAAGTCACCGTGTTGGGGACTTTCTCTTAGTCTAACTGGAGACCACGTGGGTTCAGCCCCCATGATTATGTGGTGAAGCCTTTAACCTTGTATGTTCAACACTCTAACTTGCATTGTGCATATCATGATCATGCATCTCTCCAAAACTTGTTTTCAAACTCGTTTTCAAAACTTGCGACGAAATTCGTTTTCAAAACTTGCATTAAATCTTCTTTTTCCAAACTTATTTTTAAAATCAGAATCCTAAGGTGATTCTAGCCTTTCCATGGTTAGGGTTGCTTTAGGAAAGTGTTACATTTAAAATGATTTTCATGGTCCATATTGTCAAATTCTTGTTGTTTTCAAAATCACAATCCTAGAATGATTCTAATTTTCTTATGGTTAGAATCGTTTTAGAAAAATGAGAAATTTTTAAAGGCTTGCAAAAGTCCACATTCAAACCCCTTTCCAAATTACTTTTCAAACTTAATTTCTAAAATCTCTTTTTAAATCCTCTCCAAAATCTCTTTTCACATCTACTTTCTAAAATCTCTTCTCCAATATACTTTTTAAAAACTCTCCCCAATCTCCTTTTCAAAATTGCTTTCTAAAAATTCCCTTTAAAAAACTTACTTTTCTAAAAACTCTTTTCAAATTCCTTCCTGAAAGTTCTCTTGAAAAATTTACTTTCTAAAAACATTCTTCAAATTTCTTTCCTAGAAATTCCTTCCAAAAAGATCTATTTTCTAAAATCTCTTTTCCTTGAAGCCCAAGTCAAGCCCTAGAACCATGGTTAGGAAATCTTAGTTTTCTCTCCTAAAACATGATTTCCAATCTTGCCTCAAAACATAGATTTTCAAAATCTTTACTTTTTACGTCAAATCTTAGATTTCCAAAATCACTTTTTCTATACCAAATCATAGATTTTCAAGTCCAAGATTTTCAAAACTCATCCTTTCCAATTCTAGGTCAAATCTAATCTCCAACTTAGGAAACCAAATCCAATCCTCTGTTTTTGGAAACAAAATCAAATCATCTATTTTTGAAAACAAAATCTAATATTTTATTTTAGGAAATAGAAATAAAACATTTCCTAATTTCAAATCTTTCCTAATCCAAAACTTCCCTAAATCAAATCTTTATTAATTTAAACATTTTCTAATTCCAATCTTCCTTAATCTTAAACCTTTTCAAATCTCAACTTTCTAAATTCTAAATTATCAAATATTTCTTAAACTCAAATCTCTTTTAACTTTAAGTATTTCCAAACATCAAACTTTCAAGTCTTTCTTAATTTCAAATCTTTTTAATGCTAAACTTTCTAAATCCAAACATTTCTTAAATTCAAAGCTTTCCTAATTTTAAACTTTTCAATCTTTCTTTCCTAATTTCTAAACTTTCTGAATCTTTCTTAAATTAAACTTTCCAAATTTCAAATCTTTCTTAGATTGAAATCTTTCCAAAACCAAAACTTTCCTAATTTCAAAGTTTTCTAAATTCGAAACTTTCTTAAAATGAGACTTTCCTAAGTTGAAACTTTCTAAATTCAAATCTTTTCCAAACCAACTCTTTCTTAAAAAGAAAGTTTTCCTAAGTTCAAACTTTCCAAGATTCAAAACTTTTCTGAAATGAAACTTTCCTAATTTGGCACTTCTCTAAAATGGAACTTTTCTAAGTTCAAATTTTCCAAAATTCTAAAGCTTTTCAAAGTCCAATCTTTGAAACACCATAACTTTCCAAATTATTCCAAGTCAAGTTTTTAAATCAAATCAAATCTCTTTTTCAAATCAAACTCCTTTTTCAAATCAAATTCCTTTTCTAATCAAATCCTTCCAACTTAAACTTTTCAAAACTTAAATGTGTTTATTTTCAATCAGATTCTTATCCAAATTACAACTGACTTGATTCTCAAAAAAGAAATATATAGGCAACCCTCATGGGTGCGGTCATAACCTTTTTCAAACTTCCAATTTCGTAACTTTTCTTAAACTTTCAATTCCATAATCTATTTCAAGTTTCTAATTTCAAAATTTATTTTCAAATCTATATTTTCAATTTCTAAAACTCTCTTTCAAAAATCAAATCTATCTTTTCTAAAACCTTCTTTCAAAATCAAGTCTTTTTAAATCTATTTTCAAATCCACTTTGAAAATCAAAGTGTTTTCTTGCACTCGCATATCATGCATCATGTCAAAATTCTTTTTCAAAATTCTTTTCTAAAGTAGATAGCTTTTAGACATCTGTTAATCGAAGACTCTAATGAGTGAACCTGGGGTGAACAGACATGTAGGTACCGCAAAGGTGGGGTAGGATGATGGCTTAGTGCGTCTTCCCTACATGTAACCAATCTCCAAATCTAGATCACTATTTTCAATGACCAAATAGAGTTATTTTCAAAAAAGGGCTTACATTTTTACAAAGGTTGCCGAACAACCTATTTTTCTAAAAACCCTCTCCTAAGGAAGTTTTCAAAATTGTTTTCAAAAACCCTAAGTGTAATCTTCGGATTGTGCTTAGTTTTAGGTGACCTAACTCACCTTAATCAAGTTTGATGGGGACTCTAAATTGTTTTCAAAAAGCCCTTAATCAAATCAATTTTTCAATTCAAACCTAGAGCCCTCATCCTTCTAGGAAGATAAGTTCTAACGAGAGAGCACTGTGTTTTTCATACTTATCTTTTTTGAGTGCAAAAAATCAGGGCGTGACAATTACGTGTAGGGAAGACGCACAAAGCCATTACCCTACCTTGCCCTTGCGGTATCTACATGTCTATTCACCCTAGGTTCACTCATTCAAAATTTTTTATTAATAAATGTCTAAAACTATCCGCTTTTGAAAAAAATTTTGAAAAGAAGTTGGCATGATGCATGATATGTAAGTGCAAGAATTTGATTTGATTTTGAAAGTAGATTTGAAAAGACTTGATTTGACTTTGAAAATAGATTTGAAAAGACTTGATTTGATTTTGAAAATAAATTTGAAAAGGAGACTTTGAAGTTTGAAAGAAAGTTTTAGAAATTGGAAGTAGAGATTTGAAAATAGATTTTGGAATTAGAAACTTGAAATAAATTAAGGAATTGAAAACTTGAAAAAGGTTATGACCGTATTTATGAGAGTTACCTATGTATCCCTTTGTTGGGAATCAGGTCAATCGTAATTCGGACAAGAGTCCAATTGAAAATAGATGCTTTGAGATTTTAGAAAAGTTTGATTTGAAAAGATTTGATTAGAAAAAAGTTTGATTTGAAAAGGAAATTTGATTTGAACTTGGAATAGAAGATTTGAAATTCAAAATTGATTTTAGAAAACTTAGGATTTAGGAAAGATAAGATTTGAAAAGATTGGAAGTGATTGGATTTGATTTAGAAATACTTGACTTGGAATAGTTATAAAAGATTTTACTTGAATGTTTGATTTAGAAATTTTGAAAAATTGGAGTTTGGGAAAGATTGGATTTAGGAAATCTTGGAATTAGGAAAGTTTCAAAATAGGAAGGTTCCATTTTAGGAAAGTTTCGAATTTAGAAGATTTCAAATTAGGAAAGTTTTCTTTTAAGAAAAAGTTGATTTTGGAAAGACTCGAATTTGGAAAGTTAGAATTAAGAAAGATTTAAAGTTTAGAAAGATTTAGATTTTGGAAAGATTTGGAATTGGAAAGCTTTGGATTTGAAAAGTCTTGAATTTAAGAAAGGTTAGAAATTAGGAAATGTTTAAATTTAGAGAGATTAAAGAGTTTGAAATTTGGAAAGGTTTGATATTAGGAAAGTTTAGAATCGGAAAATGATTGAATTAAGAAAGATTTAATCTCTATTTTCAAAAAGAAGTGATTTGATTTTGTTTTAAAAAATGGAGAATTGGATTTGGTTTCCTAAGTTGGAAGACTAGATTTGACATGAAATTGAAAAGGATGAGATTTGAAAAACTTAGATTTAGAAAATATGATTTGACATGAAAAAGATGTTTAGGAAACCTAAAAGTTCGATGTAGAAAATAGAATTTTGAAAAGCTATGATTGGATGTGGAAAAGGAAAGTAGAAATTAAGGTTTCCTAATCATTGACTCTAGGGCTTAACTTAGACTCCAAGAAAAAGAGGTTTTGGAAAGTAAATCTTTCGAAGGGAATTTCTAGGAAGGAAATTTGAAGAGTGTTTTTTTTTTAGAAAGTAGAATTTTGAAGAGTGTTTTTGGAAAGGGATTCTTGGAAAGAGTTTTTAGGAAAGTAAGTTTGAAAAGAGATTTTAAAAAAAGAGATTTTTAGAAAGTAAGTTTAAAAAAGAGATTTTGGAGAGGATTTAAAAAGAGGTTTTGGAAAGCAGATTTTCAAAAAATGATTTGGAAAGAGAATAGAATATAGACTTTTACAAGTTTTTAAAAATATCTTACTTTCCTAAAACGATTCTAACCATAAGACGATTAGAACCATTCTAGGATTGTGGTTTTGAAAACAACAAAGATTTGAAAATATGGACCATGATTGTCACTTTAAATATAACACTTTCCTAAAGCAATCCTAACCATGGAATAGCTAGAATCATCTTAAGATTGTGATTTTGACGAAAACAATTTTAGGCTTTACACCTAAAACTTATGTAACACTTTCCTTAAACAATCATAATCATGGAATGGTTAAAATCATCTTAAGATTGTGATTTTTGAAAACATGTTTGGAAAAAGGAGATTTTAATGCAAGTTTTTGAAAAATAATTTTGAAAAGATGTATGAGTATGATATGCACAATACAAGTAGGGTCGTGAACATACAAAGTTTAGGCTTCACCACATAATCAAGGAGGTCGAATCCACATGGTCTAATGTCGAATTAGAGAAAAGCCCCCAATACGGTGACTTTCAAACATTCTTCCTACACATGAACTAGGGATTCCCTTGTTTCAAGCATGTAAGAAAGGGGGGAAAGAAAATAAGAGATTAAAACAGAAGAAAACCCAAGTACGTTAGGAGAGAGAACAGAGAGGGGCAATTGCGTAAACTTAAATAGAAAACCAACCTTGCGTCTTCTTTAATTTGCTGGCTTTACTTGCTTTACTCCGCGTCGATCTTCGAGAGCTTTGAGATTACAGCACCTTGAGTCTTCAATGGTCAGCTTAGAGGCTCGTATAGGTGCGTATTGAGTGTATGTATGCTAGGGTTAAAGTGTATGGGGGGCTAGGGTTTGAAAAAGCCTAAGAAAACTAGTGTTTTAGAGAGAGTTCAGGAGCTGTATATCAAGAAATAGAGTTTCTGAAGTTAGATTGCCGACCTCTTTCACGCAGGGAGGAGACTCTGTATTTATAGACAAAAAATTATCCTGGCACCTATTACAGTGGCGCCAGGCGATGTTTTGGCTTAGCACCACTACTAGTGGCGCCAACCACTTAAGAAATATTTTAGGGTGGTAAGAAACGTATCTTCGACCCTTGATACGCAAGGCAGAAGATTTGGGCGTCTGTCTTAGTGACTACCATGCATTTTTTAGCCTGGCTCTAATAGGAGTGACTCCGGAAGGTTCGGGAATGGTTAGTGTAAACACCCCATTTTTGACCACTCGGCAGTTTATGGTCCGTCCAGACTTGTACTCAAGTCAATATGGACATATTCCAATTGAAATCAACTCTCTAAGTCTAATCTCGTCTATCCATCACTTCGCAGGCCCACCAGGCCCAAATAGAGAAAAAATGACCGAAATGCCCTTAAGCGCATTGTTCGGTCCAATTCCAAATCAGGCATGTCTTTCAGAAAATGGTAAGTCCCCTTTCTAATTCCAAATTAGGCGTGTCTTTCCGGATACAGTAAGTCCCCTTTCTAATTCCAAATCAGGCACGTCTTTCCAAAAACAGTAAGTCCCCTTTCCATATTCCAATAGGCGCGTCTTTCTGAAAACAGTAAGTCCCCTTTCAAATTCCAACAGGCATATCTTTCCGAAGACGGTAAGACCCCTTTCTAATTCCTGTTCCAATTCTAATTCCAATTCCAATTTCAATCCCTCTCTCGAAAGCTAATTCCTCGAGACGGTAAGTTTATCCAATTCGACATATTTTTTGGAGAAAGTTTCTTCGGAACGGTAAGTCCCTTTAAACCTATCGACCGGGACGAGACCCCAAGTCCCCAAGATGGTAGAACGGCCCACCTTTGGCGCCTGCTAGCCCGCCAATGTAGAAATGTCCGTTTCGACACGCTTTTCGAGAAAGTTGACTTCTCAATCGCTAAGTCCCTTTAGCAGCTTCCCGAGATCAGGCAGTCTCGGGAATGATCGCAACCGTTAGACTAGCGGAAATACTCGTAAACATCGCAACCATCAGAGTAGCAGAAATACTCACAAGCAAATTGATATAAGGAATTGCCAACAACCCCTGTATCACAAAACCGCCGTCAGAGTGGCAGAAACACTCAAAATGCAGGTCAACACCAGTGCCTACTAGTCTACTTCGGTGAAAAATGACCAAACTCCCCCTAAGGCCATTTTTCGCCACGTTTCTCAAGATAATACCTAAGTCCTCGGAATGGTAAGTCCATCATTCCAAGATTGTCTTAAAAGCAATCCGGCATAATTAGGTGCTTTCTAGTCAGTTTCGGGCTAATTCCGAGACTTTTCGGTCAAGATGACCATTTTGCCCCTAGGCATCTGAACGCCCCGGGGACCACACCGGCTTTGGGTAGCAAACTGGGAATGCTTTTTATAGTATTCCCGACCTTCCTTTATCTTTCCGGGTCACTTCGAGTCAGTTCCAGTAAACCGTTACAAAATGATCGTTTTGCCCCTAGCGGGTCGGTCGCCTTTTTCTAGTCATGCCGGCTCTAGATATCAAACCAGTAGCCTTTGGGAACATTTTAAATAATGTTTCTAAATCTCAAGTCTTCTTTCGGGACTTTCCGAGTCCGTCCCGATAACTTTTCGATCCAGTTGACCGTTTTGCCCCTAATGGCCCGGTCAACCCTTTCGACAATTCTTGTCATCATTTTTCAAGGCTAATACCTCCGAGACTCTATTCTAAGGATTCCTGTCCTCTTTTGGCCTTTCGGGTCATTCTCGGCCCCTCCAAATCATTCCCGGACTTTTCAGAGTCACTCCTACTGAAGCCATGCTAAAAATTACATGGTAGTCACTCGTACAGGCGCCCAAATCTTCCAAAGATACGTTGCTTGCCGACTTAATGAACTTTCCTGACTAGTGGTGCCAAGCCAAAAAATGGTCTAGAAGTGGCACCAAGAGGAAATTTGCCCTGGCGCCACTGCAACAGGCGCCAAGTCATTCCCTTGTCTATAAATACAGAGCCTCCTCCAGCGTGAAAGAGGTCCGTAAACTCAGTCTAAAAACCCTACTTTTCGATATACAGAGCTCGTAGCCTCTTTAAACCCTAGTCTCCTTAGGTTTTCCAAACCCTAGCCTCCATACACAAACCTTAGCCTCTTATACACTCACATACACTTTTATATAGTCATACACTAGCCTTCAAAGCCTCCTTTGAAGACTTGAAGTGCTGCAATCTGAAGTTTCGAAGATTGAAGACAAACTCTTGAAGACTGAAGTGAAGACCGAAGCAAGACAAGCAAAGCAAAGTGCGCAAAGCTAAGCAAAGCGCGCAAAGCTAAGCAAAATAAAGAAGACACAAGGTAGGCTTCTTATTTACATTTACACATCTTTCCCCCTCTTTTCTCTCCTAATCCACTTGGGTTTTCTTCTATTTTAATCCCCCATCTTCTTTCCCCCCTTCTTGCATGCTTGAAACAAGGGAATTCCCAGTCCATGTGTAGGATAAGGCTATTGGAGAGTCACTATGTCAAGGGCTTTCTTTTAGTCTAACTAGAGACCACGTGGGTTCGGCTCCCTTGATTATGTGGTGAAGCCATAACCTTGTATGTTCACGACCCCAATTTGCATTGTGTATATCATGATCTTGCATTCTTCTAAAATTTGTTTTCAAACTTGTTTTCAAAAGCTTGCATCAAAACTTGCATCAAAATCTTCTTTTTCAAAACTTGTTTTCAAAATCACAATCGTAGGGTGATTCTTGCCTTTTCATGGCTAGGGTTGCTTTAGGAAAGTGTTACATTTAAAATGACTAATATGGTCTATATTTTCAAAACATAGTTGTTTTCAAAATAACTGTCTTAAAGTGGATCTAATCTTTTTATGGTTAGAATCGCTTTAGGAAAGTGAGGTATTTTACATACTTTCTAAAAAACTCTTCTCAAAAATCTTCTCCAAAAAATCTCTTTTCTAACATGCTTTCCATAAACTCAATCCAATCTTCTTTCCAAAATTGTTTTCAAAAGCTCCCTCCAAAAATTGTTTTCAAAAATTCCTTTTCTAACTCCGTTCAAAAAAAGCTCTCTTCAAAATTACTTTCCTACAAACACTCCCTAGTTTTCGTTCTTAGAAAACTCTCTTCCCTAAAACTCTTTCTAAGAACTCTTTCCAAAAACACATTCCTTGAAATTCACTTTCTAAAAACACTCCCTAAACGCTTTCCTAAACATTCGCTTTCCAAAAACTCCTCTCTAGGATTTCTTCCCAAAATCTCCCTTTCTAAAAACTCACTTTCCGAAAATCCTTTTCCTTGGTGTCCAAGTTAAACCTTAGAGCCACGATTAGGAAACCCTAATTTTCCTTCCCAAAAACATGATTTTCGAACTTGCCTTAAAACCTAGGTTTCCAAAATCTCCCTTTTCACATCCAAACTATATATATTTCCAAAACCTATTTTCTACATCAAAACTATAGTTTTCCAAATCTAAAATTTTCAAAACTCCATCTTTCCAAATTCATGCCGAATCTAACCTCCCCTTTAGGAAACTAGATCCAATACTCTATTTTTTAAAACAAAATCAAAACATCTCTTTTTAGAAACAAAATCCAATCCCTTGCTTTAGGAAATAGGAATCTCAATCCTTCCAAATCCAAATCTTTCCTAATTCAACTCTTTCCTAATCTACTACTTTCCTAAACCTTAAGTTTCCTAAACTTAAACTTTTGAATCTTTTCTTAAACTTTAAGCTTTCAAACCTTTCTTAATTCCATCCCTTTCCAAATCTAAGTTTTCAAACCCTTCTTAAACTCAAAACCTTTCCTAATTTCAAGAATTTCTAAAACTCAAATTTTGAATTTTTCTAAAATTCTAAACTTCCCTGAACTTTAAATCTTTCCAAATCTAAAACTTTCTAAATTCGAAATTTTCTAAATTCTAAACTTTCCAACTTTCAAAGCTTCCCTATTTCAAAACTTTCTAAATTCAAAACTTTCCAATTTTGAAACTTTCTTAAAACGAAATCCTTCCAATTTCAAAACTTTCTTAAAACGAAATGTTTCCTATTTCAAAACTTTCTTAATCCAACACTTTCCTAAATTGAAACTTTCCTAAAACGAAACTTTCCAAAAATGACTCTTTCCTATTTTGAAACTTTCCTAAATCAGACCTTTCCTAAATCCAATCTTTCTTCGATCTTCCAAGTCCAACATTCGAGTCAAGTCTTTCTTAATCTCGAGTCTTTACTAAATCTTATCTTCTTAGGTCTAGGGTCTTTATTCTTCTATTTCAAATTTCAATCTTCTATTCTAAATCCAAATCAAATCCAAATTCCAATTCAATTTCTTCTTCCATATCAAATCTCTTTTCTATCGGACACTTGTCCGAACTACAACTGACCTGATTCCTCCAAAAGGATATGTAGGCAACCCTCATGGGTGCGGTCACAACCTTTTTCAAGTTTCTATTTGCACAACCTTTTTTAAATCTCCAATTCCATAACTGCTTTCCAATTTCCAATTCCATAATTCTTTTCAAATCTCTTTTCAATTTCAATTTCAAATCTATCTTTTCAAATCTCTTTTAAATCAAATCAACTTCTCTTCAAATCCATGTCCAAAATCTATTTTCTAACTCTCTTTTTCTATTGCATTTGCATATCATGCATCATTCTTTTTAAAAATTATTTTCTAAAGTGAATAGGATTGAACATTTGTTAGTTGAAGACTCTCATAGGTGAATCTAGGATAAATAGACATGTAGGTACCGCAAGGGCGGGGTAGGGTGATGGGTGATGGCTTAGTGCGTTTTCCCTACACGTAACCAACCTCCGAACCTAGAATCACAGTTTTCAAAGACCAAAATGGAGTTTATTTTCAAAAAGGGCTTAAATTTTTTCTAAAGGTTTCCAAACAACCTGTTTTCTTAAAAACCTTCTCTTGAGGAAGTATTTTCAAAATCGTTTTCAAAAACCCTAAGTGTGATCCTCCGATTGTGCTTAGTTTTTAGGTGACCTAACTCACCTTAATCAATTTAGGTGGCAATTCCAAATGGTTTTCAAAAGCCCTTTATTCAAACTAATTTTCAATGCAAACATAGTCGCACTCTTTCTTCTAGGAGGGTGAGTTCTAACGAGAGAGTATAGTGTTTTTCCCGCTTGTGTGTGTATTCCTCAAGTGCAAAAAATCTGGGCGCAATAGTTCGGAAGGCCGAAAATGGGTAGAAACTCTTAAAATAGTATCCCAAGGGTAATGGACTTGAAAACAAGGTCAAAATTGGCGACCGAACTATTTGGGGCAAAACGGTCAACTAGACTAGAAAACCACCAGAATGGACTCAGAATAATCCATAAGTGGACTTGAATGTTGGAAACACTATCCAGAGTGCTCCAAGGGAGTGCCAGTTTGATACCCAGAGCCGGTGTGGTTGGAAAAGGCGACTAGCCCACCAAGGGCAAAACAGTCATTTTTGCATCGGGTTTGCCGGAGTTGACTCAGAATGATCCAAAAAGATAATGGAAGGTCAGGAATACTATAAGAAGCATTCTCAGGAGGTTACAAATTTGATACCTAAAGACAGTGTGGTTCCTAGAGGCACTCGGATGCCTAGGGCCAAAATGGTCATTTTGACAAAACAATCTCGGAATTACTCCGAAACTGACTGGAAGGCACTTAAACATGTCAGATCATCTTTAGGATGATCTTAGAAGGGTGGACTTACCATTTTGAGTACTTAGGTATTTTCTTGAGAAGCGTGCTGGAAGTGGCACAAGGGGCAGTTTGGTCATTTTTCACCAGAGTGGGCTAGCAGGCACTGATGTTAACCCAGGTTTTGAGTGTTTCCATCACTCTGATAGTCTGTGACCAGTTGGTTTCCAAAGGCATCTTGTCCTTTAGTAAACGTGTCACGACCAAGAGATGAGTTCGATCCCGTAACATAGGCGGTGTGTTGGCAATTCCCAATGTCGACCTGTTTACGAGTGTTTCTGCCACTCTGATGGTTCACGTTCATTCCGAAGACTGCCTGATCTCGAGAAGCTGCTAGGTGGACTTATCGTCTAAGGAATTAACTTTCTTGAAAGACGTGCCAAATAACAGACATTTCTTTATTGGCGGGTTAACAAGCACCAAAGGTGGACCGTTCTACCATCTCAGGGACTTGGGGTCTCGTACCGGTCGGCTGGTTTGAAGGGACTTACCGTTTCAAAGAGTTTTCTCAAAAAATGTACTGGATTGGATGGTCTTACCGCCTGAGGGATCAACTTTCTCAAAAAGTGTGCCGAATTGAGTTTGATTGACTTGGACTAGAATTGGAGCTGGAATTGAAGTTGAATGTGAGATTGAAATAGGGACTTATCATCTCCAAGAAGACGTGCCAACTAAAATTCAGACTGAGCAATGCCATAAGGGCATTTTGGTCATTTTGCCTCTATTGGGCCTACAGAGTGTAGAGTCATTGAATTGGTTTGAAATGTTAATTTGAAGTTGAATATGTCTGTGTTTATTTGAATACGAGTTCAGACAGACTGGAGATTGCTGAGCAGGCAAAAATGGGGTACTTACAATATGCCATTGAGAAAGGGATTTCTCTAGTAGATCTCCTTAGAGTGATTCTATAAGACCATAAGACAGTGGTAGCTCTTCTACCTATTTTCCCTTAGCTTTCTCTAGCCTCTTTTTTATTCCATTTAACATGGTTTTGTTTGATATCTCGGCTTGCCCATTGCAATACGGATAGGCTAGCAATGAGTAGTAATTTCTTATCTCTAGCCCATTGCAAAATTCTGTAAACATGTTACCAGCAAACTGGGTGCCGTTGTCTGAAACCAGTGCACGGGGTATGTTGAATCTTGTGATAATGCTCCTCCATGCAAACCCCTTAGCGTTAACTTCTCTGATAGTAAATAAAGGCTCTGCTTCCACTCATTTGGTAAAATAATCAGTTGCCACTATGAGGAATCTCTTATTCCCTGGAGCTCAGAGCAGTGGTCCGACTATGTCCAACCCCCATTATGTAAAAGCCCAAGGGCTAATAATTATTGTGAGGTCCTCGGCAGGCTGGTGAATTATCAACGAAAACTTCTGGCACTTTTCACACTTCAAAACATACTGGGGGGCGTCTTTCTGCATATTGGGCCACCAATAGCCCTGAAAAATAGCTCGATGCATAAGAGATCTTCTGTCAACTTGACTTCTGCAGATACCTTCATGAATTTCAAACAGGATACCTTGCACCTTGTTGGGGTGGACACAATGCTGATAAGGACCAGTGAATGATCTTTTATACAGTTCCTTGTTAGGTGATAGCTAGTACTTCAATGACTTGTGTTTGATTTGTCTGGCCTCATTCTTGTCTTCTAACAGCTCGTCCTTATAGAGGTAGAAGATGATCGGGTTTATCCAGGATGGCCCTAATTGCTCAATAGCTAGGGCTTGCACTTCTTTTTGAATTATGTTTGGGCTTGGCAGTGTCTCCACGTGAATTGTTCTCTTTGATCCTAACTTTAGGGCCCCTGCCAGTATTGCCAAGGCATCGGCATGAGAGTTACTATCACGGCTGATCTGATGGAGCTTTTATTTACTGAATTTACCAAGAAGCTCTTTTGCTTTTGCCAAGTACTGCCCCATCTTGTCATTTTTTATTGCATATTCACCCATGATCTGGTTAACCACCAACTAGGAATCTAAATATATAGCTATCTTGAAAATCTTGAGCTCTATAGCTTGACGTAGTCCGATGAGAAGAGCCTCATATTCTGACCCATTATTTGATGCAGTAAACTCCAATTTTATTGCCTACTCCAATGTCATACCATCTGGCGTGATTAGAACTATGCCTGATCCTGCCCCCCTGTTGTTGGATGCTTCATCGACAAATAACTTCCAATGATTAGTATTCTCCCATAATTTCAAGGGGGGTTTGCAATCTGGTTGTTCGGTATCCGGTGTCTGAATGGCTTCCTGGGTTAGTTCAATAGAAAATTCAGCAATGAAATCAGCTAGTATCTAACCTTTCATTGCCAACCTGGGTAGAAATTTGATGTTGAATTCTCCCCACTCCACCACCCATTTTGCTAGTCTTCCTAAGAAATTGGCTCTTCTGAGTAGTGGCTTAAGCTGATGGTTCATAAGGACGTTGATGGTATGGGACCTGAAGTAATACACCAACTTACGTGACGCCATTACCAACACTAGGGCCAACTTCTCCAGTGAAAGGTACCTGCTCTCTGCTCCCAGAAAAGTTTTGCTGATGTAGAAAACTAGCTTTTATAGCCTTTCTTGCTGGCGAAGTAGGACGACGCTTACCGCATGGTCTGATACTGCCAAATAGAGATAGACCTCTTCATGTTTCAGCGATGTAGAGAGTAATGGTGGCTAAGCCAAATATTTATTCAGGTCAGCAAGGGCCTGGTCACAATCAAGGCTCCAGTTGAACTGCTCTTGTTTTTTCAAAATTTAGAAGAATGGCCAACACTTACCTGAAGATTGGCTGATAAACCGGTTGAGAGCCGCTACCATTATTGTCAACTTCTAAACTTCTTTGATATTCTTCGGGGCCTGGATATTTTGGATTGCGGTTATTTACTGCGAATCTGCTTCAATCCCCCAGTGCGTAACCAAAAATCCTACAAACTTTCCAGAGCTTAACCCAAACACACATTTAGAGGCATTCAGCCTCATCTTATAGTTTTTTAGAATGTTGAATACTTCCTTTATATCACCCAAATGCATCTTTTTGACCTTGCTTTTGACCACCATGTCATCAATGTACACCTCAATAATGTTATCGATGTGTTGTTTAAATATTTTGGTGACCAATCTCTGATAGGTGGCACCTACGTTTTTCAGATCAAAAGGCATTACTTTGTAACAGAAGATGCCCCTTGGGGTGATGAAAGCAGTTTTTTCTTAATCTTCTTCATGAAGCAGGATCTAATGGTGCCCGCAATAGGCATCTAGGAAACTCATCCTCTCAAATCCAGCTATTGCATCCACGAGTGGGTCGATCTTTGAAAGAGAGAAAGGGTCATTAGGGCATGCCTTATTTAAGTCGATGAAGCCAACACAAACCCTCCACTTGCCATTCTTCTTCTTCACCACCACTATGTTCGAGAGCCAACGTGATAGTAGACTTCACTTATTGCCCCTGCTTCAAGGAGTCTATCCACTTCTTCAATTATAGCATCCACATGTTGAGTAGCTACCCTTCTCCCCTTCTGGATCACAAGTCGGCACTGTGGGTTTATGTTAATTCTGTGGCAAGCTACTTGTGGATCAATTCTTGGCATGTCATACAATGTCCAGGCAAATATTTCCATGTACTCTGTTGATTGCAATCATAAAGTGCAATCCTAACACTCTAACGTGTGCTTTGTTATCCTTAGTTTAGAATTGTAAATGCCATTTTAGCTATATTTTAGTACTAATTAACTTTAGTCTTATTTCTACAGGAAATGGAGCTTAAAGCACTGCTGGAAGTAATAAGTGACTGAGCCCATCGTTCGAACGCCGTTCGGACGATAGGTCAAGCTACAGAGAGGTGATTGTGGACCTGTATTGGGCATTCGCAAGCCGTTCAGACATTGAAGATTGGTCGTTTAAATGCCGTTCGGACATATCACGAAGGAATTCCAGGGGAGAAGATCTCACTATTCGGACAACCAGAATTGAACTAAAATCATTGTCCGGACGACGACCTCAAACCTGCTTTGAAATTTGTTGTTTCTTGTTAGGATTATGATTCTAGCTTGAGTATATATATATTTGTTCTTATCCCCAAGAGAAAGGGTTTGACTTTGAGAGTATTGTTAAGTGTTTTTCATATGTTCTAGTCTATATTAACATAGATTCAATTTCTTTTTGCAATCATTGTAACTATAATTCAATAAAAATCAATATCAATTCAAGTTCTTGTTCGTTTTTCATATTAGCTCTAGATTTTCATTATTATGCCTATTACTTCAAGTTTTTTCATACATGGAGATGAGTAGCTAAATCCCTTTCATCTCGGGATCAAGAGTGAAGATCAATTGATGATCTTGGATGAATGAATGAGATACGTTCTTGATTTCAAAGTTAAATTTTCTGGGTATTCTTTCTTCTTCTTCTTCTTCTAGAAACTTTTGAACACCTGGATGTTTGATTATATTCGGTAATGTTTATGCGTGAATCTATATTCAGTATGTACGCTGCACGAATCGATGGTACTCATCCTTGATTCTAACACTTGATTTATTCTAGAAGTTGAAGCCTTAAAGAACCCTTGTTTTTATCGTTAAATCTTTTAAATTCGAGACTCGCGACGTAGTCGAAGGATTTGAGTTATCAAATTATCTCTTTCGGAATTCTAAGAGAAGCAATTGATTAGATCAATTGGTCTCGAGACTTTTCTTTATTATTTCAAAACCCAAATCATTTTAAGCTAGTCATTTTTGTTCTCGAGTTACTTTAGATAGACAAACCTTTCCAAAACAATCAAATTCTTATTTTCTTTTTAGGAGCAAGTCGTTAGGGTTTTTGTGAGTGATTGAGAGGATTGTCTTAGTTTGTGTGGTTTTGTGTAACCTGCTTCCCTATAGATCGATCTTGGAATTTCGAATTTATACTGCTTCACAACAGCACACTGGTAAATATCAATCGCACTATTTCGGAGTAATCAGTTTTTGGCGCCGTTGCCAGGGATAGCTTTCTTTCACACAAGTGACCAGCAAAAGGCGTCCTAGAACACAAAGCTCAGTCAATGCAAAATTCGGCAGATTTGCTTCATCATCTATCTACAACTATGAAGGAAACGTCGGCTTAGGCCATTAGTAACTCCATCCATCTTTTTTGTGTTAGAACTTTAGGATCTTATTTGTTTCTTCTTTTTATGGGTCTAGGCATATTTTAGTTAGGAGGCGGAATTAGAGGCAGTTAGGCTACATGCTAATTACTTATTAGTGGTTTCGCTTTGCATGCGGAGGTTGGAGGATCGGTTGGGCTGTTTTTAAATTTCTTGTGGACAATGGTGTTTATATTTATGCGGAGATTGGAGGGAATAAAGGACAAATTGTGAATTGATTGTTATAGAGGCGCAGATAGTCTCTTATGTGTGCATTACATATGTCATCTTACTTTAGGGACATTCACAAACATTTAGTTTGAATTAATCCTTTGTAGAATCTTCCATCCGGTTATTTGACTCCATCACCCACGCGGTATATCTAGTCTAACATACCTAGTTTTTCCTTAATTGTTGACTTGGGACCCATTCCAATGGCGAACATAAATGATGACAACAACGATAATCTTGAGAGAGGGAATAACCAAGAGAACGATGTTGCTCAAAACCTTGCTATGAGAGACTACATGAATCCTCAAAGGCAAACACCCACATCTGCCATAGTACTTCCTGCACACCAAGCCACTCTAAATCTTAAATCAGGAATGCTACAAGCCTTACCCCAGTTTCATGGCTTAGACTCAGAGCAACCATCCATGTATATCAAGGACTTTGAGGATATATGTTCCATTTGCCAAAACAATTTATGTCCACGGGAAGTTTTACTTTTAAAACTCTTCCCATTCGCTCTAAAGGACAAGGCCAAGATGTGGTTTAATTCACTGAGGCCCATGTCCATAGATTTATGGAATACACTTCAAGGAGAGTTCTTGAAAAAGTTCTTTCTTGAAAATTATACTGAGGCACTACAACGTGCCATCTCTTAAATTGCATCAAATAGTAATGAAACTTTCTTCCAATGTTGGGAGAGTGTAAGCACCCCATTTTTGACTGCTCGGCAGTTTACAGTCCATCCAGACTTATGTTCAAGTCATTGTGGGCATATTTTGAGTCAAATTAACTTTCTAAGTCTAATCCCAACAATTCATCGCTTAGCGGGCCCCACCGGGCCCAAATAGAGGCAAAATGACCAAAATGCCCCTGGGGGTATCATTCGGTCCAATTTCCATCAAGCACGTCTTTTCAAAGGCGGTAAGTCCTCTTTCCAATTCCAAATCAAGCACGTCTTTCTGAAAACAGTAATTCCCCTTTCCAATTTCAAATAAGGTATGTCTTTTTGAAGAAAGTAAGTCTCCTTTCCAATTCCAACAGGAGCGTCTTTCCGAAGATGGTAAGTCCCCTTTCCAATTCCAATTCCAATCCCTCTCTCGAGAAAACTGATTCCTCAAGACGGTCCGGCACGTTTTTTGAAGAAAATCTCTTTGAAACTGTACGTCCCTTTAAACCTGTCAACCGGGACGAGACCCCAAGTCCCCTATATGGTAGAACGGTCCACCTTTGGCGCCTGCTAGCCCGCCAATGCAGAAATGTCCGTTTAGACACGCCTTTCGAGAAAGTTAATTCTCAGGCGCTAAGTCCCTTTAGCAGCTTCCCAAGATCAGGCAGTCTCGGGAATGATCCCAAACCATCAGAGTAGCGGAAATACTCACAAACATCACAACCATCAGAGTAGCAGAAATACTTGCAAATAGGTCGATATAGGGAACTACCAACAAACCGCTGTATCACGCAACTGCCATCAGAGTGGCGGAAACACTCGAAACCCAGGTCAACACCAGTGCCTGCTAGCCCACTTCGGTGAAAAATGACCAAACTGCCCCTAGGGCCATTTTTCGGCACGTTTCTCGAGAGCACACCTAAGTCCTCAGAACGATAAGTCCACCCTTCTAGGATCATCCCAAAGATGATCCGGCATGATTAGGTGCCCTCCAGTTAGTTTCGAGTCAATTCCGAGACTTTTTGGTCAAGATGACCATTTTGCCCCTAGGCATCCGAACGCCCCGGGAACCATACCGACCCTGGGTATCAAACCGATAGCCTCTTGAGAATGCTTCCTATAGTATTCTCAACCTTTCTTTATCTTTACGGATCATTCCGAGTAAGTTCCGGCAAACCCGGTACGAAATGACCGTTTTGCCCCTGGTGGGTTGGTTGCCTTTTTCAAACACACCGGCTCTGGGTATCAAACCGGCAACCTTTCAGAACATTCTAAATAATGTTTCCAAATCTTGAGTCTTTTTTCGGGACATTCGAAGTCCATCCCGGCAGCTTTCCGGCCTGATAGACCGTTTTGCCCCTAATGGCTCGGTCAATCCTTCCAACACATCCTATCCTCATTTTTCAAGTCAAATATCTTTGAGACACTATTCTAAGTGTTCCTGCCCTTTTCCGGCTCTCCAGGTCATTCCCGGCCTCTTCAAATCCTTCCCGAACTTTTCGAAGTCAGTCTTAGTGAAGCCAGGCTAAAAATTGCATGGTAATCACTAGTACAGGTGTCCAAATCTTCTCAAGATACGTTGCTTGCCGACCTTAAAACTTTCCTAACTGGCTAGCGCTACTAGCAATGGTGCCAAGCCAAGAAATGGCTTGGCGCCACTCCTAGTGGCACCAAGAGGGAATTTGGCCTGGCGCCACTGCAACAGGCGCCAGGTCTATCCCATCTCTATAAATACAGAGCCTCCTCCAGTGTGAAGGAAGTCCACAAACTCAGTCTAAAAACCCTAATTCTCGATATACAAAGCTCGTACACTCCCAAAACCCTGGCTTCTCTAGGTTTTCCAAACCCTAGCCACCATACACAAACCCTAGCCTCTTATACACTCATACACACTCTCATACATTTATACACTAGCCTCCAACCCTCCATTGAAGACTTGGATTGCTGCAACTATAAGCTTTGAAGACTAAGGTGATTCTAGCCTTTCCACGGCTAGGATTGCTTTAGGAAAGTGTTACATTTAAAGTGACCAACATGGCCCATATTTTCAACTCCTTGTTGTTTTTAAAACCACTTTCTTAAAGTGGTTCTAGCCTTCTTAAGGTTAGAATCGCTTTGGGAAAGTGAGACATTTTAATAATTTCCAAAAAACTCTCTTTTCAAAAATCTCTTTTTCTAAAACCTCCTTTTTCAACGTGCTTTCCAAAAACTCTTCTTTCCAAAATTTTTTTCTAAAAACTTCCTCCAAAAATCTATTTTTCAAAAACTCCCTTTTTAAATTCCTTTTCAAAATAATCTCCTCAAAATCCACTTTCTAAAAATGCCCCCTAAATCACTTTCCCAAAAAAAAACTTTCTTCAACAATTTCCTTCCTAAAAATCTTTCTAAAAACTCTCTTTCCAAAATCTGCCTTCTAGAAACTCCTCTCTAGGATTTCCTTTCAAAAACTCGTTTCCAAAAACACACTTTTCAAAAACTTTTTCCTTAGAGCCCAAGTCAAGCCTTAGAGCTAACAATTAGGAAACCCTAATTTTCTTTCCAAAAACATGGTTTTCAAACTTGCCTGAAAACCTAGGTTTCCAAAGCCTCTTGTTTTTTACATCAAAACTATACATATTTTCAAAACCTATTTTTCTACGTCAAAACAATACACTTCAAAATCTAGAGTTTCTAGAAACTTCCTTTTTCCAAATCATTGTCAAATCCTACTTTCCTTTTAGGAAACCAATCCCAATCTCCCCTTTAGGAAAGTAGATCCAATCCTCCGTTTTTAGAAACAAAATCAAACCTTCTCTTTTAGAAACAAAATCCAATCTCGTGTTTTAGGAAATAGGAATCTCAATCCTTCCTAGTCTAAATCTTTCATAATCCAAATCCTTCCTAATCTTCTACTTTCTTAAATCTTAAGTTTCCAAAACTTGAATATAAAAATCTTTCCTAAATTTTAAAACTCAACTTCCAAATCTTTCCTAATTCAACCCTTTCCTAATTCTATCCATTTTCAAATCTTAACTTTCCAAATCTAAGTTTTCAAATCTTTCCATAAACTCAAACCTTTCCTAATCTCAAGATCTTCTAAAACTCTAAAACTTTTTAAACTTTTAAACTTTCTAAATTTCAAATTTTTCTAAATTCAAAACTTTCTTAAGTTGAAACTCTCCAAATTCTAAACCTTTCTTAAACTAAACTTTTCCTAATTCAAAACATTTCTAAATTCAATATTTTGTTGTTTCGAAAACTTTCTAAATTTGAAACTTTCTTAAGTTAAAACTTTCCTAAATCAAAATTTTCCTAAAGTGAAACCTGTCATTTTTTAAAACTTTCTTAATTTGAAACCTTTCCTAAACCAAAACTTTCCTAAAATGGAACTTTCCTAAAATGAAGCTTTCCTATTTTGAAACTTCCCTAGTCGGCATCTTTCCTAAATTCAATCTTTTTTCTAAATCTTCCAAGTCCAACATTCGAGTCAAATCTTTTTAAATCTCAAATATTTCCTAAGTCTCATCTTTCTTGAGTCTAGGTTTCCTAAACCTCAATCTTTCCAAAACAAGTCCAAATCTTTCTTCCAAGTTCTATCTTTCCAAGTCAAGTCCAATCTTTCTTTTCTAAGTTCCTAAGTCTAGATCTTTCAAAACCAATCTTTTCAAATTTTCCAATAAAAGTCCAAATTTCCTATTCTTCCAATTCGAATTCGAATTCCAACTCCAATTCTTTTCTAAATCAACTCTTCTATTTTCAATCAGACTCTTGTCCAAACTACGACTGACCTGATTCCTCCAAAGGGATACGTAGGCAACCCTTATGGGTGCGGTCTCCACTTTTTTCAAATTTCAAATTCCACAACATTTTTCAAATTTCTATTTCCACAACTTCTTTCAAATCTCCAATTCTACAATCTTCTTCAAACTTCTAATTTCCTAATCTCTTCCAAGCTTCCAATTCCAAATTTCTATTTTCAATTTCCAAAACTTTCCACTTTCAAATCTATCTTTTTAAATCTCTTTTTAAATCAAATCAATTTCTTTTCAAATCTATTTCCAAATCAATTTTCCAACTCCCTTTTTCTATTTGCATTTACATATCATGCATCATGCTAGTTTCTTTTTAAACATTCTTTTCTAAAGTGGATAGGATTGGACATTTGTTAATTGAAGACTCTCATAGGTGAATTTAGGGTAAATAGACATGTAGGTACCGCAAGGGCGGGGTAGGGTGATGGCTTTGTACGTCTTCCCTACACGTAACCAACCTCCGAACCTAGAATCACTGTTTTCAAATACCAAAATGGAGTTTATTTTCAAAAAGGGCTTAAATATTTTTCAAAGGTTGCTAAAGAACCCGTTTTCTTAAAAACCCTCTCTTGAGGATGTTTTCCAAAATCCTTTTTTTCAAAAACCCTAAGTGTAGTCTTTGGATTGTGCTTAGTTTTTAGGTGACCTAACTCACCTTAATCAAGTTAGGTGACGACTCCAAATCTTTCCTAAAACCCCTTTATTCAAATCTATTTTCAATTTAAACCTAGTCGTACACATTCTTCTAGGAGGGTGAGTTCTAACGAGAGAGTACAGTGTTTTTCCCGCTTATGTGTGTATTCCTTGAGTGCGAAAAATCTGGGAGCAACAGCTGGCGACTCCACTGGAGACATTTAGAGGGTTAGGCCGTAGTCATGTCTTTTTACCCTTCACCTATGTAGAGTCTTCAATTAACTTGTTTAATCCTATTCACTTTAAATTTTCAAAACCAAAATTTTAAAATTGTTTCCAAAAAAGAAAAACATGCATTTATTCATATTATCTTGTATTAAGTTTGCCATCCACATACTAACTCTTACATCTTTTGTTTTGTAAGTGTGCTTTTTGCTTAAGTTTTATTAACTACTATGCATGAATGTGATGAACAGGATGAATAGGAGTTGTTTGGCTCTTTCCTCCGCTTTTAAAAATCTCACACACATTGCATGTGCACCTGCATTCTGCATACTTGCATTATTACCCTGATATGTACTTTCTAGTTAGAAAGGGGGAACGGTATATTGGTTGTGGGCAAGATGTTGTGTCAGTTTCTTCGCCTACGACCTCTTGATGGTTCCTCCACTCGGATCACCAACCGATCATGGCACCACCTCAGGGAGTGGGCCTAGGTTTGAAGATCCGGGGATTGAGCCTTTTTAGGACGCATTAGTTAACCCTCAACCTCATACTCATATAGACACCTTGCATAGCCGAACCTCTGCCGGATTTAAGACACGTGCACTATTTTCCAAAATCATGAAGGAAAGGGCGACTGCTCTTACTTTCATTTATACCTGCTTATTCCTGTTGTTATAATGACTGTTTTCATACTATTATAATGCCTGTTTAACTGCTCATGCATACACGTTTACCTTGCTCTTGCATTTTCTCTCCTTATACTCTTTGCATATCCATGTTTATGCATTCAATATCCCATGTCAAGACAAGAGTTCCAAGTAACTCAAGTCATTGCATTCTCATGCATATGATCAACCTATTGAGAGTGACACCAAGATCACTCTCCCTTGCATTAAACCTACCCAAACCCTAAAGGTTCCCACGTAACCTTAAGGACTCATGGCATGTATACCAATCCATTCCATAAGAGGGGCCCCAATCCCTCTATGCTCAAGGAGATAGGATTGCCAAGAAGACAAGGGGCAATCAATCAACAAGGTTTCTCAACAACCTCCTCAACATCAAATCCAACGAAGGCGAATCTAAAGACTCAAGAATAGTTTAGGTTTTTCCTTTCTAAAACTAGATAGGTGGAAGTCCAAAGGAAAATGTTCCCCCTTTCCCCCTGTTGAAATGTATTTCAATTCTTTTGTATCTTAAACCTAAAATTCAATGTACTTCTTTACTTCTGAGAATGAATGCATGGATGGCTGAAGGTTCCTACTTGACGGTAAGGTATCTACATACAGGAGCAAATCTCCTATCTCCAAAAGTGAGCGAATACATCATGCTTAGCTCCCCCCCCCCCTAAAAGAGGGGCACCCTAGGACATGCGTTGCATAAAGCTCTCTAAAAACCAGAAACTGACTTGCGATTTGTGTTTTTGTCTTTTTCTTTCGTACTTTTTATTTTCTACTTACAGAGGTCACCCTGCACTGAGTCAACATTGCTCCCAAAAAGTGGCAATATCCACCTAGGGATCCCATTATCACCCAGCAAAGAGTATCACTGATGGCTGCTAACCCTGAAGAATCCTCTCAAGTCTCTTAGGAAGAAGTCAACGAAATGAAAACCAAGATGGATGAGATGCTCAAGCTCATTCAAACCATGGCTATGAAGGATACTGCTGCAGTCCCATCATCATCTATGACTTCATCCAAGGACCTCGAACCCTCTAAACCAAGGATTGTGCTTCAGTTTGACAACGCTAGGAGGAATAAGAAAGATGCCAAAGGGGCCAACACTGAAGAAGAAGGAAGACCATAACTGCCTCCACTATTGCTTACTAACGACCTCCCCAGGCCGAGGGCCTTGCTCAAATGCCTTCCAAACCAACCTCTAACCAAACACATGGATTATATAATCTCTCCTACGGATACCAGCCCAACCCATTTGGCCCTGTCACCGAAAATTGTCCCATTTTGAAGCATAAAACCCGAAGCCCTTTCAATTCCCGAACCATCAACCCGTCTGTGACCTCACCAAAGCTTGGTTCCCAATTATCAAAAACATCTGCAACACCTCCTCGGCTTAAGCGAACAAGTGGAAAAAAGCGTACATTTACTAAACTCACGTGTTCACAGACCACGGCCTACTTTGGTCTCCTAGTAGTCGGATATCTGAAGCCTATACCTGCCCGACCCCGGCCCAATCCTCTGCCTCATTACTTTGAATCTGCATCGAGTTATGAGTATCATTCGGGCGGCCAAGGACATGACACTGAAGATTGTTTGACCCTCAAGCATAAGATTCAAGACTTAAAAAATAACAAGATTATTGGCTTACGACCAACAAATCTTTCTCTGAACGACGCTACATACCCTTCGCTAGACCACACCATCAACGTCATTACAAAGTTTGGTAACAACAAGGTTTGCTTTGCTGCATGCCAAGAGATATATTACAAGGATGGGGAGGAAATGGAATGCGAAGATGCCTGGTTACGGTATAACCCTAATAAAATGCCATCACCCGAAGACAAACTCGCATATGAATCTGTGAAGAAAATTGACTAGGAGCTATCCAAACTCAATAATAAGAATCTCCCATTGTGTACACTTGAGGAACACCAAGCCCCAGCTGGATGCCAGAGCAGAAAACCTCGGGCTCGACCTATCAAGCAGGACGAAGACGAGTCGCCCAAGTGATTTGTTAGAGAAACTACGGATCAAACAAATGAAGGCAAGACGGTCAAGAAAGCTGACAGTTACGTCATCCCCGCCAACTCACTTGGAACTCCAGGAGAAGCATCTACCTATCCTACCTTGGCTGAGAATCTCAACCGTGGATGGAATTTAGATAAGGGCATTGTCCCAAGGCCTTACGGAAATAGGAATCCCTTCAAAAGCGTACAAGAGAGGAGTGTTTTCACCCACTTTCTTTCCATCCCTTTTACTATCTGTCTCTAAATTGATGTTTACATTCCTTTTTTGCTTAGAAACTCTATGCTTTCCATAAAAAATGATAAATAGTAGTTAAATGATAGTCTTTTATTTCATCGCTATAGTCTTATCTTCTCTTGTGAATAGTAACTACTTCCTCCACAAGGGGCTTGATGTATCTTATGGAATGATCCAGCTTGAAGGAATGATAGTATGAGTAAACCACTCACCAAATGACCAACTTTCCAGAGAGAGGGAGGATAAGGATGAGTGAAGATTCTATCCAAAGGCAACACTTACAAGACACTAAAGCTAAGTGATGTGTGGTCAGTTTATCAAAGTGAAGAGGAGCCATCTTTCACTTTCCCACATATAAATAAAAGACTAAATAAATAAACAAATGTGCTCATACTCCCATTGCTTAACCCCTAGTGCCTCGCGGAAAGCGAAAATCTTCCTTGTCAACCCCGATCCAAGACTGTCCCCCCCATATTGGGGCAGACAATAGTTAAGAACCCTAGGAATGGTCTCCATCTTCTATCATGTTAGGGCGGCGCAAGAGGCTCCATAGATCAAGCAATCTAATTCAAAGTGAAGAGAGGCCCTCATTTCATTTTCCATATAGTCAAAAGCAACCCCTTGCCAAACCCGTTGAGCCGTATATCTTTTCTTAACAAAGCCCGAACCTAGGGATCACCGCCCACAGTGGGTAGATTGAACTGCCAAGGAAAAGGTCTAAGGAAAAAAGTTCGAAGAGTTATTGGTTTCATAAGAGAAAAGAAAGGACAAAGTGAAGGAAAAGAACTGCTAACGGGCAAGAGGGCAAAAAAAAAAAAAAATTCTAAAGGAGGGCCTGAAGAAGTCCACAATTGTGCCACAATAAGAAGAAAAGAAAGTCATGTTTATCTCAAAAAAGCATATAGAAAGGGTGAAGGAGAAGAGTCATTTTCACCTTAAAAAGTATGTAGTAAAAGCAAGAAGGAAATTTAAAGGTGATCCTAGGCTACAAAGAAAGTCAATAGAAACAATAGGTTCGAGCCTTTACCCTTTCTTGCAAAACCCCAAAATCATGGCCTACATTTCAACCCTATTAAAGTCCCCTCTGATTGAAAACGGATAGCTTGATCCAGATGAGCTGAACATGCTGCCAAAGCCAAGAAGGATGCTAGCCCTACGAAGAAAATAGTCAAGGACGATATGGATCTAAACCCTACTGAAAACAACATCGAATTTGGGCCTATATATCATGTTGTTTCGAAAACCCCATAACCTAGCCTACATTACGGTCCTAAACAAAGTGTCCTCAGATTGAAAGGACTGGCCACTTATCGCTCTGCTAAAGGTCAGGTAAGTTGTTACTAAAATCCCGAGAGTTGAGAGTTTCAACCTAGTAACCCCATACACTAACCCTGAAACAAAGAATTGGAGAGCGTCAAAAGGTTTAGAAAGGTTCGAAGTGCTATCATCCAACCAAGGTAGGGTTGAGCCAGAAGAGAGGCTAAACCCTCGAAAAGGAAAAAGTTACCATTCCAAAGATACCAAGTTCGACACCACCTCTTGTCATTCTGTTAATGTATTTCTAACATGTGCATGCGTTCAAAAAAAATATAAAATAAAAAAAATAAGCATGAGCTTTGCACACATAGGATATAACTCCATGTAAAAATAGAAGTCACAAACATCAAATCAGGTAGTAGATATATAACGTCATCATCCATCACATGCATCTGATCATATACTTAGCTGGAAAAAAAAAGTCAATCATAAATGTCTCTACTTATCCATGCATCTAAATACTGTAAGCACCCCATTTTTGACCGCTCGGCAGTCTACACTCCGTCCAGACTTGTTTTCAAGTCATTGTGGGCATATTCCAATCGAAACCAATTCTCTAGGTCCAAATCCCGTCTTTCCGTCGCTTCGCGGGCCTGTTAGGCCCAAATAGAAGCAAAATGACCAAAATGTCCTTAGGGGCATTGTCCTTTCCTTTCCAATCCCACTCTCGAGATAGTTTATTCCTCGAGACGGTTCCAACCCAGGCACGTCTCTTCGAGATGGTAAGACCCCTTTCCAATCCCACTCTCGAGACAGTTTATTCCTCGAGATGGTTCCAATCCAGGCACGTCTCCTTGGAGACGGTAAGACCCCTTTTCAATCCCACTCTCGAGACAGTTTATTCCTCGAGACGGTTCCAATCCAGGCGCGTCTCTTCGGAGACGATAAGTCCCCTTTCCAATCCCACTCTTGAGACAGTTTATTCCTCGAGACGGTTTCAATCCAGGCGCGTCTCTTCGGAGACGATAAGTCCCCTTTCCAATCCCACTCTCAAGACAGTTTATTCCTCGAGACGGTTCCAATCCAGGCATGTCTCCTCGGAGACGGTAAGACCCCTTTCCGATCCCTCTCTTGAGACAGTTTATTCCTCGAGACGGTTCCAATTCAAGCATGTCTCTTCGGAGATGATAAGTCCCCTTTCCAATCCCTCGCTCGAGACAGTTTATTCCTTGAGACGGTCCAAGTAGCGAAACTACTCACAAAACTGTTAAAGTAGCATAAATACTCACAAATAGGTCGATATAGGGAATTGCCAACAAACCCCTGTGTCACGACGACCGCCGTTAGAGTGGTAGAAATACTCAAAACCCAGGTCAACACCAGTGTCTGTTAACCCACTTTGGTGAAAAATGACCAAACTGCCCTTTGGACCTTTTCTGAGACTTTCCAGTCAAGATGACCATCTTGCCCCTAGGCATCCGAATGCCCCGGGAACCACACCGGCTCTGGGTATCAAATCGGTAACCTCCTGAGACTACTTTTTATAGTATTCTCAACCTTCCTTTATCTTTCCGGATCATTCCGAGTTAGTTTCGGCCAACCCGATACAAAATGATCGTTTTGCCCCTGGTGGGCCGATCTCCTTTTTTAACCACACCAGCTCTGGGTATCAAACCGGTAACCTCCTGAGACTACTTTTTATAGTGTTCTCAACCTCCTTTTACCTTTCCGAATCATTCCAAGTCAGTTCCAGCCAACCCGGTGCGAAATGACCGTTTTGCCCCTGGTGGGCCGGTCTCCTTTTCCAACCATGCCGGCTCTGGAAATCAAACCGGCAGCCTCTGGGAACATTCTGAATAATGTTTTCAGATCCCAAGTCTTCTTCCGGGACAGTCCGAGTTTGTCCCGGCAGCTTCCCGGTCCGATTGACCGTTTTGCCCCTAAAGACCCGGTCAACCTTTTCGACACATCTTATCCTCACTTTTCAAGTCAAATACCTCCAGGACACTATTTTAAGTGTTCCTGCTCCTTTCTGGCTTCCCTGGTCATTCCTGGCTCCTTTAAATCATTCCCGAACTTTTCGGAGTCACTCCTAGTGAAGCTAGGCTAAAAATTGCATGATAGTCACTAGTACAAGCGCCCAAATGTAGTGAAAGATACGTTGCTTGCCGACCTTAAACATTTCCTAATTAGCTGGCGCCACTAGTAGTGGCACCAAGCCAAAAAATGGCCTGGCGCTACTCCTAGTGGCGCCAGTGTAAAATTTGGCCCGGCGCCACTGCAACAGGCGTTAGTGTTGTCCAACCTCTATAAATACAGAGCCTCATTCAGCGTTCAAAGGATCCACAAACTCAACCTAAAAATCCTATATTTCGATATACAGAGCTCGAGCACCTCCAAAACCCTAGTTTCCTTAGGTTTCCCAAACCCTAGCCACCCTACACTAAACCCTAGCCTCATATACACTCCTATACATCCCCATACACTCATACACTAGCCTTCAACCATTCTTTGAAGACTTGAAGAGCTGCCATCTAAAGCTTGAAGACAACTCTTGAAGATTGAAGACGAAGATCAAGACGAAGACCGAAGATTGAAGACAAGCAAGGCGTGCAAAATAAAGAAGACATACGGTAGGCTTTCTATTTAAATTTTTGCACTTCCCCCCTCTCTCTTCTCTCTCCTAACCCACTTGGGTTTTCTCTATTTTAATCCCCCATCTCTTCCCCCCCCCCCTCTTTGCATGCTTGAAACAAGGGGATTCCCGGTCCATGTGTAGGATTGGGCTATTGGAGAGTCACTATGCCGGGGGCTTTCTTCTAGTCTAACCAAAGACCACGTGGGTCCGGCCCCCTTGATTATGTGGTGAAGCCTTAGCCTTGTATGTTCACAACCCCAAATTACATTGTGCATATCATGATCTTGCATCTTCCAAAATTCGTTTTCGAATTCGTTTTCAAAACACTTTTCAAACTTGTTTTCAAAATTGCATCAAAATCTCTTTTTCAAAAACTTGTTTTCAAAACCACAATTCTAGGGTGATTCTAACCTTTCCATGGCTAGGGTTGCTTAAGGAAAGTGTTACATTAAAAGTGACCTTTTTGGTCTATACTTTCAAATCTTATTGTTTTCCAAAACCATTTTCTTAAAGTGGTTCTAGCCTTCTTATAGCTAGAATCGCTTTAGGGAAGTGAGACGTTTTCATACCTTCCAAAAACTTTCTTTTCAAATCTCTTCCTAAAAAAAAATCTCTTTCAATATACTTTCCTAAAACTCTCCTCTTCAAAGTTGTTTCCAAAAACTCCCTCCAAAATCTATTTTTCAAAGCTTCCTTTTTCAACTCCTTTCCAAAAACTCTTTCACCTCAAAATTCACTTTCTAAGAACATTCCCTAAATTCACTTTCCTAAAAACTCTCTCCAACGATCTCCTTCCAAGAATCTTTCCAAAAACTCTCTTTCCAAAATCTTCCTTCTAAAAATTCCCCTATAGGATTTTCTTTCTAAAATCTTCGTTTCTAAAAACACACTATCCAAAAACTCCTTTTTTTTAAAAAATCTCTTTCCAAGAACTATCCTTTCCAAAAATTCTTCTCTCTAGAAACTCATCTTTAGGATTTCCTTCCAAAATCTTCGTTTTCAAAAACTCTTTTCTTAGAGCCCAAGTCAAGCCTTAGAGCCCACAAGTAGGAAACCCTAATTTTCTTTCCAAAAACATGATTTTCAAACTTTTCCCTAAACTTAGGTTTCCATAACCTCTCGTTTTCTACATCAAAACTATGCAAAACCTATTTTCTACGTCGAAACTAGAAATTTTCAAATCTAGGGTTTCTAGAATCTCCCTTTCCAAATCCTATCTTCCCTTTAAGAAACCAAATCAAATCTCCCCGCTTAGGAAACCAAATTCAATGCTCCGTTTTTAGAAACAAAATCCAACCTTTTCTTTTGGAAATCAAATCCAATCCTTTCCTAATCCAACTTTTTCTTAATTCAAATGCTTCCTAAACTTCCACTTTCCTAAACCTTAAGTTTCCAAAACTTGAACATAAAAATCTTTCCTAAATTTTAAAACTCAACTTTTAAATCTTTCCTAATTCAACCATTTCCTAATTCTACCCTCTTTTCAAATCTTAACTTTTCAAATCTAAGCTTTCAAACTTTTCCTAACCTCAAACCTTTCCTAATCTCAAGATTTTCTAAAAAAAACTCTAAAATTTTCAAAATCTTAAACTTTCTAAATGTCAAATCTTTCTAAAATTCTAAACTTTCTAAATTAAAAACTTTCTTAAGTTAAGACTTTCTAAATCTAAAACTTCTTATATTCTAAACTTTCCAAATTTCAAATCTTTCCAAATTCTAAGCTTTCCAAATTCAAAACTTTCTTAACTTGAAACTTTCTAAATTCTAAGCCTTTCTTAAACTAAACTTTTCCTAATTCAAAACATTTCTAAATTCAATACTTTCCAATTTCAAAACTTTCCTAAAGTGAAAACTTTCCTAATTCAAAACTTTCTTAATTTGAAACTTTCCAAAAAATGAAACTTTCCTAATTCAAAGCTTTCCTAATTTGGAACTTTCCTAATTTGAACATTTCCTAAATCTAATCTTTCCTAATCTCCTAAACCTTCCAAGCCGAGTCAAATCTTTCCAAAGTCTTTTCTCTTTCCTAAGTCTAGGTTTCCTAAACCTTCGTCTTTTCGAAGTAAGTCTAAATCTCTTTCTTCCACGTTCGATCTTTTCAAATCAAAATTCAATCTTTTCAATTCCAAAATTCCAAATTCCAATTTTCAATCCTTCACTCAAAGTTCAATCTCTCAATCCTCTACTTTCAATTTCCAATTTAATCTCCTTCTCCAAATCCACTCTTCTATTTTCAATCGGACTCTTGTCCGAACTACGACTGAACTAATTCCCCCAAGGGATATGTAGGCAACCTTCATAGGTGCGGTCACAATACTTTTCAAACTTTCGATTCCACCCTCATGGGTGCGGTTTCCAAAATCTTTTTAAATCTCAAATTCCAATCTACTTTCAAACTTCCAATTTCAAATTTCTATTTCCAAATTTTCAAACTTTCCAATTTCAATTCCATCTCTTCAAATCTATTTTCAAATCAAATTAATTTCAAATCAATCTCTTTCTAAATCTATTTTTCAATTCTCTCCTATTGCACTTGCAGATCATGCATCATGTTAGTTTCTTTTTAAACATTGTTTTTCTAAAAATGGATAGGATTGAACTATAGTTAGTTAAAGAATCTCATAGGTGAATCTAGGGTAGATTTACATGTAGGTACCGAAAGGGCGGGGTAGGGTGATAGCTTAGTGCATCTTCCCTACACGTAACCAACCTCCGAACTTAGATCACTGTTTTCAAAGACCAAAAGGAGTTATTTTTCAAAAAAGGGCTAAATGTTTTCTAAAGGTTGCCAAACAACCTGTTTTCCTAAAAACCTTCTCTTGAGGAGATATTTTCAAAATCGTTTTCCAAAAACCCTAAGTGTAGTTTTCGGATTATTCTTAGTTTTTAGGTAACCTAACTCACCTTAATCAAGTTAGGTGGCGACTCCAAATCTTTTTCAAAAGCCCTTTATTCAAACCCATTTTTCAATTCAAACCTAGTCGCACTCATTCTTCTAGGAGGGTGAGTTCTAACAAGAGAGTACAACATTTTTCCCGCTTGTGTGAGTATTCCTCGAGTGCAAAAAATCTGGAAGTGACAAATACCATAAATATCCATCTTTGTATAAAACTTACAAAATAAAACTATCTAACATAAATATATCTCAGGAATAGGGGCAAAAGAAGATTGGAATCTCCACAAGGGCAATCTGTCACAAGTCAAAGTTGATGTCATCTAGATCAAAATTCTCGAAACCTGGCATCGAAGGAGGCGGATAGCTACTTGAAACACCAGTGTCCTACAGAGAAGACAGAACCAAAATCAGCCGCATGGAAAAAAGAACTAGACAACAGCAGAACTAGAAGAAGCAGGGAAAAAACAACATACCCTGCCACCGCCCAGCTGAGATAACCGAGCTATCAGGGAAGCTACCTCGGCTTGGTACTGATCCCGCTCCATCTGATACTGATCTCTCTAGTCTCTCACAGCAGTAAACTCAGCCTAGGGCACATATCCTTCGGCACGGCGCCACAAGTCAACCACCTCCTGGCTAATAGCGTACCCGCCGACTACAGCCTCAAACCGGGTGAAGGCACCGACCGAATGAGCCCCAAAGTGTGCAGCGTAATCTGTGTCTAGGGGAAATAGGAACTCAGCACCTGGCTGACGCTCTTTATAGGGGATAGGCACTCCCGCCACCAAGGCTCCAAACATATACTTCGACAGAGCCCCTGCTAATCGAAACTCCTCATGAAATTATTGCCAGTGTCGCTCTTCGAGATAGGACTCCTAAGTGTCATCACTGAGAAAAGTAGCCCTCGACAAGGACAATGGGACCAAGTACCGAACTGTCTTGTAATGAACTGATCCAATGAAGGGCCGCCAAGTCACATCCCTCACCTCAATCAACTCTAGGTTAGCCCGGAGCGTCACAAAATCAGTAATCTCTGATCGCTGAGCTACCCGATCACGAGCCCACCTCAAAGCACGAGGATAGAGGTTATCCTCAACAACTGCAGGGCCACGAACAGGAAGGTACTTATAACTCCACCAGACAAGAAAAGGCTAGAAACTAGTCATGCTGCCCCAACGGGAAGAAGTCCGGACCTGCATCGACCCAAGGAAGCAGCCAAAGGAGAAGGACCCCCAGTCCAGTTCAGATAAAGCTCTAAGATCAGCTACTGTGCTCACCAACAGACATGGCACAAGTGACTTGTTGTTGTTGCAAAAGCAGCTAAAGATGATGTACAAAACAAGTCGCCGTCTCATAATATCCTGCCTGGCAGGCGATGGCTCAACAGCAAAAGTACAGTCATCCTGACTGATCCAAGAGACTGGGAAGGCAGAACGCTCAGGAGGAGGCAAGTCCAACAGTAAACAGACCTCGTCCCTACTGACTAACTGTAGAGTGATCCGCCGGCCAACGAAGGATAGCCCTATGATGATCGCCTAATCCAAAGGAGTGGGATCTAACTCGAAGCCAACAAAATGGAAGGTCTCGGTCTCTCCGAACCACCGCTCAACCAACACTAGTACCAAATGCCGGTTCAGGCGGTTAGCCTGTAATCCCATGAAGGTGCCGAATCCGATCTCCGCCAAGAAGGCACGATATGACGGGGCAGCTCGCTGCATAGTCACGAAAACTTGATGAACAGCCCCTCTAAAAGCTGTGCGTACTCAAGGAGAGGCAAATGCTGTCTGGAGTACATGCTGGGGTGATAAGCCAGATCCCCGAGTGGGGAAATATCCGGTACCTCCAAATCTCCCAAGTCAGCATCCATCTGCCTATGCCTGGAGGAGGCTCTCCCATAGCCAGTGATTTGGTCGCCCAAACCTGTTACCTCCTCCTCTACGCCAATCTCCTCTAAAAAAGCCTGCTCAACTGGAGGAAAGGGGTTGACAGGTGGCCTACGCCCCTGACCACTCTGACTAGACGCTGCCTACCAAGTAGACCGTCGACTATCCCTAGACCGACTAGAACTACTGGTGGAATCTGTCCGAGCCGCCTTCCCCGAGCGGCGTCTCCTCTCAGAACCGTCATCACTCGCATCTGCCATCTTGAAAAAGGTAAGCCAAGGTAAGAGGCGTTAATATACCGTACATAATAACATAATAAAGTAAAACAAAATAAACAACAAACAATAAAAATAATAATAAAAAGAGTTCAAATGACAAGTCAAAACAGATTTCTGACACTTTCGATTTTCCAACTTCAAATCAAATCTCAAGGTTTTCTGTCTTTTTCCTTCAAAAAGATTTCAATCTAACTCTTTCCTTGAATTCCTAAAAATTTCGGTGTAGTTCTGTTTAAAAATGATCCCTACAACACCCATGACATCAACACAAAATACAAACCATGCACTTCACAACGTTACAATCACATAACATCAACACCCGTGCACATTTGTCAATTTTTCAAAATTTTTCAAAACACATGTTTTACTTTTTCAATAAATCAATGGTTTTCCAAGTTGCCCTAAAATTCCTCAAAATCATTTCAAATGTTTTCAAAAAATATTCCTACATTTTTTAAAATTTCAACCTCTAAAAACTCCATCAATTTCCTGAGTTTTCCCATTTTCCTAATTTTTTGAGTATTTTTCTATTTTTCAAAAAATCAAAAATTTACCGAGTTTTCAAAAAATCACGAAACTTCACACGGTTGATAAACACATTTTTCTAAGGCACATGGCATAAAAATTTGGCCAGAAAGCCCAATGCCCAAGCCTGTAGGAACAAATCCCCAATTCCAGCAGAAACCCTCTTCACATAATCATGTAAAATCACTCAAATTCAATCAAACAAGCACCAAAGTGCAAAAAAAAACATCACCATAATGTTCAAAACATATCAAAACATCAAATTCCATTGTTCCCACAACTCAAACAGAATTCTACACATCAAAATCAACAAAAACTTGAAAACTCACTTTTTGGAGTTCTCCGGCTAAATCTTCTCTTCCGGCGACGTGGTCTCCTTCCAGTAATCACCCACAGTCTCCAAGAGGTGCTCCTTCAATGTCCAAGTCGGTTTCCTCGCAATGTCTCTCAGATTTACGAAAAACTCTCCCAAATACCACAAATGTTCGAACCAGAATTTTTCTTTTTCAAGCCTGGCACCACCAACAAAGGTGCCAAGCCTTTTTTACCAAAGGCGCCACTCCTAGTGGTGCCAATTTCCAGTTTTGGGCAGTTTTGCCCTTTCTCCCGCCAAAACTCGTTTTCGAAGGCCTTTTGGACCCAACATCCACTTCCAAACCCCCGTTTTCCAAAATTTTCAAAATCCGTCACCCTAACTACCTCGCGGTCAACATGTGGCTCTTACTTTATCATTTTCTATCATTAACAAGCAAAGACAAAAAAAGAGGGGCAGCTGTAAGTACCCTATTTTTGACCGCTCGGCAGTCTACGGTTCGTCCAAACTTGTGTTCAAGTCGTTGTGGGCATATTTCGAGTCAAATTAACTTTCTAAGTCTAATCCTGTCAATTCATCGCTTAGCAGGCCCAACCGGGCCCAAATAGAAGCAAAAAGACCAAAATGCCCCTGTGGGCATCATTCGGTCCAATTCCCATCAAGCACGTCTTTTCGAAGGCAGTAAGTCCCCTTTCCAATTCCAAATCAAGCATGTCTTTCCAAAGACAGTAAGTCCCCTTTCCAATTCCAAATCAAGCACATCTTTCCAAAGACGATAAGTCCCCTTTCCAATTCCAACAAGCGCGTCTTTTCGAAGACGGTAAGTCCCCTTTCTAATTTCAATTTCAATCCCTCTATCGAGACTGTTGACTCCTCGAGACGGTCCAGCATGTTTTTTGAAGAAAATCTCTTTGAAACAGTAACTCCCTTTAAACCTGTCGACCGGGACGAGACCCCAAGTCCCTTAGATGGTAGAACGGTCCACCTTTGGGGCTTGCTAGCCCGCCAATGCAGAAATGTCCGTTTAGGCATGCCTTTCGAGAAAGTTAATTCTCAGGTGCTAAGTCCCTTTAGCAGCTTCCCGAGATCAGGCAGTCTCGGGAATGATCGCGAACCGTTAGAGTAGTGGAAATACTCGCAAACATCACAACCGTCAAGGTAGCAAAAATACTCGCAAATAGGTCGATATAGGGAATTGCCAACAAACCCCTGTATCATGCGACCGCCATTAGAGTGGCGAAAACACTCAAAACCCAGGTCAATATCAGTGCCTGCTAGCCCACTTCGGTGAAAAATGACCAAACTGCCCCTAGGGCCATTTTTCGGCACGTTTCTCGAAAGCACACCTAAGTCCCAAGAACGATAAGTCCACCCTTCTAGGACCATCCCAGAGATGATCCGGTATGATTAGGTGCCCTCCAGTCAGTTTTGGGTCAATTCTGAGACTTTTCGGTCAAGATGACCATTTTGCCCCTAGGCATCCAAACGCCCCGGGAACCACACCGACTCTGGGTATCAAACCGGTAACCTCTCAAGAATGTTTCCTATAGTATTCTCAACCTTTTTTTATCTTTTCGGATCATTCCGAGTCAGTTCCGGCAAACCCAGTCCGAAATGACCGTTTTGCCCCTGGTGGGCCGGTCACCTTTTCCAACCACACCGGCTCTGGGTATCAAACCGGCAACCTTTGGGAACATTCTAAATAATTTTTCCAAATCTCAAGTCTTTTTCGGGACATTCCAAGTCCATCCCGGTAGCTTTCTGGCCTGATTGACCGTTTTGCCCCTGATTGCCCGATCAATCCTTCCAACACATCATATCCTCATTTTTCAATTCAAATATCTCTGAGATGCTATTTTAAGTGTTCCTGCCCTTTTTCGGCTCTCCGGGTCATTCCCGGCCTCTTCAAATCCTTCTCGGACTTTCCGGAGTCACTCCTAGTGAAGCCAGACTAAAAATTACATGGTAGTCACTAGTACAGGCGCCCAAATCTTCTCAAGATACGTTGCTTGCCAACCTTAAAACTTTCCTAACAGGCTGGCACCACTAGCAGTGGCGCCAAGCCAAGAAATGCCCTGGCGCCACTCCTAGTGGTGCCAAGAGGGAATTTGGCCAGACGCCACTACAACAAGCGCCAGGTCTATCCCATCTCTATAAATACAGAGCCTCTTCCAGCGTGAAGGAGGTTCGCAAACTCAGTCTAAAAACCCTAATTCTCAATATACAGAGCTCGGACACTCCCAAAACCCTAGCTTCTCTAGGTTTTCCAAACCCTAGCCACCATACACAAACCCTAGCCTTCTATACACTCATATACACTCCCATACATTTATACACTAGCCTCCAACCCTCCATTAAAAACTTGGATTGCTGCAACTACAAGCTTTGAAGACCAAAGACAAGCCCTCGAGGACTGAAGTGAAGTGAAGACCGAAGAAAAGCAAGGCACGCAAAGCTAAGCAAATTAAAGAAGACCCAAGGTAGGTTTCTTATTTAAATTTTCGCACTTCCCCTCTCTCTCTTCTCTCTCCTAACCCACTTAGGTTTTCTCTATTTTAATCCCCCATCTTCTCTCCCCCCCCCCCCCCTCTTCTTTGCATGCTTGAAACAAGGAGATTCCCGGTCCATGTGTAGGATTAGGCTCTTGGAGGGTCACCGTGTCGGGGGCTTTCTTTTAGTCTAACCGGAGACCACGTGGATTCGGCCCCCTTGATTATGTGGTGAAGTATTAACCTTGTATGTTCACGACTCCAATTTGCATTATGCATATCATTATCTTGCATTCTTCTGAAAATCGTTTTCAAACACATTTTCAAAGCTTGCATTAAACTTGTATTCAAAATTGCATCAAAATCTCCTTTTTCAAAACTTGTTTTCAAAATCACAATCCTACGGTGATTTTAGCCTTTCCATGGCTAGGATTGCGTTAGGAAAGTGTTACATTTAAAATGACCAACATGGTCCATATTTTCAACTCCTTATTGTTTTCAAAACCACTTTCTTAAAGTAGTTTTAGCCTTCTTATGGTTAGAATCGCTTTCAGAAAGAGAGACGTTTTTAAACTTTTCAAAAAACTCTCTTTTCAAAAATCTCTTTTTCTAAAACCTCCTTTTTCAACGTGCTTTCCAAAAACTCTTCTTTCCAAAATTGTTTTCTAAAAACTTCCTCCAAAAATCTATTTTTTAAAAACTCCCTTTTTAAATTCCTTTTCAAAATACTCTCCTCAAAATCCACTTTCTAAAAACGCCCCCTAAATCACTTTCCTAAAAAAAACTTTTTTCAACAATTTCCTTCCTAAAAATCTTTTTAAAAACTCGCTTTCCAAAATCTTCCTTCTAGAAACTCCTTTCTAGAATTTCCTTCCAAAAATTTGTTTTCAAAAACACACTTTCCAAAAACTCTTTCCTTAGAGCCCAAGTCAAGCCTTAGAGCTAACAATCAGGAAACCCTAATTTTCTTTCCAAAAACATGGTTTTCAAACTTGCCTTAAAACCTAGGTTTCCAAAGCCTCTTGTGTTTTACATCAAAACTATACATATTTTCAAAACCTATTTTTCTACGTCAAAACTATACACTTCCAAATCTAGGGTTTCTAGAAACTTCCTTTTCCAAATCCTTGTCAAATCCTACCTTCCCTTTAGGAAATCAATCCCAATCTCCCCTTTAGGAAACTAGATCCAATCGTCCGTTTTTTGAAACAAAATCAAACCTTCTCTTCTAGAAACAAAATCCAATCTCTTGTTTTAAGAAATAGGAATCTTAATCCTTCCTAGTCAAAATCTTTCCGAATCCAAATCCTTCCTAATTTTCTACTTTCCTAAATCTTAAGTTTCCAAAACTTGAACATAAAAATCTTTCCTAAATTTTAAAACTCAACTTCCAACTCTTTCCTAATTCAACCCTTTCCTAATTCTATCCATTTTCAAATCTTAACTTTCCAAATCTAAGTTTTCACATCTTTCCATAAACTCAAACCTTTTCTAATCTCAAGATCTTCTAAAACTCTAAAACTTTCTAAACTCTTAAACTTTCTAAATTTCAAATCTTTCTAAATTCCAATTCCTTTTAAAATTCAAAACTTTCTTAAGTTGAAACTCTCCAAATTCTAAACTTTTCTTAAACTAAACTTTTCCTAATTCAAAACATTTCTAAATTCAACACTTTGCTATTTCAAAAACTTTCTAAATTTGAAACTTTCTTAAGTTAAAACTTTCCTAAATCAAAATTTTCTTAAAGTGAAACCTGTCCTTTTCAAAACTTTTTTAATTCGAAACCCTTCCTAAACCAAAACTTTCCTAAAATGGAACTTTTCTAAAACGAAGCTTTCCTATTTTGAAACTTCCCTAATTTGCATCTTTCCTAAATCCAATCTTTTTCTAAATCTTCCAAGTCCAACATTCGAGTCAAATCTTTTTAAATTTCAAGTCTTTCCTAAGTCTAGATTTCCTAAACCTTAATCTTTCCAAAACAAGTCCAAATCTTTCTTCCAAGTTCTATCTTTCCAAGTCAAGTCCAATCTTTCTTTTCTAAGTTCCTAAGTCTAGGTCTTTCAAAACCAATCTTTCAAATTTTCCAATAAAAGTCCAAATTTCCTATTCTTCTAATTCCAATTTGAATTCCAACTCCAATTCTTTTCCAAATCAACTCTTCTATTTTTAATCAAACTCTTGTCCGAACTACGATAGACTTGATTCCTCCAAAGGGATACGTAGGCAACCATCATGGGTACGGTCTCCACATTTTTCAAATTTTAAATTTCATAACATTTTTTAAATTTCTATTTTCACAATTTCTTTCAAATCTCCAATTCTACAATCTTCTTCAAACTTCCAATTTCCTAATCTCTTCCAAGCTTCCAATTCCAAATTTCTATTTTCAATTTCCAAAACTTTCCAATTTCAAATTTATCTTTTCAAATCTCTTTTTAAATCAAATCAATTTCTTTTCAAATCAATTTTCCAACTCGCTTTTTCTATTTGCATTTACATATCATGCATCATGCTAGTTTCTTTTTAAAAATTCTTTTCTAAAGTGGATAGGATTGGACATTTGTTAATTGAAGACTCTCATAGGTAAATTTAGGGTAAATAGACATGTAGGTACCGCAAGGGCGGGGTAGGGTGATGGCTTAGTGCGTCTTCCCTACACGTAACCAACCTTCGAACCTAGAATCACTGTTTTCAAAGACCAAAATGGAGTTTATTTTCAAAAAGGGCTTAAATGTTTTCCAAAGGTTGCTAAACAACCAGTTTTCTTAAAAATCCTCTCTTGAGGATGTTTTCCAAAATCGTTTTTTTCAAAAACCCTAAGTGTAGTCTTTGGATGTTGCTTAGTTTTTAAGTGACCTAACTCACTTTAATCAAGTTAGGTGGCGACTTCAAATCTTTCCTAAAACCCCTTTATTCAAATCTATTTTCAATTCAAACCTAGTTGCACATATTCTTCTAGGAGGGTGAGTTCTAACGAGAGAGTACAGTGTTTTTCCTGCTTGTGTGTGTATTCCTCGAGTGCAAAAAATCTAGGCGCGACAGAGAGGTCCAAGGACCTACTGTTTGCATGTTCACTTCACAGTTTCAGAAAGTGGCACATTATAAACACGTTTTATTCTTTATTGACTCCTCAATTGAAGATGTTTGTAGAATCCATGTATACGAGAATCTACCCAGATAAGAACCCCACAAAGGCATATAATTACTACGACTATCTTGTCGGATTGACTAGAGATTGGGTTAATGCTAACATGGCCAAAGATTTGGCCAGTACGAAAACTCAAAATCCTATAAATAAACCCACCACCACACATGTCGGAGTCAAACACCAATTAAGGGAAGTAGAAGAATTACAAGCCAGGGTCACGTCACTCACGTGCAAATTGGAGTCTTTGGAAACTTCTAAGGCCACCATTGCTGTACTGGATAAAACACCCTCACCATGCTTAGTTTGTGACACATCAGATCATAACACTACATCATGTACAGTTATTTCGGGGGTAAAGGAAGCACTTCAAGGCCAAGTAAATGAAGTTGGCCAATTTCAAGAGGGGTATCAAAACCAGAGGAGTGGGAATAACCCCTACTCCAATATGTATAACCCATGTCGGAGGAATAACCCTAACTTTGGGTGCAAACAAGAGGACCCTCAAAACCCTCAACCTTTCCAACAACCCCCACAAACTTTTCAAACACCATCACAACCTTTCCAAGGTCAAACAATGACCTATCCCACACCACCAATCTCACAACCATAAGTACCTTAATCGGCACAATATCAACCTCCTCATAGGAGAAGTTATGAGGACAATCAAGTGACTAATGACCTACAATCACTCGCAAATAAGGTCACAAATCTGAAACAATCACAAGGGGAGACCAACAAGATAGTCAAAAACATCCATAAGATGTTGATAACTCAACAGACACAAGGGCAATTTCTTATCCAACCCCAACCAAACTCTAAACCTGTAAATTACGTTGACACAACACATGAAAAAGTTCAGGCCATCACTACTCTCAAGAGTGGAAAACAAATTGATAAAACCATCACTCCTAAAGAAAACAATCAAGGGAGAAAGGATGAGTCTATAGGGTTAGGGCATGTGCAAGAGAGAAAAGAGAGAGAGAGAAATAATGAAAGTGAGAAAACTAAGGAGAGTGAAGAAAACGAGAATGAGAAAAATTCTAAGCTGTCGAAAAAATCAATTGATGCATTTGAAGATGTGGGCATCGAAGATTTGAAACATGCCCCGTTTCCACATGGATTGACTAAACCTAGGAAATAGTCTTTGAACTCTGAAATCTATGATATATTCAAACAGGTTCAAGTCAATATCCCTATCCTAGATGTCATCAAACAAATACCTTCTTATGTCAAGTTCTTAAAGGACTTGTGCACAGTGAAAAGAAAGTTGCACTTTAAGGAGACGGCAATGATGCATGAAAGCCAGAGTGTCATCCTTCAATGCAAAACCACATCGAAGTATAAGGACCCCAGTTGTTATACTATTTCATGCATCATAGGAGGCCATAGAGTAGATCGAGCCCTTATTAACCTAAGTTCTAGTATGAATCTTCTTCCATATTTTGTGCATAAAGAACTAGGTCTAGGAGAATTGAGCCCCACATAAGTAACATTAGAGTTGGTTGATCGGTCTGTTAAGGTCCCTAGGGGAATCATTGAGGATGTTCTCATTCAAGTGGATAATGTCTACTACCCCATTGATTTCATTGTATTGGATACCCAACTAGTACAGGTTGAGTCCTCTAAGTGTCATATTCCTGTCATATTAAGACGACCCTTCCTTGCAACTGCAAATGCTATAATTCATTGTAAGAATGGGTAACTTAAACTTTCCTTTAGTAACATGACCTGGGAGATGAATATATTCACTATGAGCAAGCAAAAGGGCAAGTAGATAACATTGAGGAGATAGACTTTGTTGAGTCTATTATCCAAGAGCATGTGGACCGTGAGTTCATAGAGAATCTAATTAAGAGGGCTCTAGTTTGGAGTGAGCCTAATGATCAACTAGAATCCGAGTGTATGAGTTATAAGGACTCATATAAAGTTGGGGAAGGAGTGAGCCTTGCATGCACGTGGGTTATTAGACCCCCGCATTTGAACCCCTTACCTCAAGTACCATAAAGCTGGTCTCGTCTGGGTAAAAGCCACCCATTTCAAAGAGGATGCCCTTACGATCTACCTTAAAATATGCATTTTTAGGTGAGGATGAATCCTACCCAGTTGTCATATCCTCTAGCCTGTCTGACAGCCAAGAGGAATCATTGTTAAAAGTGTTTAAGAGTCATCGAACAACCCTAGGTTGGACTATAGCGTACTTTCACAGAATTAGTCCCCTCATGTGTACTCATCGTATATATCTTAAGGAGGAGTCTAAACCAGTGTGTCAAATGTAAAGACGCTTAAACCCTAATATGAAAGAGGTCATAAGAGGAGAAGTGATGAAGCTTCTTGATGCAGGTATTATATACCCCATCTCTGATTCTAATTGGGTTAGTCCAACCCAAGTTGTCCCTAAAAAGTCGAGATTACAATAGTAAAGAATGAGCTGAATGAGCTAGTTCCCACTAGGATTCAAATAGGTTAGCGAATGTGTATAGATTACCGTAAACTCAATGCTTTCACTAGGAAAGATCATTTCCCACTTTCAATTTTGGACCAAGTCCTAGAATGCGTAGCGGGTCAAGCATACTATTGTTTCTTAGATGGGTATTGCGCCTACAACCAAATAGAGGTCACACTAGAGGACCAAGACAAGACTACATTTACATGCCCCTTCGGCACCTATACGTATAAGAGAATGCCCTTTGGCCTATGCAATGCACCAACCACCTTTCAAAAGTGCATGATGTTTATCTTTAGCGACATAATTGAGAAGATCCTTGAAGTTTTCATAGATGACTTCTTGGTTTATGGGGACACTTTTGAGACTTGTTTAGAGCACGTTGAGAGAGTGTTAGAGAGATGCGAGGAGAGCAATCTAGTGCTCAATTAGGAGAAATGTCACTTCATGGTGACACAAGGTATAGTTCTTGGACATATAGTGTCTGAAAAGGGGATAAAGGTAGATCAATCCAAAGTCGAGTTAATACAACGTCTTCCTACCCCTACTTGTGTCAAAGATATTAGGTCTTTTCTTGGGCATGCCAGTTTCTATCAGCATTTCATTGAAGGGTTTAGTGCTATTTCTAAACCTTTATGCCACCTTCTTTCACAAGATGTGCCATTCATTTGGACACATCAATGCCAAGAAGCATTTGACAAGCTCAAAGGACTTCTAACCACCGCACCAATTATTAGATCCCCTGATTGGTCTTTACCATTCGAGTTAATGTGTGATGCAAGTGATTATGTGGTGGGGACTGTTTTAGGGCAGAGGGTAGATAAGAAACTGTACGTAATATACTATGCCAACAAAACCCTCAATGAAGCCCAATTAAACTATATCACAACAGAGAAAGAGCTTCTTGCCGTGGTTTTTACATTAGATAAGTTTAAGTCATACTTAGTCAGATCATTAGTTACCATCTACACTGATCATTCCACAATTAAGTATTTACTAAATAAACCTAAACACATTGGTGCTGACATAGCTAACTACTGAGCTACCAGTAAGATTCCCTCGCAATGGTCTAGTATTGATAAGAAGAAATTCTTTAGACATGTGAGGTATTTTTATTGGGAGGATCCATATCTTTTTAAATACTATCCTGATCAAGTGATTCATCGGTGTGTTCCCAACAAGGAAGTGAAAAGCATTATTGAGTTTTGTCATTCACAGATGTGTGGTGGGCACTTTTCTTCACGTAAGACCACTGCAAAGATCTTACAAAGTGGTTTTTATTGGCCCACCATATTTAAAGACGTCCACATCTTTTGTACATCCTGTGATAGATGCCAACGTCTAGGAGGCACATGATATCTCTTACTCCTGTCATTATTCTTGAGGTTTTTGACTGTTGGAGTATTGATTTCATGGGACTCTTTCTTAGTTTGTGTGGGTATCTATAAATTCTAGTAACCATAGACTACGCATCTAAGTGGGTAGAAGTTATATTGGCACGTATCAATGATCATATTGTAGTGATCAAGTTCTTAAAAGAATATATCTTTTCTAGGTTTGGTATGCCATGAGCTTGTCGCGCCCAGATTTTTCGTACTCGAGGAATACTCACACAAGCGGGAAAAATGTTGTACTCTCTCGTTAGAACTCACCCTCCTAGAAGAATGAGTACGACTAGGTTTGAATTGAAAAATTGATTTGAATAAAGGGCTTTTAGAAAAGTTTGGAGTCGCCACCTAACTTGATTAAGGTGAGTTAGGTCACCTAAAAACTAAGAATAATCCGAAGACTACACTTAGGGTTTTTGAAAAACGATTTTGAAAATATCTCCTCAAGAGAGGGTTTTTAAGAAAACAGGTTGTTTGGCAACCTTTGGAAAACATTTGGCCCTTTTTTGAAAAATAACTCCTTTTGGTCTTTTGAAAACAATGATCCTAGGTTCGGAGGTTGGTTACGTGTAGGGAAAACGCACTAAGCTAGCACCCTACCCCGCCCTTTCGGTACCTACATGTCAATTTACCCTAGATTCACCTATGAGAGTCTTTAACTAACTATTGACCAATCCTATCCACTTTGAAAAACAATGCTTGAAAAGAAACTAACATGATGCATGATATGCAAGTGCAAGGAAAGAGAATTGAAAAATAGATTTGGAAAGAGATTGATTTGAAATTGATTTGATTTGAAAATAGATTTGAAGAGATGGAATTGAAATTGGAAAGTTTGAAAATTTGGAAATAGAAATTTGAAATTGGAAGTTTGAAAATAGATTAGAGATTTAAAAAGATTGTAGAATTTGAGATTTGGAAAATGTGGTGGAATTTGAAATTTGAAAAAAGTTGTGACCGCACCTATGAAGGTTGCCTACGTATCCTTTTGAAGGAATCAGGTCAGTCGTAGTTCGGACAAGAGTCCGATTGAAAAGAGATTGATTTGGAAGAGAGAGAGATTGAATTGGAAAGAGGATTTGATTTGAATTTAGAATAGAAGATAGGAAATTGGAATTGTTTTGGAAAAATTGAGATTTAGGAAATCTAGACTTAAAAAAGATTAGACTTAGGAAAGACTCAAGAGTTTAAGAAAAATTAGATTTAGGAAAGGTTTGAATTAGGAAAGGTCTGATTTAGGAAAGTTTCGAATTTGGAAAATTTCATTTTTGGAAAGTTTTGGAATTAGGAAAGTTTTGAATTAAAAAAGTTTCAACTTAGGAAAGTTTTGAATTAGGAAAAGTTTAGTTTAAGCAAGGTTTAGAATTTAGAAAGTTTCAAGTTAAGAAAGTTTTGAATTTTGGAATGTTTCGAAATAGGAAAGTTTTGAAAGTGGGAAAGTTTAGAAAACAAGGAAGTTTTGAAAATAAGAAAGTTTTGAGTTTAGAAAGCTTTGGATTTGGAAAGATTTGAAATTTAGAAAGTTTTAGGGTTTTACAAAATCTTGAGATTTGGAAAGGGGTAGAATTAGGAAAGAGTGGAGTTAGGAAGGATGTGGAAATTGAGTTTTAAAATTTAGGAAAGATTTTTATATTCAAGTTTTGGAAACTTAAGATTTAGGAAATGAGAAGATTAAGAAGGATTCGCTTTAGGAAAGATTTAGATTTTGAAATTTAAGGAAAGATTTAAAGTTTAGGTTTAAGAAACTTTATGGTTTAAGAAGGTAGGAAATTAGGAAGGAGTTGAATTAAGAAAGGTTTGGATTAGGAAGGGATTGGATTTGATTTCTAAAAGCAAAGGTTTGATTTTGTTTTCAAAAACGGAGGACGGGATCTAGTTTCCTAAACGGGGAGATTTGATTTGGTTTCCTAAAGGGAAGATAGGATTTGGCAAGGATTTAGAAAGGGAGATTCTAGAAACCCTAAATTTGAAAAATTATAGTTTCGACGTAGAAAATAAGTTTTAGAAATGTGTATAGTTTGGATGTGAAAACAAGAGGTTTTGGAAACCTAGGTTTGGGGCAAAGTTTGAAAATCATGTTTTTGGAAAGAAAGTTAAGGTTTCCTAATTGTGAGTTCTAGGGCTTGACTTGGGCTCTAAGGAAAAAGTTTTTGGAAAGTGCGTTTTTGGAAACGAAGGTTTTGGAAAGAAATCCTAAAGAGGAGTTTCTAGAGAAAAGATTTTCGAAAGAGAGTTTTTGGAAAGATTTTTGGAGAGAGTTTTTCTAGGAAAGAGACCTATGGAACGTTTTTGGAAAGTGGACTTTGAAGAGAGCGTTTTGGAAAGAGATTTTAAAGAGAAGGAGTTTTTGGAAAGTGTGTTTTTTAGAAACGAAGATTTTAGAAGGAAAATCCTGGAGGAGAGTTTCTAGAAGGAAGATTTTGGAAAGAGAGTTTTTTAAAAAGATTTTTGGAAGTAGATTGTTGGAGAGAGCTTTTAGGAAAGTGAATTTAGGAAGTGTTTTTAGAAAGTGAATTTTGAGGAGAAAGAGTTTTTGGAAAGGAGTTGAAAAAGGAAGCTTTGAAAAATAGATTTTGGAGGGAGTTTTTGAAAACAACTTTAGAGAGGAGAGTTTTAGGAAAGTATGTTGAAAAAGAGATTTTTAGGAAGAGATTTTTGAAAAGAGAGCTTTTTGGAAAATGTAAAAGATCTCACTTTCCTAAAGCGATTCTAACCATAAGAAGACTAGAACCACTTTAGGAAAGTAGTTTTGAAAACAACAAGATTTGAAAATATGGACCATATTGGTCACTTTGAATGTAACACTTTCCTAAAGCAACCCTAGCCATGGAAAGGCTAGAATCACCCTAGGATTGTGATTTTGAAAACATGTTTTGAAAAAGGAGATTTTAACGCAATTTTGAAAACAAGTTTGAAAACGATTTTAAAAAATAACTTTGAAAATGACTTTTGGAAGATGCAAGACCATGATATGCACAATGCAATTTTGGGGTCGTGAACATACAAGGTTAAGGCTTCACCACATAATCAAGGGGGCCAGACCCACGTGGTCTCTAATTAGACAAGAAGAAAGCCCCCAACACGGTGACTCTCCAATAGCCCAATCCTACACATGGACCGGAAATCCCCTTGTTTCAAGAATGCAAAGAAAGGGGGGGAAAGAGATGGGGGATTAAAATAGAGAAAACACAAGTGGGTTAGGAGAGAGAAGAGAGAGGGGAGAAGTGCACAAATTTAAATAGAGAACCTACCTTGTATCTTGTTTATATTGCGTGTCTTGCTTTCTTCGGTCTTCGTCTTGATCTTCGTCTTCAATCTTCAAGAGTCGCCTTCAATCTTCAAACTTCAGATTGCAACTCTCTTCAAATCTTCAAAGGAGGGTTGAAGGTTAGTGTATGAGTGTATGAGGGTGTGTAGGAGTGTATATGAGGCTAGGGTTTGTGTATGGTGACTAGGGTTTGGAAAACCTAAAGAAGCTAGGGTTTTGGGAGTGTTCAGGCTCTGTATATCGAATTATATGATTTTTGGTTTGACTTTGCGGATCCTTTTCATGCTGAAAGAGGCTCTATATTTATAGAGGTTAGACAAACCTGGTGCTTGTTGCAGTGGCGCCAGGCCAAACTTTACACTGGCGTCAGGCCAATTTTTGGTTTGGCCCCAGCCATTTAGGAAATATTTAAGGTCGGCAAGCAACGTATCTTTGACTAGATTTGGGCGCCTGTACTAGTGACTACTGTCGCGCCCAGATTTTTTACACTCGAGGAATACTCACACAAGCGGGAAAAATGTTGTACTCTCTCGCTAGAACTCACCTTCCTAGAAGAATGAGTGTGACTAGGTTTGAATTGAAAATTTGATTTGAATAAAGGGCTTTTGAAAAAGATTCGGAGTCGCCACCTAACTTGATTAAGGTGAGTTAGGTCACTTAAAAAAAACTAAGCATAATCCGAAAACTACACTCAGGGTTTTTGGAAAACGATTTGAAAATATCTCCTCAACAGAGGGTTTTTAAGAAAAACAGGTTGTTTGGCAACCTTTGGAAAATATTTAGCCCTTTTTGAAAAATAACTCCGTTTGGTCTTTGAAAACAGTGATTCTAGGTTCGAAGGTTGGTTACGTGTAGGGAAGATGCACTAAGCCATCACCCTACCCCGCCCTTGCGATACCTACATGTCAATCTACCCTAGATTCACCTATGAGAGTCTTTGACTAACTATAGTTTAATCCTATTCACTTTGAAAAATAATTTTTGAAAAGAAACTAACATGATGCATGATGTGCAAGTACAATAGAAGAGAGTCGATTTAGAAATAGATTTGAAAAAAGATTGATTTGATTTGAAAAGGAAGAGATAGAAGTTTGAATTTGGAAAGAAGATTTTGGGAATTGAAAATAGAGATTTGAAATTGGAAATTTGAAAATTGATTAGAAATTTGAAAAGATTGTAGAATTTGAGTTTTGAAAAATATAGAAATAGAAATTTGAAAAAACTTGTGACCGCACCCACGAGGGTTGCCTACGTATCCTTTTGGAGGAATCAAGTCAATCGTAGTTCGAACAAAAGTCCGATTGAAAAGAGATTGATTTGGAAGAGAGAGATTGAATTGGAAACAGGATTTGATTTGAACTTAGAATAGAAGATAGGAAATTGGAATTGTTTTGGAAAGATTGAGGTTTAGGAAACCTAGACTTAAAAAAGATGAGACTTAGGAAAGACTCAAGAGTTTAAGAAAGATTGGATTTAGGAAAGGTTTGATTTAGGAAAGTTTCATTTTTGGAAAGTTTCGAATTAAGAAAGGTTCAAATTAGGAAAGTTTTGAATTAAGAAAGTTTCAACTTAGGAAAGTTTTGAATTAAGAAAGTTTCAACTTAGGAAAGTTTTGAATTTGGAATGTTTCAACTTAGGAAAGTTTTGAATTTGGAATTTTTCGAAATAGGGAAATTTTAAAAATTAGAAAGTTTAGAAAACAAGGAAGTTTTGAAAATAAGAAAGTTTTGAGTTTAGAAAGTTTTGAAATTTGGAAGGATTTGAAATTTGAAAAGTTTAAGATTTAGAAAGTTTTAGAGTTTGAATTTTAGAAAATCTTGAAATTAGGAAAGGTTTGAGTTTAGGAAAAGTTTGAAAACTTAGGTTTGAAAAGTTAAGATTTGAAAAGAGGGTAGAATTAGGAAATGGTTGAATTAGGAAAGATTTGAAAGTTGAGTTTTCAAATTTAGGAAAGATTTTTATGTTCAAGTTTTGGAAACTTAAGGTTTAGGAAAATGGAGGGTTAGGAAGGATTTGGATTAGGAAGGGATTGGATTTTGTTTCTAAAAGAAAAGGCTGGATTTTGTTTCCAAAAACAGAGGATTGGATTTGGTTTCCTAAAGGGAAGATAGGATTTGGCAAGGATTTGGAAAGGGAGATTCTAGAAACCCTAGATTTGGAAAATTATAGTTTCGACGTAGAAAACAGGTTTTGGAAACATGTATAGTTTGGATGTGGAAAACAAGAGATTTTGGAAACCTAGATTTGGGGCAAAGTTTGAAAATCATGTTTTTGGGAAGAAAATTAGGGTTTCCTGATGGTTAGCTCTAGGGCTTGATTTGGGCTCTAAGGAAAGAGTTTTTGGAAAATGTGTTTTTGGAAACGAAGATTTTAGAAGGAAAATCCTAGAGGGGAGTTTCTAGAAGGGAGATTTTGGAAAGAGAGTTTTTGGAAAGATTTTTGGAGAGAGTTTTTCTAGGAAAGAGACCTAGGGAATATTTTTGGAAAGTGTGTTTTGAAGAGAGCGTTTTGGAAAGGGGTTGAAAAAGGGAGTTTGGAAAAATAGATTTTTGAAGGGAGTTTTTTAAAACAATTTTGGAAAGAAGAGTTTTTGGGAAGTATGTTGAAAAAAAGATTTTTAGGAAGAGATTTCTTTTGGAAGGTGTAAAAACATTTCACTTTCCTAAGGCGATTCTAACCATAAGAAGGTTAGAACCACTTTAAGAAAGTGGTTTTGAAAACAACAAGATTTTGAAAATATGGACCATATTGGTCACTTTGAATGTAACACTTCCCTAAAGCAACCCTAGCCATGAAAAGGCTAGAATCACTCTAGGATTGTAATTTTGAAAACAAGTTTTTGAAAAAGAGGATTTTGATGCAATTTTGAAAACAAGTTTGAAAAACGATTTTGAAGACAACTTTGAAAACGGTTTTTGGAAGATGCAAGATCATGATATGCACAATGCAAATTTGGGATCGTGAACATACAAGGCTAAGGCTTCACCACATAATCAATGGGGCCGGACCCACATGGTCTCTGGTTAGACTAGAAGAAAGCCCCAAACACGGTGACTCTCTAATAGCCCAATCCTACACATGGACCGGGAATCCCCTTGTTTCAAGCATGTAAAGAAAAGGGGAGAAAGAGATGGGGGATTAAAATAGAGAAAACCGAAGTGGGTTAGGAGAGAGAAGAGAGAGGGGGAAGTGCAGAAATTTAAATGGAGAACCTACCTTGTATCTTGTTTATTTTGCACGCCTTGCTTTCTTCGATTTTCGGTCTTTGTCTTGATCTTCATCTTCAATATTCAAGAGTTGTCTTCAAGCTTCAAACTTCAGATTACAACTCTTCAAGTCTTCGAAGGAGGGTTGAAGGTTAGTGTATGAGTGTATGGGGGTGTGTATGAGTGTATACGAGGCTAGGGTTTAGTGTATAGTGGCTAGGGTTTGGGAAACCTAAGGAGGCTAGGGTTTGGGAAACCTAAGGAGGCTAGGGTTTAGGGAGTGCTCGAGCTCTGTATATCGAATTATATGATTTTTGGTTTGAGTTTACGAATCCTTTTCACGCTGGAGGAGGCTCTGTATTTATAGAGGTTGGACAAACCTGGCGCCTGTTGCAGTGGCGCCAGGCCAATTTTTGGCTTGGCGCCACTACTAGTGGCGCTAGGCCAATTTTTGGCTTGGAGCTACTAGTAGTGGTGCCAGCCATTTAGGAAATATTTAAGGTTGGCAAGCAACGTATCTTTGACTAGATTTGGGCGCCCGTACTAGTGACTACCATGCAATTTTTAGCCTGGCTTCACTAAGAGTGACTCCGAAAAGTCCGAGAAGGTTTTTGGAGGACCGGGGATGACCTGGAGGGCCGGAAAAGGGCAGGAACACTTAGAATAGTGTCCTGGAGGTATTTGATTTGAAAAGTGAGGATAGGATGTGTCGGAAGGGTTGACCGAGCCTTTAGGGGCAAAACGGTCAATCAGATCGGGAAGCTGCCGGGACGGACTTGGAATGTCCCAGAAAAAGACTTGGGATTTGAAAACATTATTTAGAATATTCCCAGAGGTTGCCAGTTTGATTCCCAAAGCCGGTGTGGTCAGAAAAGGAAACCGGCCCACTAGGGGCAAAACATTCATTTTGCACGGGGTTTCCCGAAACTGACTCGGAATGATCTGGAAAGATAAAGGGAGGTTGAGAACACTATAAAAATTAGTCTCAGGAAGGTACTGGTTTGATACCCAGAGCCGGTGTGGTCGAAAAAGAAGACCTGCCCATCAGGGGCAAAACGGTCATTTTGTATCGGGTTAGCCAGAACTGAATCGGAATGATCCGAAAAGATAGAGAAAGGTTGAGAATACTATAAGGAGCATTCTCGGGAAGTTACTAAAGGGGCCCTGATTGGAACCGTCTTGAGGAATAAACTATCTCGAGAAAGGGATTGGAAAGGGAACTTACAGTCTTCGAAAAGACGCGCCTGATTGGAACCGTCTCGAGGAATAAACTGTCTCGAGAGAGGGATTAGAAAGGGGACTTACCGTCTTTGAAAAGACGTGCCTGATTGGGACCGTCTCGAGGAATAAACTGTCTCAAGAGAGGGGTTGGAAAGGGGTCTTACTGTGTTCGAAAAGACGTGCCTAATTTGGGACCGTCTCGAGGAATAAACTGTCTCGAGAGAGGGGTTGGAAAGGGGTCTTACTGTCTTCGAAAAGACGTGCCTGATTGGAACCGTCTCGAGGAATAAACTGTCTCGAGAGAGGGACTGGAAAGGGGACTTACCGTCTTCGAAAATACGTGCCTGAATTGAAACCGTCTCGAGGAATAAACTGTTTCGAGAGAGGGGTTAGAAAGGGGACTTATCGTCTTCAAAAAAACACGCCTGAGTGGAACCGTCTCAGAGCCGGTGTGGTTGAAAAAGGAGACCGGCCCACCAGGGGCAAAACGGTCATTTTGTACCGGGTTGGCCGAAACTGACTCGAAATGATTCAGAAAGATAAGGAAACGTTGAGAATACTATAAGAAGCATTCTCGAAGTTACTAAAGGGGCCCTGATTGGAACCGTCTCGAGGAATAAACTGTCTCGAGAGAGGGATTGGAGTTGGAAAGAACAATGCCCCTAAGGGCATTTTGGTCATTTTGCCTCTATTTGGGCCTGGCTGGCCCGCGAAGTGATGGACAGACGGGATTTGGACTTAGAAAGTTGGTTTCGGTTGGAAGACGCCCATAATGACTTGAACACAAGTCTGGACGGAGTGTAGACTGTCGAGCGGTCAAAAATGGGGTGCTTACAGAGCTATAATCAATGATGGTGGTTCCCACTTTTGTAATAAACCCGTAGGTTTCTTGACGCAAAAATGTAGGGTGATACATAAGGTTGGTACACCATATCATCCCCAAACACAAGGCCAAGTAGAGTTGGCAAACAGAGAAATTAAGCAAGTTCTTGAGAAAACTATGAACCCTAACTGAAAGGATTGGTCCTTAAGGTTAATAAATGCTTTATGGGCCTATAGGATAGCTTATAAGACTATCTTAGGGTCGTCCACATATAGGCTTATGTGCAGAAAGGCATGCCACCTTTTGATGGAAATAGAGCATAAGGAAATTGCATTTAAGGAAATTTTAACTCAATGAACTCGATGAAATCAGGAGTGACGCTTATAAGAATGCCAAGCTCTTTAAAGCAAAGATGAAATCCCTACATGACCAACACATTCTCTATAAATCTTTCAAAGTTGGTCAAAAGGTCCTTCTATACAATTCTCGGTTACATTTGTTTCCGGGTAAGCTTCAGAGTAGATGGTCCAGACCTTTTGTAGTGCAGAGTGTTTAATCTCATGGGCTGATTGAAATTGAGAATCCTAAGAATAGTAATGCTTTCAAAGTAAATGGGCATCGTCTAAAGCCCTCTCTTGAGAATTTTGTGGGTGAGGTAGAAAGTGTAGATCTCAAGGATCCACCCCACCCCCCTTGATCCCTAGTCTCGTACTAGATAGCAAGTTGTAAAGCTTGTATTTTTCTGTAGGGTATTTTATTTCTATTTTTATCTCTATTTTATTTTACTTTAATATTTTTCATATTTCTTTTATTTTTTTTCTTTATTTTTGGTTTCTTTCATTTTATTGAGTCATGTTTTGTGTTCTTTTGTTTTGTTTTGTTTTCCTTCTTTTAGGTTTTTCTTTGACCAGTTTCCTTAGCATTCTTTGCGAGTGTTTACCGCCATCTCTTGGAACCATGTTATCCAAAAGGAGCCGTAAATGGAGTCAAACAAAAGTCGAGCAGTTTGCAAATTCAAGGGAGAGGAGGATGGTCATGGCTCACTTCAATGGTTAGGAAGTCCTCATAGAGCGGTGTGTCCATTTATCCAAATTTGTAGACAATTGGGTGAAAGCTGACTTAATACATAGGGGATGGTTCCAGATGCTTGGCCACGAGAGGGTCGTCAATGTTGACATGCTCTGAAAATTTTATGCTTATTTGTCTCATACCTCCCACCCTGAGCTCGTCTTGACCTCTACTGTGAGGGGCCGCACACTTACCATTTCCAAAGAGGATGTATGTCAACTCCTCCACCACCCATCCATCTGCCATCCTGATTATCTTCCATTCCCCTAGTCTCTACCGACCAGTGAGGAAATCTGTGTTGAAATTTAGATTACCTCTATCCCTTGGCAATAGTCTATGAATCCGGTGGCATCTTTGAAGCGTAAATACCAAATGTTGAACTTGATTATAGCCACCAACATCATTCCCCAGATGAGCTCTGTCACTACACTACCCTGATCACGTTGCTTGTGGTTGTACACCATTGGCAAGAGGTATGTTGTCGACCTTTCGAACCTTATTTTGAAGGTCATTGTGGAATCACACTGCTCCTATGACCCGCTGTCATTTGGTCTCTTGATCTATCAGTGGTTGAAAATTTTCCGAGTCCCTGCTCTACTTGTGAACACTATCCAGCATTCTGGCCATTCGATTTTGGGGTTAGACTTGTTCTTTGAGCATCCCAAGAGTGCCACCCCTCCATCAGAAGCTGATGAACCGTCGCGTTCTCTGGAGGACTTGGATGCGCAGATTAAAGAGTTAAAGGCTAAGATTTGCGTCGTTGTGAACTCGTGTTTTTATCTAGCTTCGACTCATTTTTTTATATTTTTCCTATATTTATAATGTGTAGGGAACTAGTTTAGTATTTTCTAGTCGTTGTTTTTGTGATTTTTACTTGAGATTTTGGACGTTTACTTTGGCTAGGCCAGTTTTGATCTCAGTACGTTACATGGTCACTTTTATTTTGGATCATTACCTCTCATTCAATTCGTGTTCTCATATGCCTCGGTCTTAGTGCAGTGGGGTCGTTGCACATTTCAAGTGGGGGGGGGGGGGGGGGGGGGGGGGGGGGGGGGGGGGGGGGGGGGGGGGGGGGGGGGGGAGGAGATGGTTCTTGGAATTTCTTAGAGTATCAAATGTGGATTAATTTGTGGATGAAAAGTGGTGAAAATTTTTCAAATTTGTGCTTCACTATACCAAACGTCCAAACGGCATTCGGACACCTATCTCAGAGTGCATAGTTGCACCCAGCGTCTAAACGACGTTCGGACATTTAATACAGACTAGAAATGCTCTCTAAAGTTTGGGAAAATAGGCTTACTGAATAGGCCGTCCAAACGCCGTTCGGACGACGGTTATTTTCCCAATAAACCCTCTAGTCGTTCGGACGGCCCAAAATGCATGAATTTCAACGTTTGGACTATCAAGCCAGTCAAAGTAGTAGCTAAGTCAAACACACGCTAACTTGAGACCATCGTCCGATCGTTACATTTTTCCCTGATTTGGTCATTCGGATGACCAGCCCTTGAATTAAACTGATTCGCATGAATCAGTTTCTCTCTTTCCCGCATGAAATAGTTTCAAATTTTATAGAGAGAGAGAGAGTGCGGTTCTAAGGAGGGGAAGTCATCTTCTACGAGTTTTTGTTGCGATTTTGGCTAGGTTCTCAATCTAGCATGAGGTATTTTTTACCTCCACATCACATTCTTCATTTTTCATCTATTAAATTCATGTTTTTATTGGTATTTATTATGGTTGTTTTGTGTGGTTTTGGCTGTTGTTGGTTGAATGATGACGTGTGGTTGATAGTAGGGCAGTGCCCCATTGACCCTGAGAGCTTTAGAGGGCCACCTTTTTTATTGGGCCGGGGAGTTCGAGAGACGGAGTTGGGGGATGATTACACTCTAAAAGTGTAATCATAAACCCTTAATTTGCACATTGTTAGACTTAGACAGTAGTTAATTGTCTTAATTTAGTTTCATATTTGATTTATTATGTTTTGTGTGTGCTTTGTGGGTTATAGGAGCTAATAAAGGCAAATAGATGCAAAGAATGATCAAGCAGGTTCAAAATGAGCAAACCGATGATGAGAAATACAATCTGTCTTAGTATTTTGGCCATATCTTTTCACTCCGATATCCGATTAAGCTAATTTTTACGTCATTAGAAAGAATACTTCAAGCTCCACAACTTTACCTCCAATGTGCATCGGCTGAATCGAGATCTAAGGTGGTCAAAATCGAGCTGGAAAGTACTATGTCGAACAGTGATGGATAGTATCCGTCCGAACGGTGGGTTCGAACGGTACTGTTCACTGTTTGAACGGTTACTATTCATCAGACGGTGAACAGTACCTGTCTAAACGCACTTTAGACAGCTGTCGGATGCACTGTCCAAACGGTATTCAGATGGTTACTGTTCATCCAGAATGTATCTTTTGCGTCCGAAGCTGCGTTTTTATATTTTTTGTAGAGTTTTTGTGTAGTTAGGGTTAGTGGGAGCTAAGTGGACGGCGGGAGAGCTCCTCCAAGGTTGGTTTTTTTATTTTTCTTCATTTTTAACTTGGATTTAGCTTTGTAATGGTAATATAGGAGCAGAACTTGTAATTTCCTTTCATTGTATTGTATTTACTTTCACTTTCTTACACTTTCTTGTATTTTTCTTGTATCCAAACACTCTTATTATTCAAATAAAATTTAGATTTAAATCTCTTTATGCTTTCTTTTCATTTTTACATGCTTTTATGATATATTCAAGTAGGTAGAATTTAAATTGGGTTTAAATGTGAAAATCTCCCAAATAATTCAAGAAATGCAATGGAGGTATCTTATGAATTAATTGTCATATTTTTCTAGAATTCGAATTTCTAGTAATTACTTGTGGAATTTTAAAAAACTTAAATTATTGATTGAGTTTGGAGATTTGATCACCCAAATTGATAGTATTAATTTAGGACTCTTGACTAGACAAAAACTCCACAATTGCTAGAAATTCATTCCCAATAATTGATTGAAGATGCCTTAGAAAACCTAAGTTATTGACTATGTATGGCTAATCACAAACCACAAATTTGGTATTGACTAAGTTGAATCGATGGTATTAACCTTTGATTCCCCAATGAACATGTATCTAATTTCAATTGCTAGAGAATTATTGGTTTTCAAAGTTAAATCTTCTGAATCAAACACACTTAAATTTTGTGTTTGATTTGAGTTATAAACCCTATTAGAAACCTTGGATGAAATTGAGTAATTGGATCATTTGAGCCCAATTCCCTTTTAATTGCTTTAAGTTTAATTTCATTTTGCTTTACTTTAATTGTCTAGTGTTAATTGATTTCATTTTCATTGCAATAGGTTAGTAATTCAAAACAACCATCAAAAACTCAATAGATTTTCGCTCTTTTTATTTTCCTTTTTATTTTTAGATCCAATTCCCCACATAATTTCAATTCGACCCTTAGTTAGGTTAGTGTGAGGTGAGTGCTAGAGCCTACATTTGGCTAGATCCCTTGGCAGAAAATGATACCGAATTTTTTACTGGTTTATACTTAATCGCGACCCCCGTACTCTTGCGGAGTGCTAACTCTATTTGTAGGAATACGGCATTTGGGGGCGAGCCAAGTTTTGGCGCCGTTACCAGAGACCAAAGGCATGAGGCGAGCACTACCAAGCTTTGGGTTGAAGAGCAATTGGTGGATTGGATCTCCATCCATCTACCACGATGGAGGAATCTTCGGCTTAGGCCACCAGTAACTTCGTTTCATTTTTTGTGTAAATACCATGTTAGATTTTCATTATTTCTTTTTCTCTTTATTTTAGGCTTGTTTTGTTTGTTTTGTATAGATTTTATTTTATTTTAATAATTTGATTGGAGAATTGCTAGAGGAGAATTAGGGACTGTGTATATTGTAAATTGGTGGTATAGAACTTGTGGAGATTGGAGGTATACACGGAACACTGTTGAACATTGTTGTGTATGATGTGTTGAGACGCGGTGCGCTATATTTGTTTGTGCATTGCATCCAATTTTTATTTTGTACTTCATTATGTTTGGTGGTAAATTTTCACACATTCTATCATCCAATATATCCATTAGGGAACACCTTCGAGCTAATGGCCAAAGGTAGCCTCCACGACCACCTCCCACTCTTGGGGGGTGTGACCAATTTAGCCTTGGTAGGGGATATGAGAGCACATATTCACATCATTATTTTGAGTCTCACCCTTACCAAGAGCCCTTTGACTATTACCATGCACCACTTCCACCTTACCAAACTCCACCATGTGAATATCCCCATGCCCAATTTTTACCTTATGAGGAATATCACACTCCTCACATCGGCACATAAGCGTGTAAGCACCCCTTTTTTACCGCTCGACAGTCTACACTCTATCCAGACTTGTACTCAAGTCAATATGAACATATTCCAATCGAAACCAGCTCTCTAAATCCAAATCCCGTCTGTCCATCGCTTCGCGGGCCCACCAGGCCCAAATAGAGGCAAAATGACCAAAATGCCCTTAGGGGCATTGTCCTTTCCAATTCCAATTCCAATCCCTCTCTCGAGACAGTTGATTCCTCGAGACGGTAAATCTATTCCAAATTAGGCACGTCTTTCCGAAGACGGTAAGTCCCCTTTCCAATTCCAAATTAGGCACGTCTTTCCAAAGACGGTAAGTCCCCTTTCCAATTCCAATCCCTCTCTCGAGACAGTTTATTCCTCGAGACGGTAAATCTACTCCAATTAGGCTAGTCTTTCCGAAGACGATAAGACCCCTTTTCAATTCCAACCCCTCTCTCGAGACAGCTTATTCCTCGAGACGGTCCAGCACGTTTTTCGAAGAAAATCTCTTCGAAACGGTAAGTCCTTTTAAACTTGTCGACTGGGATGAGACCCCAAGTCCCCTAGATGGTAGAACGGTCCACCTTTGGCGCCTACTAGCCCGCCAATGCAGAAATGTCCGTTTAGGCATGCCTTTCGACAAAGTTGACTTCTCAGGCGCTAAGTCTCTTAGCAGCTTCCTGAGATCAGGCAATCTCAGGAATGATCACGAACCGTCAGAGTAGTAGAAATACTCGCAAACAAGTCGATATAAGGAATTGCCAACAAGCCCCTGTATCACGTGACCGCCATCAGAGTGGCGGAAACACTCAAAACCCAGGTTAACACCGGTGCCTGCTAGCCCACTTCGATGAAAAATGACCAAACTGCCCCTTGGGCCTTTTTCGACACGTTTTTTTAGAACACACCTGAGTCCTCACAACGGTGAGTCCAACCTTCTAAGATTGTCTTAAAAGCAATCCGGCATGATTAGGTGCCTTCTAGTCAATTTCAGGCCAATTCCGAGAATTTCTGGTCAAGATGACCATTTTGCCCCTAGGCATCCGAACGCCCCGGGAACCACACCGACTCTGGGTATCAAACCGGTAACCTTCTAAGATTTCTTCTTATAGTATTCTCAACCTTTCTTTATCCTTTCGGATCATTCCGAGTCAGTTCCGGCAAACCCAGTGCAAAATGACCGTTTTGCCCCTAGTATGCCAGTCTCCTTTTCCGACCACACCGACTCTAGGTATCAAACTGATAACTTCCCGAGAATGTTTTTTATAGTATTCTCAACCTTTCTTTATCCTTTCGGATCATTCCGAGTCAGTTCCGGCAAACCCGGTGCGAAATGACCGTTTTGCCCCTGGTGGGTCGGTTACCTTTTCCGACCACACTGGCTCTGGGTATCAAACCAGCAACCTTTGGGAACATTCTAAGTAACGTTTCCAAATCTCGAGTCTTCTTCCGGGCCAATCTGAGTCCGTCCCAGCAGCTTTCTGACCCTATTCACTATTTTGCCCCTAAAGGCCCGATCAACCCTTCCGACACATCCTATCCTCATTTTTCAAGTCCAATACCTCCAAGACACTATTCTAAGTGTTTCTGCTCTTTTCCGACCTTTCGGGTCATTCCCGGTCTCTCAAACTCCTTCCCGGACTTTCCGGAGTCACTCCTAGTGAAGCCAAGCTAAAAATTACATAGTAGTCACTAATACAGGCGCTCAAATCTAGTCAAAGATACGTTGCTTGCCGACCTTAATAGTTTCCTAATTGACTGGCGCCACTATTAGGGGTGCCAAGCCAATATTTGGCCTGGCGCCACTCCTAGTGGCGTTAGAAGCATTTTTGGCCTGGCACCACTGCAACAGGTGCCAGGTCTATCCCATCTCTATAAATACAGAGCCTCCTCCATTGTGAAAAGGGTCCGCAAACTTAGTCTAAAAACACTAATATTCGATATACAGAGCTCGAGCACTTCCTAAACCCTAGCTTCTCTAGGTTCTCCTAACCCTAGCTACCATACACTAAACCCTAGCCTCTTATACACTCATACACACCCCCATACACTTATACACTAGCCTCAAGCCTCCTTTGAAGACTTGAAGTGCTGCAAACTGAAGTCTTAAAGATTGAAGAGAAACTCTTGAAGATTGAAGACGAAGACTGAAGCGAAGATCGAAGAAAAGCAAGGCGTGCAAAATAAACAAGACACAAGGTAGGCTTTCGTTTTACGTTTCTACATTTCCCCCCTCTCTCTTCTCTCTCCTAACCCACTTGGGTTTTCTCTATTTTAATCCCCCATCTCTTTCCCCCCCTCACCCCTTTCTTTGCATGCTTGAAACAAGGGGATTCCTAGTCCATGTGTAGGATTGGACTATTGGAGAGTCACCGTGTCGGGGGCTTTCTTTTAGTCTAACCGAAGACCACGTGGGTTCGGCCCCCTTGATTATGTGGTGAAGCCTTAACCTTGTATGTTCACGACCCCAATTTGCATTGTGCATATCATTATCTCGCATTCTTCTAAAAATCGTTTTTAAACTCGGTTTCAAAACTTGCATTAAACTTGTTTTTAAAATTGCATCAAAATCCTCTTTTTCAAAACTTGTTTTCAAAATCACAATCCTAGGGTGATTTTAGCCTTTCCATGACTAGGATTGCTTTAGGAAAGTGTTACATTCAAAGTGACCAATATGGTCTATATTTTCAACCCCTGTTGTTTTCAAAACCACTTTCTTAAAGTGGTTCTAGCCTTCTTATGGTTAGAATCGCTTTAGAAAAGTGAGACATTTTTATACTTTCTAAAAACTCTCTTTTCAAAAGTCTCTCTTTCTAAAACCCTCTTTTTTAACTTGCTTTTCAAAAACGCTTCTTTCCAAAGTTGTTTTCAAAAACTCCCTCCAAAAATCTTTTTTTCAAAAACTCTCTTTTCAACTCCTTCTCAAAACGCTCTCTTTCAAAATCCACTTTCTAAAAATGCTCCCTAGGTTTTCTTCCTAGAAAAATTCTCTCCAAATATCTTTCCAAAAACTCTCTTTGCAAAACTCATCTTCTAGAAACTCCTCTCTAGATTTTCTTTCCAAAAATCTCCGTTTCCAAAAACACGCTTTCCAAAAATTTCTTTTCTTGGTGCCTAAGTTAAGCCCTAGAACCCACGATTAGGAAACCCTAGTTTTCTTTCCAAAAACATGATTTTCAACCTTGTCCCAAACATAGGTTTCCAAAATCTCCCCTTTCACATCCAAACTATACATATTTCGAAAATCTATTTTCTACGTCAAAACTATAGTCTTCCCAAAGCTACGATTTCCAAAACTCCATCTTTCCAAATTCGTGCCAAATTCCATCTTCTCTTTAGGAAACCAAATCCAATCTTCTCATTTAGAAAACTAGATCCTATCCTCCGTTTTTGGAAACAAAATCAAACTTTCTCTTTTAGAAACAAAATACAATCCCTTCCTAATCTAAATCTTTCCTAGTTCAAATCCTTCCTAATCTTCTACTTTCCTAAATCTTAAGTTTCCAAAACTTGAACATAAAAATCTTTCCTAAATTTTAAAACTCAACTTCCATATCTTTCCCAATTCCACCATTTCCTAATTCTATCTCTTTCCAAATCTTAACTTTTCAAATTTAAGTTTTCAAATCTTTCTTAAACTCAACCTTTCCTAATCTCAAGATCTTCTAAAACTCTTAAACTTTCTAAATTTCAAATCTTTCCAAATTCAAAGCTTTCTAAATTCAAAACTTTCTTAAGTTAAATCTTTTTAAACGTCCTAAAACTCTAAACTTTCCTAAACTTCAAATCTTTCCAAATCGAAAATTTTCTAAACTCAAAGCTTTCTTACTTTCAAAACTTTCCTATTTCAAAACATTTCAAATTCAAAACTTTCCTATTTCGAAAACTTTCCTAAGTCAAAACCTTTCTTAAAACGAAACCTTTCTTGATTCAAAACTTTCCTAAGTTGAAACTTTCCTAATTTCAAAACTTTCCTAAGTTGAAACTTTCCTAATGTGAAAACTTTCCTAAACCTAAAATTTTCCTAAATTGAAACTTTCCTAATTCAAACTTTTCCTAATTCCAAGTTTCATAATCTTCCAAGTCCAATATTCAAGTCAATTCTCTTCTAAAATCTTTCCAAGTCAAGTCCAATCTTTCTTCTCTAAGCTCCTAAGTCTAGGTTTCCTAAAACCAAGTCTTTTCAAATCTTTCAATCAAAGTCCAATCTTCTTAATTCCAAATTTCAATTTCTAAGTTCAAATCAAATCTTTTTTCCAATCAAAATCTTTTTCTTCCAATCCAACATTCTATCTTCTATCAAACTCTTATCCGAACTACGACTGACCTAATTCCTCTAAAAAGATACGTAGGCAACTCTCATCAGTGCGGTCACAACATTTTTTAAATTTCTATTTCCATAATCTTTTTCAAATTTCCAATTCCACAACCTTTTCCAAATCTCCAATTCTATATCTGCTTTCTAATTTCCAATTCCATGATCCATTTCAAGTTTTCAATTTCAAAAATCTATTTTCAAACCTTTATTTCCAATTTCTAAAACTTTCCAATTTCAATTTTATCTCTTCAAATCTCTTTTAAATCAAATCAATTTCTTTTCAAATCTATTTCTAAATCTATTTTTCAATTCCCTTTTCTTGCACTTGCATATCATGCATCATGTTAGTTTCTTTTCAAAAATTCCTTTCTAAAGTGGATAGGATTAAACAATAGTTAGTTGAAGACTCTCATAGGTGAATCTAGGGTAGATTGACATGTAGGTACCAAAAGGGCGGGGTAGGGTGATGGCTTAGTGCGTCTTCCCTACAGGTAACCAACCTCCGAACCTAGATCACTATTTTCGAAAGACCAAAATAGAGTTATTTTCTAAAAAGGGCTAAATGTTTTCTAAAGGTTGCCAAACAACCTATTTTTCTTAAAAACCCTCTCTTGAGGAGATTTTTCAAAATCATTTTCCAAAACCCTAAGTGTAGTTTTCGAATTATGCTTAGTTTTTAGGTGACCTAACTCACTTTAATCAAGTTAGGTGACGACTCGAAATCTTTTCAAAAGCCCTTTATTCAAATCAATTTTCAATTCAAACCTAGTCGCACTCATTCTTCTAGGAGGGTGAGTTCTAACGAGAGAGTACAGCATTTTTCCCGCTTGTGTATGTATTTCTCGAGTGCGAAAAATCTGGACGTAACAAAGCGGATACCATAGAGGATACTCTAGAGGACACACTTCAACGAGCCATAAAATTTCAAGGAGAAGTGAACTCTAGAATAGATAAGGGCCTTAATGAGATAAAGAGTCAATTGACTCTTTTAATGCAAACCTTGGTTGTCCGAGCGGAAGACAATTCCCTTATGTAATCTCCGATCATTCCTCCTAACCAAGGGTGTCCAAGTACACCCGCTCATCCCGTCACTAACCTTACGATTGAGGATATCATTGATCAAACCATCCCTCCCCAAGACTTAGAGTCTAAGGAAGACATTCCTAAGGAAAGTGAGGCAATTGTTGAACATGAATTTATAGATGAAGAGTGTGAAAGAGTGGAGTCCGAAATTGGGGAATCTAAACATGAAGAGAAGGGTAGTGATGAGATTACCCTTAGTGAGATTTTTGGTTTGTCAAAAGTTGGGGATGTGCAAGTCAATGAGGATGTTAATGGTCTAGAGGTCATTCCTACCACACCTAGGGATCATAAGATCCCCACTTTTGAACCTCTAACACCTAGTCATATTCTACCGGAGCCTTTGGAGCTCTGTGTCCCAACATTGGAACCAAGTATCACACCCATGGCCGACCAACAACAAGAGGGGGAGGGTCCAACACTTCATGGCATGAGCATAATGGGCACCATTATGCATGATTATTTTTCATTTTCTACATACCATGACCCTTTCTACCCTATGTGCTTCAATGCTCTATCTTAGAGTTTATCAAAGAGGTCACCATTGTATATTCTCATTTTTGCACAAACTCTTTGAAAATCTCTAAGTTAGGGGTGTGGGATGATGGCAAATTCCCACTTTGTGGCATTGGGTGATTCTCTCTCAAAATTGGGTAGGAATAGGAGTAGTTGTTTTGTTTCTATGTTTTCTTAGGTTATTATTTTTTTTGGCTCATTTGTGTAGGAATAGGAGTAGTTTTTTTTCTCTATTTTCTTAGTTTGTTTTCTCATTCTGATTTGGGGGTGCTTTAGGCAAAATAAAGGGGTTGTCCAGTTTTTAAAAATAAAGTGCATACCCTGTTTTTTTAGTCGACTTTACAGTGAAATCTGAATCTATTGGAAATGAATTAGCATGCAAATCTTATATGGATGGAAACGTCTATGAATCTACTTTCCAACGAAAAAAACGGAGCATGATTTGCTTTGTTGTAGAGAGAGATATGGTTGTTTTAGTGAAGAGTGTCAAAGCTGTCTACACACACCCGAAAATTCAGCAATCCCTTTGATTTTCTGTAGCATACCTTCTTTGATTTTTCTTTGTTCTTGGGATGTATTAGGCACCCTATTTTCTCTTTTTTCACCATTTAATTGCATTTCATGCTTTGTTTTTATGCATAAAGGACAGTGCATCATTCTAAATTGGGGGTGGGTAGAGGCTTTGCCTCTATTTTTTGTTTTTGTTTTTGTTTTTGTTTCTTTGTTTTGCATCTTATAAAAAAAAAAAAAACAAAATTCTGTTTTCTTTGTTTTTGTTTCTTTGTTTGGCACCCTAAAAAAAAATTCATGCTCCTTTTGAGATTGGAAGATAGAAATTTTTGCATATTTCCTTATTCAAGATAATGTTGATTCACTCTGCATACCCAACATGTTGTAGGGATTACTTAATTCATTCATTTGTAGAGGGGATTACATCATTGTCCACAATCATACTTTACAACATAGTTTGTTACTAGTTTTTGTTTTTTCATCCTTGCATTAGTGGAGATTATTACTTTGAGAGCCTTAGAGCAATTATCGCATTTTGGAGCGTTTACATTTACTCAATGATAGTTTCTTCACCCTCACTTCATTCAATAGCCTCATTATGCTTGTTTTTTGTTCATGAGTTGAGTTTTGATCTTATTATTGACACTTGTACTCTATGAAATGCTTCGGTTGTACAACTTCGAATATGATTCTATGCCATTTTCTTCTTCATAGCCATAAGTTTCCTGTTACCGAACCTTGCATTTCCTTTAACCCTTGTTGATCTTTTATTTTTATTAGAAAGTGCAAAGTGATCTCATCTCTTGTATTACAAAGAGACGCCTAAGTGAGAAAAGAGTGTTTTTGCATTGCTAAAGAAAAAAAAAAGAAAAAGAGAGAGAAGAGATTGATTTAGGGAATTCAATGCAAAAACAGCATAGTGAAATATGAGAAGTAGTTGTTGATTCTAAAGGGGATGATAAAAGGATGGAAACAAAGAGAGAAGTAAGAAAAGAAAAAAACAAGAAGAAAAAAAAAGGAGAAGTAAGAAAAGAAAAAAAAAAAAAAAAAAAAAGAAAGAAGAAGTAAGAAAAAAAAAAAAAAAAAAAGAGAATAAGAGGAAGAAAAGAGTGAAAGAGGAGTTCAAAAGTTGAAAATATTTGAAGAGAAGAGTAAGAAGTTGATTTTGTGTATTAAAAGTTGAAAAGGGAGAGTTGTAGTTGTTTTGCATTCATCATGTCATGCCATGATCACACATGATATGGCTATTTGCTCCCTCTCCTTACCCTTGCCTTTCACCTCTTCTATATTGCCCACTTCACCTCTACATGGCATAGTTGATCCAAATTGTGCTTGATTGAAGTTTTCAATAGAGTATAAGTTATTTCTTGTCAATTTCTTTGAATCAATGCTTAACTTTGGACATTCTTTCATGGAGCTATGCTAATGTCGATACACTTCTAACTTTTCGATTTTTGTAATTGGTATGCTCACTTGAATTGTCTTTTTACATTTACTCTATTGTTGAGCATATCATTGTAAGAAACATGTGGGCCTTTAATTGTGAGCGTACGTCTGGTGAGGATTGAATCAAAACTTTAAAGGTTTGGAGTCATATAAATGAGTTCATTTGTGTTGTTTAGCATGATTCATCACCCACACACATGAACTTCTCTTGTGTATGAATTGTTGTATATTCTTGCAAGTGGTAGGAGTTTGGAGTGGCATCAATGTTAACTTGAGTATGATTATGCATTCATTCATTATTCTTATCTTGATTTGCAATTCATAAAAGGATGTTTGTGGGTATCATCACTGAAAACCCTCACGAGACACCACTCATCCACTACGGGTGACCTAGGGGTTTAAAGGCTTTGTACATAAGCTAAATGCACTCGTGACTCCTATAAAAGTGGAGAATATCCTTTATGTTTTTAATAGTTTTTGCTTGGGACTAGCAAAATGTAAGTTGGGGGTTGTGATTACACTCTAAAAGTGTAATCATAAGCCCTTAATTTGCACCTTGTTAAGCTTAGATTATAGTTAATTGTCTTAATTTAGTTTCATATTTGATTTATTATGTTTTTTGTGTGCTTTGTGGGTTATAGAAGCTAATAAAGGCAAATAGACAAAAAGAATGATCAAGCAGGTTCAAAATGAGCAAACTGGTGATGAGAAATCCAACCTATCTCGATATTTTGGCCATATCTTTTCACTCCGATATCCAATTAAGTTGATTTTTATGTCACTGGAAAGAAGACTTCAAGCTCTACAACTTTTCTTCTAATGTACATTGGCTAAATCTAGCTATAAAATGGTCCAAATCGATCTGGAAATTACTATATCGAACAATGATGAATAGTATCCGTCTGAACGGTGGGTTCGAACGATACTGTTCACCGTTCAGACGGTTATTGTTCATCAGACGGTGAACAGTAACTGTCTGGACTGTTCATCCGGACTATGAATAGTATATCCGGACGGTGAACAGTACCCGTCCGAACGTACTTCAGACGGCCGTCGGACGCACTATCCGAACGGTATTCAGATGGTTACTGTTCATCCAGAATGCATTTTTTGCGACCGAAACTACGTTTTTAGGATTTTTTGTAGAGTTTTTGTGTAGTTAGGGTTAGTGGGAGCTAAGGGGGCGGAGGGAGAACTCCTCTAAGGTTGGTTTTGTTTCATTTTTCTTCATTTTTAACTTAGATTTAGCTTTGTAATTGTAATATAGGAGTAGAAATTGTAATTTCCTTTCATTGTATTGTATTTTTTTTCACTTTCTTGCACTTTTTTGTATTTTTCTTGTATCTAAACACTCTTATTATTAAAGTAAAATTTAAATTAAAATCTCTTTATGCTTTCTTTTCATTTTTACAAGCTTTTATGATGTATTCAAGTAGATAGAATTTAAATTGGGTTTAAATGTAAAAATCTCCCAAATAATTCAAGGAATGCAATGCAGGTATCTTATGAATTAATTGCCATATTTTTCTAGAATTTGAATTTCTAGTAATTGCATGTGGAATTTTAGAAAACCTAGATTATTGATTGAGTTTGGGGATTTTGATCACCCAAATCGATGGTATTAATTTAGGACTCTTGACTAGACAAAAACTCCACAATTGCTTTCATTTCCAAAAATTGATTGAAGATGCCTTGAAAAACCTAGGTTATTGACTATATTTGGCTAATCAATGCACAAACCATAAATTTGGTATTGACTAAATTGAATCGATGGTATTAACCTTTGATTCCCCAATGAACATGTATCTAATTTCAATTGCTTGAGAATTATTGGTTTTCAAAATTAAATCTTTCGAATCAAACACACTTAAATATTGTGTTTGATTTTAGTTATAAACCCTATTAGAAACCTTGGATGAAATTAAGTGATTGGATCATTTGAACCCAATTCCCTTTTAATTGCTTTAAGTTTAATTTCATTTTGCTTTACTTTAATTCTTTAGTGTTAATTGCTTTCATTTTCATTACAATAGGTTAGTAATTCAAAACAACCATCAAAAACTCAAAAGATTTTCGCTCTTTTTATTTTCCTTTTTATTTTTAGATCCAATTCCCCACATAATTTTAATTCGACCCTTAGTTAGGTTAGTGTGAGGTGAGTGCTAAAGCCTATATTTGGCTAAATCCCTTGGGAGAGAACAATACCGGATTTTTTACCAGTTTATACTTCATCGCGACCCCCGTGCTCTTCCGGGGTGCTAACTCCATTTGTAGGAATACCGCATTTGGGGGTGAGTCAAGAAACTTTTACCGAGTACTTGAGGTAAGCCATTATCACATTGTGTAAAGAGTTCATGGCCAATATCCATAAGGCTGACGACACCCCGGGGAAGGAGTGGTTGGAGTCATGGGTTAGAGGAACTCCTATTGTTCTCAACCCGAACACATTTGTCTAGCATTATGGTATTCCGAGGGTTGAGAATGCTCAGTTTGCTTGGCCAGGGCTTGGACCGGATGCAACTGAAGCTATGTGTAATGCAGTGCTTAAACTTAGAGCACCGAGACCGGGAGAGACCCAGACAAAGAAAAAGTTTTTGAATGAGAGATACCTCCCTATGTTTATCTGGTCTTGTCATTACCTTCTATCGTTGTCCCAGTTAGTTGAGATTTCTTTGATGAGAGCTCAGTTATTGTGGGCTATCAAGGCGAGCCTTACCATTGACTTGCCATGTTACATGTTCATGCACCTATATACCCTTTACACCAACCCGTCACCTCTGGCTAGTGTTCCTCACGAGTGCTTTCTAACTAAGCTGTTTTGGGTATCCAAAGTAAAGATTCCTAGCAATACCATACAAGAAAAGTCGAAAGGTAAGATCACCCTCAAGACTATCTCTCGGTCTAAGGGACAGTATGCTAGGCAGCCGGGTCCGAAAAGGGAGTTTTCATTGTCAAAGAAAGTGTGGGAGGCACATGTGAAGGAGTATCGGGATTTTGAGGTAGGGATGATGAAGAGGATGACGAGAGTGGAGGCCGTGCAAAAGGAGTAGCTAACTATCATGCATCGTCAGTTAGCATTGATGAAGGAGATCCTTGAGCATGTGGTATGATAGAAGAAAGACGAGGACGATGATGACGATGACGATGACGATGACGATGACGATGATGAGGACACCGATGATGATTAGAGAGAGAGAGAGAGAGAGAGAGAAAAAGAGTTCTTTATTTTGATAAGTTTAGATCTTGTTTTATATTATGATGTTTTTCTTCTAGATCTAAAACTCTATAGATGACTGAACATGATGAATATGCTACTGTTAAACTTATGGATGATTATATGATGTACATTGCACTTTGGTATTTGAAATGACTATCTCAGGTACTCTTTCATGTCTATATCGATTACTGTGAGATTGATCAGGTGAGTCTTTCTGGTTCCTTGAGTATATTATTTCCTTGCCACGTTCATATACTTATGATGATGTTATTATGTGTGGATGTGTTGAGAATTTGAGATATGGAACCTTAGTTAAGTCATGTCAATGTAATCTGTGAATTGAGATTAATTTAAGGCGTTTATGTGACTGAACTCGAGTGTAATTGTCAAGTTAACTTCTCGTTTGATGCATTATAAGTTTTTGCCATGAAAGTATTATATGAGGGGGATCACATCATTATGCACTGTCTTGTTATATGATATCAAGTGTTGATGATTGTATACATTTATCATCCGTATAATGTGGAGATTTTATACCTTGTGAGCTTTAGAGCTTATTTATCATCTTTTGAGAGTGATTTACATTTATTCAAGATTATTTATTGATCTTCATTCATTGAATAGCTTCATTATGTTTTATTTCAATTTGCATGTTAAGTAGTAGTTGGAGTTCCCGATAACTTATACTATCTTGAAGTTTTGACTTGATGTTTTTTGGATATTAGATTGAGGCCATTTCAATCCTTTTGAGCCATTCATGGTTATTTCTTTCTCTCAATACTCATGTACACATGAGCTTACAAGGTTGTCGATGCTAAATTCCCAAGTTGGTGCATTGCTTATCTATTTGTGAATTTGAAAGTGTATGGAATTGAAAAGTAAAGAAAAATGAAAAAAAAAACAAGGGATGAAAAGGAAAATTAAAGAAGAAAAGAAGAAAAAAAAATAAGAAAGAAGTGAAGAAAATCAAAGAGGTGTAATATTATCAAAAAGTTAGGAAACTAGTAGTAAATGTTCATTGATCATCATGCGTAGTACGCAATACATATGTTAAATTCTATTGTCTCTGCTCTTGTCCCATTCTTAGCTCTTCTTTCACATGGCCTTGCTATATGCGGAACTACATGAGTATCTATTCTTTTATGTATAAGTCATAATGTTGATTCTCTAAGTCTACATAAACAGTGAATATCCTTTCATGAAGCTATGCCAAGTTTGATATACTTACGGTTTATCAGTTTTTGATAATTAGAATTGCTCTTGTTGCATGATTTCTTACAATTCTTCTTAAAAGGAGCCTTCCACTGAGAGACCTACGTAGTCACCTCTATGTGAGCGTATGTCTGGTGAGAGTTTGAATCAAAGCATGAAGGATGAGGGTGTATGATATTGATTCATTTGAATTGTATTACATTGTTACTGCATGGTAATATGATTTTTTTCTTGTACGCTTTCATATCCTTACCTTGCATGATTCATAATGGAGGTTGAATTGAGAGTTACCTTAAGTGAAGTTATCGTATGCCTCGATTGTCTTGTTATTATTGGTTGGTTGACATGTCTTGATGTTTGTGGGTGTCACGCCCAGATTTTTTGCACTCCAGGAATACACACACAAGCGGAAAAAATACTATACTCTCTCGTTAGAACTCACCCTCCTAGAAGAATGAGTGCGACTAGATTTGAATTGAAAATAAATTTAAATAAAGGGCTTTTGGAAAACATTTGGAGTCGCCACCTAACTTGATTAAGGTGAGTTAGGTTACCTAAAAACTAAGCACAATCTGAAAACTACACCTAAGATTTTTGAAAACTATTTTGAAAATACTACCTCAAGAGAGGGTTTTTTGAAAAACAGGTTATTTAGCAACCTTTGGAAAACATTCAAGCCTTTTTGAAAAATAACTCCGTTTTGGTCTTTGAAATCAGTGATCCTAGGTTCGGAGGTTGGTTACGTGTAAGGAAGATGCACTAAGCCATCACCCTACCCCGCCTTTTCGGTACCTACATGTCTATTTATCCTAGATTCACCTATAAGAGTCTTCAACTAACTAATGTTCAATCCTATCCACTTTGAAAAATAATGTTTAGAAAAACATGGTGCATAATATGCAAGTGTAAGAAAAGAGAGTTGGAAAATAGATTTAGAAATAGATTTGAAAAGAAATTGATTTGATTTAAAAGAGATTTGAAAATATAGAATTGAAATTGGAAAGCTTTAGAAATTGGAAATAAAGATTTGAAAATAGATTTTTGGAATTAGAAACTTGAAATAGATCATGGACTTGGAAATTGGAAAGCAGATATGAAATTGGAGATTTGAAAAAGGTTGTGGCCGCACCCATGAGGGTTACCTACGTATCCTTTTGGAGGAATCAGGTCAGTCGTAGTTTGGACAAAAGTCTGATTGAAAATAGAAGAGTTGATTTGGAAAAGAGTTGAAATTGGAATTCGGAATTTGGAATTTGGAAAGATTAGACTTTGATTTAGAAAGATAGAGTTTTGGAAAACCTAGACTTAGGAAAGATAGGCTTTAGGAAAGACTTGAGACTTAAGAAAGACTTGACTTGGAAGAGTTTTGAGAAAAGATTTGACTTGAACGTTGGACTTGAAAGATTTAGAAAAAGATTGGATTTAGGAATGTTTCGAAATGAGAAAAGGTTTGAATTAGGAAAGTGTCATTTTAGAAAAGTTTTGGAATTAGGAAAGTTTCAATTTAGGGAAGTTTTAACTTAGGAAAGTTTTGGTTTAAGAAAGTTTCATTTTAAGAAAGCTTTTGAAATAGGAAAGTGTTGAATTTAGAAATGTTTTGGAATTAGGAAAAGTTTAGTTTAAGAAAGATTTAGAATTTGGAAAGTTTCAACTTAAGAAAGTATTGAATTCGGAAAGCTTAAAATTTTAGAAAGATTTTAAATTAGGAAAGATTTGAATTTAGAAAGCTTTAGGATTTTTGGAAGATTCAAAGTTTAAGTTTTAGAAAACCTTGAGATTAGGAAAGGTTGAGTTTAGGAAAGTTTTCAAAACTTAGACTTGGAAAGTTAAGATTTGGAAAGGGGTAGAATTAGGAAAGATTTGAAAGTTGAATTTTAAGATTTGGGAAAGATTTTTATGTTCAAATTTTAGGAAGTCAAGATTTAGGGAAGTAGAAGATTAGGAAGGAATTGAATTAGGAAATATTTGGATAAGGAAGGGATTGGATTTTGTTTTTAAAAGAGAAGATTTGATTTTGTTTCCAAAAACGGAGGATTAGATCTAGTTTCCTAAACTGGAGATTGGATTTGGTTTTCTAGAGGGAAGATTTGATTTGGCAAGGATTTGGAAAAAGAAGTTTTTGAAACCCTAGATTTGGAAGTGTATAGTTTTGACATAGAAAAGAGATTTTTTGGAAACTTATGATTTTAACGTAGAAAGGGAGATTTTGAAAACCTAGGTTTGGGGCAAAGTTGAAAACTATGTTTTTGGAAAGAAAATTAGGGTCTCCTAATCGTGGCTCTAGGGCTTGACTTGGGCTCTAAGGAAAGGGATTTTTGGAAGGAAATCCTAGAGATGAGTTTCTAGAAGATAAGTTTTAAAAAGAGAGCTTTTGGAAAGAGATTTTGGAAGAAGCTTTTTGGAAAGAGTTTTTAGGAAAGTGAATTTTAAGGAGAGTGTTTTGGAAATGAGTTTGAAAAGAGAAGTTTTGGAAAATAGATTTTTGGAGAGAGTTTTTGAAAACAATTTTGGAAAGGAGAATTTTTGGAAAACATGTTGAAAAAGAGGGTTTTAGAAAAAGAGACTTTTAAAAATAAAGTTTTTTGGAAAGTATGAAAACGTCTCACTTTCCTAAAGTGATTCTAACCATAAGAAGGCTAAGAAAGTGGTTTTGAAAATAACTTTAAGAAAGTGGTTTTGAAAACAACAAGGATTTGAAAATATGGACCATATTGGTCACTTTAAATATAACACTTTCCTAAAGTAACCCTGGCCATGGAAAGGCTAGAATCACCCTAGGATTGTGATTTTAAAAACAAATTTTGAAAAAGAAGATTTTCATATAATTTTGAAAACAAGATTGAAAACGATTTTGAAAATGACTTTTGGAAGAATGCAAGAATCATGATATGCACAATGCAAATTTGAGGTTGTGAACATACAAGGTTAAGGCTTCACCACATAATCAAGGGGGCCGAACCCACGTGGTCTCCGGTTAGACTAAAAGAAAGCCCCCGACACGGTGACCCTCCAATAGTCTAATCCGACACATGGACCGGGAGTCCCCTTGTTTCAAGCATGCAAAGAAAGGGGGGGAAAGAGATGGGGGATTAAAATAGAGAAAACCCAAATGGGTTAGAAGAGAGAAGAGAGAGGGGGAAGTGCAGAAACTTAAAGAGAAAGCCTACCTTGTCTTGTTTATTTCGCTTGACTTTGCGCGCCTTGCTTTCTTGCTTTTTCTTTGGTCTTCGCTTCAGTCTTCGAGAGCTTTGTCTTGGTCTTTGAGAGCTTCGAGTTGCAACAATCCAAGTCTTCGATGGAGGGTTGGAGGCTAGTGTGTAAGTGTATAGGGGAGTGTATGAGTGTATAGGAGGCTAGGGTTTGTGTATGATGGCTAGGGTTTGGAAAACCTAGGGAAGCTAAGGTTTTGGGAGTGTACGAGCTCTGTGTATTGAAAATTAGGATTTTCAGACTGAGTTTGGAAACCTCTTTCACGCTGGAGGAGGCTTTATATTTATAAAGATGGGATAGACCTGGAGCTTGTTGCAGTGGCGCTAGGCCAAAATTCCTTTTGGCGCCACTAAGAGTGGCGTCAGGCCACTTCTTGGCTTGGCGCCACTACTAGTGGCACCAGCCAGTTAGGAAAGTTTTAAGGTCGGCAAGCAACATATCTTGGGAAGATTTGGCACCTGTACTAGTGACTACCATGCAATTCTTAGCCTGTCTTCACTAGAAGTGAGTCCGGAAAGTCCAAGAATGATTTGAAGAGGCCGGGAATGACCCGGAGGGCCGGAAAAGGGCAGGAGCACTTAGAATAGTGTCCCGGAGGTGTTTGACTTGAAAAATGAGGATAGGATGCGCTGGAAGGATTGGCCAGGCCGTTAAGGGCAAAACGGTCAACCGGGCTAGAAAGCTGTCGAGATGGACTCGGAATGTTCTGGAAGAAGACTCGAGATTTGAAAACATTATTTAAAATGTTTCCAAAGGTTGCTGTTTTGATACCCAGAGCCGGTGTGGTCGAAAAAAGGTGACCGGCCCACCAAGGGCAAAACAGTCACTTCGCACCGAGTTTGCCGAAACTGACTTGGAATAATCCGAAAAGCTAAAGAAAGGTTGAGAACACTATAAGAAGCATTCTTAGGAGGCTACCGATTTGATACCCAAGGTCGGTATGGTTCCCGGGGCATTCGAATGCCTAGGGGCAAAATGGTCCTTATGATCGGAAAGTCTCGGAATTGGCCCGAAACTTACTAGAAGGCATCTAATCATGCTGAATTGTCTTTAAGACAATCTTACAAGGTTGGACTTACCGTTCTGAGGATTCAAATGTGTTCTCGAGAAACGTGCTGAAAAATGACCCTAGGGGCAGTTTGGTCATTTTTCACCGAAGTGGGCTAGCAGGCACTGGTATTGACTTGGGTTTTGAGTGTTTCCGCCACTCTGACGGCGCCCATGTGATACAGGGGTTTGTTGGCAATTCCCTATATTGACTTGTTTGGAGTATTTCTGCTACTCTGACGGTTGTGATGTTTGCGAGTATTTTCGCTACTCTGATGGTTGTGCTGTTTGCGAGTTTTTTCACTACTCTGACGGTTCGCAATCATTCCTGAGACTGCCTGATCTCTGGAAGCTACTAAAGGGACTTAGCGCCTGAGAATCAACTTTCTGGAAAGGCATGCCTAAAATGGACATTTTTGCATTGGCAGGCTAGCAGACGCCAAAGGTGGACCGTTCTACCATCTAAGAGACTTGGGGTCTCGTCCCGATCAACACGTTTAAAGGGACTTACCATTTCGAAGAGATTTCTTTCGAAAAATGTGCGGGACCATCTCGAGGAATCAACTGTCCTAAAAGAGGGATTGGAATTGGAATTAGACTTGGAAAGGGGACTTACCGTCTTCAAAAAGACGTGCCTGTTGAATTGGAAAGGGGACTTACCGTCTTCAGAAAAACGTGCCTAATTTGGAATTGGAAAGGGGACTTACTGTCTTAGGAAAGACGTGCTTGATTTGGAATTAGAAAGGGGACTTACCGTCTTTGGAAAAACGTGCCTAGTGGGACTAGAACGAATGATGCCCCTAGGGGCATTTTGGTCATTTTGACTCTATTTGGGCCCGGTGGGGCCCGCGAAGCGATGAATTGACGGGATTAGACTTAAAAGGTTGATTTGACTCGAAATATGCCCACGTTGACTTGAACACAAGTCTAGACGGAGTGGAGACCGCCGAGTGATCAAAAATGGGGTGCTTACAGTGGGTACCATCACTAGAGACCCTCACGAGATACAACTAATCCACTAGGGCTAACCTAGGGATTTAAAGGCTTGGTGCATGGGCTAAATGCACTCAGGACTCCTACGACAATGGAGATTATGTTTTCTTTTCTTAATGTCACTACGGATTAGCAAAAAGCTAGTTAGGGGGTGTGATTGCGATCACAAAGTGGAATCTTAACACTGTAACGTGTGTTTTGTTACATTTAGTTTAGGATTGTAAATGCCATTTTAGCTATATTTTTGTATTAATTAATTTTAAGTCTTATTTCTATAGGAAATGGAGCTTAAAGCACTGCTTGAAGCAATAAGTGACTGAGCCCATTGTTCAGATGCCGTTTAGACGTCCATTGCAGTAGTAAGATTCAAAAACTAGATAAGTGCACTTGAACCCATCGGTCAGACGCCGTTCGGATGACGATCGAGCTACAGAGAGGTAATTATGGACCTGTAATGGGAGTTCGCACGCTGTTCGGACGTTGAAGATTGGCCGTTCGGACGCCGTTCGAACGTCTCGCGAAGGAATTATAGGGGAGAAGATCTCACCATTCAGACGACCAAAATTGAACTAAAATCATCGTTCGGACAACGACCTCAGTCCTGCTTCAAAATTTGTTGTTTCCTGTGAGGATTAGGATTCTAGCTTAAGTATATATATTTGTTCTTATCCCCAAGAGAAGGGGTTCGACTTTGAGAGTATTGTTGAGGGTTTTTCATAGGTTCTAGTTTAGATTAACATAGATTCAATTTCTTTTTGCAATCATTGTAACTATAATACAATAAAAATCAATCTCAATTCAAGTTCTTGTTTGTTTTTCATATTAGCTCTAGATTTTAATTATTGTGCCTATTACTTCAAGTTTTTCTATATATGGAGATGAGTAGCTAAATCCCTTCATCTCAGGATCAAGAGTGAAGATCAATTGATGATCTTGGATGAACGAATGAGGTACGTTCTTGGTTTCAAAGTTAAATTTTCTAGGTATTCTTTCTTTTTCTTCTTCGTTCTAGAAACTTTCAAAAACCTGGATGCTTGATTATGTTTGGTAACATTTATGCGTGAATCTATATTTAGTATATACGCTGCGTGAACCGATGGTACTCATCCTTGACTCTAACAACCTGATTTATTCTAGAAGTTGAAACCTTAAAGAACCCTTATTTTTATCATTAAATCTTCGGAATTCGAGACTCGTGGAGTAGTTAAAGGAATTTGGTTATCAAATTATCTCTTTTGGAATTCCAAGAGAAGCAATTGATTGGATCAACTAGCCCCAGGACTTTTCTTTATTATTTTAAAACCCAAATCTTTTTAAGCTAGTCATTTTCGTTCTTGAGTTAGTTTAGATAGACAAACCTTTCCAAAATAATCAAATTCTTATTTTCTTTTTAGGAGCAAGTCGTTAGGGTTTTTGTGAGCGATTGAGAGGATTGTCTTAGTTCGCGTGGTTTTGTGTAACCTACTTCCCTGTGGATCGATCTCAGACTTTCGAATATATACTACTTCACAACTGCACACTGGCAGATATCAATCGCACTGTTTCAGAGTGATCATCTGTCAACAAGTTGATCAATGATTTTTCTTCAAATTTGGGCAGCGAGATACCAAGAACAAAGTACTTTTCTTCATCATGCCAATCTATATAAACCTTTTTCAAGTCCTTAATGGCCTTATTTTCAAGTGTCAGCCTGACATCATCAATCGTGGGCGTGTCCTCGTGGAGTTCCATCATCTGAACTTTTTTATTATACTTCAAAGTGTAATCTAAAGTCCCTAAATAGCTATTTTTAGTCTAACTAGGTTGTATATATGCCTCATTTTAGTATAATAATTGTTCTAATAAGTGTTTGTGGGTATTTTGCAGGTTTGGAGTGAAGAAATCGTGGATTTAGAGCAAAAAGAGCTGAAAAATGTCTGGACTGTACTTACGGTTGGTCTCACCGTACATACAGTGGTCTCACCGTACCTACGGTAAGTTCCACTGTACGTACGCCTACAAAGGATTTCCCAACTTCAGAAAGCCTGAACTAGTGCAAGGCTGACCGTACATACGGTATACTCACCGTATGTACGGTACCGACGTCCCCTGTGTGATTTTCACTGCCATATCTCTGGGAAATGACAAGATTTTTTGTATCTATCGCCATTTTAGATTAGATTGGCAGTTAGTACGAATTCTAGAGAGCAAAAGTTAGTTTCCTTTGTATTTTCCTCCATTTTCTTCCATTTTCCTTGTAAGCTAACATCAATTTCTTCTCCAATTAATGCAAGATCTCCATTTCTTCATACTTTCTATCATGGAATCAAGGAGCTAAACATCTCTTGGATGTAATTGTGGAGATCTACCAAGGATCTTCAATGGCTTCAAAGGAGGTAAAAAGAACTTCAATGATCTATCTTATGTTTTTCTCTAAATTCATTTCAATTGATTTGTAGATCCATAGAACAGTTTGATTCATAATCTATGCATGTAATTGCTATGCACAACTAACTAATTGGTATAGGAATTGCATAATTGATGGTTTGTCTCCATGATTCCTACAATTGAACATCAATCTACACTCAATTGAACATGAATTCGAGTTTCTATGGTCGAAGACTTCCAAGTCAAGGATCCATGGAGTGAGCCTTGACTTGAGTTATACAAATCTCCATTAAAGACCTATTAGAGAATTGGTGGATTGAAACAATTACATCCAAGCTTTTCATTAATTGTCTTTAAATTTAGTTAGATTTGCTCTTAATATATAGTTTAATTAGTTCAATTTGTTAGTTAAAATCCTCTCACCACCAACATATTTTTGGTCTTCTTTTGAAGTTAGATTCAATTTACTTAAGTGACTTTCTAATTCGAACCAATTGCTGGTTGTTTGTTTATATAACGCCTATATTTGGCTTAATCCTTTGGGAGAAAGATACCGGACACCATCGGATTATACTTCAATCACACAGTCATTTTCTTGCGGGGAAGCTCAAGTCTATATCATTTTTCAAAGCGATTCAAGTTTTGGGACCATTGCCGGGGATCAAAAGCATAAGGTGAACACCACCAAGTTTAGGATTGGAGAAGCACTTGGTGAATTGCATATAAAAAATAAAAAATAAAAATAGCAAATAAAGGAGAAAAAGAAAACTAAATAGAACAGCAAAATTACAAACGGGTGGGATTTGATCACTCACCCTCGACGGAAGCATCTATGACTTCGGGCCTTGGTAATCTCTTTCTCCCTTAATGTACTTAGATTTTTTGTTTTTCTTTGGTTAGTTTATTTTGTTTGAATTAAATTTAGTCGCATTCCATTTTGCTAGGACTCCTTGGGAGGAGGCATTTAGTGGAGGTAGGATAGTGTGCTTAATTTGCAAATCGGTGGTATTGCTTTACATAAGGAGATTGGATGATCGGTTAGAGAACAAGAGAAAAAGCCGTTGTCCTGTAATACATGTTTGTGTATGATGTTTTGTATGACCTAGACGGTCTATTATTTGTTGCATTCATCTTCACATGCCATATTTCACTAGAGACATTCATCACCGACTTGTGAGGTTTGAAAGTGCAAGTAGTTTATCATCACACACACCGGGACTTCCATTAGTTGACCTAGGTTTTCTTCTAATAGTAAACATGAATGATCAAGGTTTACCCAACATCTTCCCTCCAAATCTTGATGTCGCACTGTCGCGCCCAGATTTTTCGCACTCGAGGAATACTCCCACAAGCGGGAAAAATGCTATACTCTCTCGTTAGAACTCACCCTCCTGAAAGAATGAGTGTGACTAGGTTTAAATTGGAAATTGATTTGAACAAAGGGCTTTTGAAAAAGATTCGGAGTCGCCACCTAACTTGATTAAGGTGAGTTAAGTCACCTAAAAACTAAGCATAATCCGAAGACTACACTTAGCGTTTTTGAAAATACCACCTCAAGAGAGGGTTTTCAGGAAAACAAGTTGTTTGGCAACCTTTGGAAAATATTTGGCCCTTTTTGAAAAATAACTCCTTTTTGGTCTTTGAAAACAGTGATCTAGGTTCGGAGGTTGGTTACGTGTAGGGAAGACGCACTAAGCCATCACCCTACCCCGCCCTTTCGGTACCTACATGTCAATCTACCCTAGATTCACCTATGAGAGTCTTTAATTAACATATGTTCAACCCTATTCACTTTGAAAAAGAACGTTTGAAAAAGACATGATGCATGATATGCTAATGCTAGAAAAGAGAATTGAAAAACAGATTTGGAAAGAAATTGATTTGATTTGAAAAGAGATTTGAAGAGATAGAATTGAAATTGAAAAGTTTGAAAAATAGATTAGAGATTTGGAAATAGAAATTTGAAATTGAAAGTTTGAAAATAGATTGGAGATTTGAAAAGGTTATGGAATTTGAGATTTGGAAAATGTTGTGGAATTTGAAATTTGAAAGAAATTGTGGTGGAATTTGAGATTTGAAAAATGTTGTGACCGCACCCATAGGGTTGCCTACGTATCTCTTTGGGGGAATCAAGTCAATCGTAGTTCAAACCAGAGTCCGATTGAAAATAAAAGGTTGGATTGGAAGAAAGAGATTGAATTGAAAATTGGATTTGATTTGAAATTGGAAGAGGAGATTGGAAATTGAAATTGAGAAGATTGGACTTGCTTTGGAAAGATTGATTTTGGAAAGACTTGGTTTTAGGAAACCTAGACTTAGGAAAGATTTGACTTGACTTGGAAGGTTTAGGAAATTAGGAAAGATAGGATTTAGGTAATGTTTGAAAAGGAAAAGGTCCGATTTAGGAAAGTTTCGAATTAGGAAAGTTTCATTTTTGGAAAGTTCCGAATTAAGAAAGTTTTGAATTAGGAAAGTGTTCAAATTAGGAAAGTTTTGAATTAAGAAGGTTTCAACTTAGAAAAGTTTTGAATTAGGAAAGTTTCAACTTAGGAAAGTTTTGAATTTGGAATTTTTTGAAATAGGGAAGTTTTGAAAATTGGAAAGTTTTGAATTTAGAAAATGTTTGAATTAAGAAAGTTTCAACTTAAGAAAGTCTTGAATTAAGAAAGTTTTGAGTTTAGAAAAGTTTTAGATTTGAAAAGATTTTGAAATTTTGGAAAGTTTAGAATTTGGAAAGTTTGGAAGTTTAGAAATATTTAACTTAAGAAAGTTTTGAATTTAGAAAGTTTTGAATTTGGAAAGATTTGAAATTTAGAAAGTTTAAGATTTAGAAAGTTTTAGAGTTTGAATTTTAGAAAATCTTGAAATTAGGAAATGTTTGAATTTAGGAAAAGTTTAAAAACTTAGGTTTGAAAAGTTAAGATTTGAAAAGAAGGTAGAATTAGGAAAGGGTTAAATTAGGAAAGATTTGAAAGTTGAGTTTTAAAAAAACATTTGGAAGTTTTAGGAAACTTATGGTTTAGGAAGGAATTGAATTAAGAAAGGTTTGGATCAGGAAGGGATTGGATTTGGTTTCTAAAAGAAAAGATTTGATTTTGTTTCCAAAAACGGAGGACGGGATCTAGTTTCCTAAACAGGGAGATTGGATTTGGTTTCCTAAAGAGAAGATTTGATTTGACAAGAATTTGGAAAGGGGATGTTCTAGAAACTCTAAGATTTGAAAGGCTATAGTTTCAACATAGAAAACAGGTTTTGGAAACATGTATAGTTTGGATGTAAAAACAAGAGGTTTTGAAAACCTAGGTTTGGGGCAAAGTTTGAAAATCATGTTTTTGGAAAGAAAATTAGGGTTTCCTAATTGTGGGTTCTAGGGCTTGACTTGGGCTCTAAGGAAAAAGATTTTTGGAAAGTGCGTTTTTGGAAACGAAGGTTTTTAAAAGGGAATCCTAGAGAGGAGTTTTTTGGAAGGGAGATTTTGGAAAGATAGTTTTTGGAAAGATTTTTGGAGAGAGTTTTTCTAGGAAAGAGACCTAGGGAAAGTTTTTGGAAAGCGGACTTTGAAGAGAGCATTTTGGAAAGGAGTTGAAAAAGGAGGTTTTGAAAAATAGATTTTTGGAAAGAGTTTTTTAAAACAATTTTGGAAAGAAGAATTTTCGGGAAGTATGTTGAAAAAGAGATTTTTAGGAAGAGATTTTTGAAAAGAGAACTTTTTGGAAAGTATGAAAACGTCTCACTTTTCTAAAGCGATTCTAGCCATAAGAGGCCTAGAACTACTTTAAGAAAGTGATTTTGAAAACAACGAGGGTTGAAAATATGGGCCATGTTGGTCACTTTAAATGTAACACTTTCCTAAAGCAACCCTAGCCATGGAAAGGCTAGAATCACCCTAGGATTATGGTTTTGAAAACAAGTTTTTGAAAAAGAGATTTTGATGCAATTTTGAAAAAAAATTTTGAAAACAACTTTGAAAACGACTTTGGGAAGATGCAAGACCATGATATGCACAATGCAATTTTGGGGTCATGAACATACAAGGTTAAGGCTTCACCACATAATCAAGGGGGGCCGGACCCACGTGGTCTTTGGTTAGACTAGAAGAAAGCCCCCGACACGGTGATTCTCCAATAGCCCAATCCTACACATGGACTGGGAATCCCCTTATTTCAAGCATGCAAAGAAAGGGGGGGAAAGAGATGGGGGATTAAAATAGAGAAAACCCAAGTGGGTTGGAGAGAGAAGAGAGAGTGGGGCAGTGCGGAAATTTAAATAGAAAACCTACCGTATGTCTTGCTTATTTTGCCCGCCTTGCTTGTCTTCGATCTTCGATCTTCGTCTTGATCTTCATCTTCAATCTTCAAGAGTTGTCTTCAAGCTTTAGATTACAGCTCTTCAAGTCTTCAAAGGAGGGTTGAAGGCTAGTGTATGGGGGTGTATAGGAGCGTATAGGAGGCTAGGGTTTGGAAAACCTAAGGAGGCTAGGGTTTTGGAGGTGCTCGAGCTCTGTATATCGAAATACATGATTTTTAGGTTGAGTTTGCAGATCTTTTAAACGCTGGAAGAGGCTCTGTATTTATAGAGGTTAGACAACACCGGCGCCTGTTACAGTGGCGCCAGGCCAAAGTTTACACTGGCGCCACTAGGAGTGGCGCTAGGCCAATTTTTAGATTGGCGCCACTACTAGTGGCACCAGCCATTTAGGAAATATTTAAGGTCAGCAAGCAACGTATCTTTGACTAGATTTGGGCGCCTCTACTAGTGACTACCATGCAATTTTTAGCCTGGCTTCACTAGTAGTGACTCTGGAAAGTCCGGGAATGATTTGAAGGAGCCGGGAATGACCTGGAAGGCCGGAAAGGAGCAGGAACACTTAAAATAGTGTCCTGGAAGTATTTGACTTGAGAAATGAGGATAAGATGAGTCAAAAAGTTTGACCAAGCCTTTAGGGGCAAAACGGGCAATCGGACCGGGAAACTGCCAGGACAGACTCAGACTGTCCCGGAAGAAGACTTGGGATTTGGAAACATTATTTAGAATATTCCCAAAGGTTTCCGGTTTGATTCCCAGAGCTGGCGTGGTCGGAAAAGGAGACCAGCCCACTAGGGGCAAAACGGTCATTTCGCACCAGGTTTGCCGGAACTGACTAACAATGATCCGGAAAGGTAAAGGGAGGTTGAGAACACTATAAAAAGTAGTCTCAGGACATTACCGGTTTGATACCCAGAGCCGGTGTGGTCGGAAAAGGTGACCGGCCCACCAAGGGCAAAACGGTCATTTCACACTGGGTTTGTCGGAACTGATTCGGAATGATCCGGAAAGGTAAAGGAAGGTTGAGAATACTATAAGAAGTAGTCTCAAAGGGTTACCCGTTTGATACCCAGAGTCGGTGTGGTTCCCTGGGCATTCGGATGCCTAGGGGCAAAATGGTCATCTTGATCGGAAAGTCTCGGAAAAGGTCCAAAGGGCAGTTTGGTCATTTTTCACCGGATTGGGCTAATAGACACTGGTGATGACCTGGGTTTTGAGTGTTTCCGCCACTTTGACGGCAGTCGTCGTGACACAGGAGTTTGTTGGCAATTCCCTATATAGACCTATTTGTGAGTATTTCCGCTACTCTAACGGTTTTGTGAGTAGTTTCGCTACTCGGACCGTCTCGAGGAATAAACTGTCTCAAGAGAGGGATTGGAAAGGGGACTTACCATCTTCAAAAAGACGTGCCTGATTTGGAACCATCTCGAGGAATAAACTATCTCGAGAGAGGGGTTGGAAAGGGGACTTATCATCTCCGAGGAGACGTGCCTGGAGTGGAACCGTCTCGAGGAATAAACTGTCTCGAGAGAGGGGTTGGAAAGGGGACTTATCGTCTTCGAAAAGACGTGCTTGGATTGGAACCGTCTCAAGGAATAAACTGTCTTGAGAGAGGGGTTGGAAAGGGGACTTATCGTCTCCGAGGAGACGTGCCTGGGTTGGAACCGTCTCGAGGAATAAACTGTCTCGAGAGTGGGATTGGAATCGAAAAGGAAAGGACAATGCCCCTAAGGGCATTTTGGTCATTTTGCCTCTATTTGGGCCTGGTGGGCCTGCGAGGCGATGGACAAACGGGATTTGGACTTTGAAAGTTGGTTTCAATAGGAATATGCCCCCAATGACTTGAAAACAAGTCCGAACGGAGTGTAGACTGCCGAGCGGTCAAAAATGGGGTGCTTACACGCACCAAATGCACCTAATCCACAACTCCACCCTAATCTATAACTTCAACCCATTCCACCAGGAGTAGATCTTAATGTAGGGGGTGTTGATGATATGCAGAGAGGAAGCCACCATAGCGACATGGCAACCCCCTATCAAAGAACCTTATGGGACTACTTAAATCCTCTATGTCAAGCACCAACTTTATGCCTAGTATTCCCGCCACATTACACTTCACTTAACATTTGGACGGGAAGCATACAAATGCTCCCTCAATTTCATGGAATAGACTCTGAACAATCATATGGTTTTATTAAGGAATTTGAGGATGCATGCTCACTTATCATGGAAAATTCTTACTTGAAAGAGATTTTCTTGTTAAAACTCTTCCTTTTTTATTTGAAAGACAAGGCCAAACTTTGGTTCAATTCTTTGAGGCCTATGTCTATTCATTCATGGGTTGTACTCCAAGGAGAGTTTTTAAAGAAGTTTTTTCTCGAGAACCGAACGGAAAGCATCCAAAGGCAAATTTTTCAATTTTCCCCTATGATGGGGGAAACATTCTTTCAATGTTGGGAGAGGTTTAAGGACCTCTTAAATACATGCCCTCATCATGGTTTTACCAATTGGCACATCATCAACACTTTTTACTCATCTCTAAGCCCTCAACTTAAGCACTTGATTTAGTCAATGTGTACTGGGACGTTCTTTGATAAAAAAACCCCATGAAGCCTATGAATACTTTGACACCTTAGCAAACAAGGCTAGGGGTTTGGCACTTACTGGGACTCAAAATCTCGAGGGTCGTTCCATTCAATAAGGGGTAGGGCAATACCAATTAAAAGAGGTTGATGATGTTAATGCGAGAGTGACCACTTTAACAAAGAAACTAGAGGCTCTAGAAGGGAAGAAGGTATTAGCGGTCGATAGTGAGGTGAGGAAAGGGACTTGTTGCATAGTGTGTGACACCACTAACCATAACACATCTTCATATCCAATCATTTCAGAAGTGAAAAAGCTTTACATGGCCAAGTCAACGTGATTGGCCAATTCCAAAGAGGAGGGGGCAACCCTTACTCTAACACTTACAATTTGGGATGGTGGGATCACCCTATTTTTGGGTGGAGGAATGAGAGGAGTTCAAACTCTCAACCTTACCAAGGTGGGTATCAAAACCCTTAACACTGTTCCACACCTTTTCCTCCATTCCAAACACCTCAACCTCAAGCTTACCAACCCCAACCCATGACACAACTTCTAAATCAACCCAAAACGTATCAACCTCCTCATAGGAAGCCTATGGAAGATAATTTTTATCAATTATCCAATGACATGAGAGGGGTTAACACAAGGGTAGATAAGCAATATAAGATGTTAGACCAATATACTAGCATGCTTGAGGACATACGAAAGCAAATTTCTACATTGTCACAAGCTTTGATTCAAAACGTCCCAGGGAGATTCTCGGCTCAACCTCAACCCAATCCGATGGTTAGCCAAGTACACAACACTAACGATGGCATGGACCCTTAAACAAGTCATGAACAAGTACAAGCCATCACCACTCTTAGAAGCAGTAGAGTCATTGACAAAACTATCCTCTTAAAGGATGTAGCTTTTAAACCATGTGTTGACCAAGAGGGGAAAGGAAAAGAAAAGGAGGTTGAGGAAAAGGAAGAATCAAGAGAGGAGGGAAAGAGTGATAAGCACCAAGAGAAAAAGGAGTCTGTTGTTATTCCTTTTGATACTTTAAGTGAGACCACTAGGGATAAGAGGAAGGATACCTTGAAGCATGCACCTTTTCCTTAAAGGTTGACCAAACCAAAGAATGAACTTTTGAATGCCGAAATTTATGAAGTGTTCAAGCAAGTTAAAGTCAACATCCTTATTCTTGATGCCATTAAGCAAATTCCATTATACGCCAAGTTCGTAAAGGACTTATATACTTTTAAGAGAAAGTTACATGTTAAGGAGACGGCTATAATGAATGAGAATCAAACTACAATCTTGCAATGCAAAACCGTTCCAAAATTCAAGGACCTCGGATGTCCTACCATCTCTTACACCATTGGGAACACTAGGATAGATCGAGTCTTATTGGATTTAGGGTCTAGTGTTAATCTTCTCCCATTTTCAATATATAAGGAACTTGGTTTAGAAGAATTGCAATCTACCCGTGTGACTTTATAACTACCAGATCGGTCTATAAAGGTTCCTAGGGGTATCATTGAAGATGTGCTCATCCAAATTGATAACTTCTATTTCCCCGTTAATTTCATAGTGTTAGATACTCAACCTGTGGAGAATTGTATAGCTCACAACCAAATTCCCATCATTCTAGGGCGACCTTTCCTAGCTACTTCTAATACTGTCATCCATCGTAGGAATGGGTTAGTGAAGCTTTCGTTTGGCGACACCACTTTTGAATTGAATATTTTTTCGGTTGCCAAACAACCGGGTGAATGTGAGGATATCCGGGAGGTTGACATCATTGAGACAATAGTGCAAGACCACTTTAAGAATGAGTTCTTTGAGGACTCTTTGGAAAAAGCTTTATTGAGGAGTGAGCCTCATGAAGCTTTGGATTTGCATGTTAAGGCTTTAGGAGAAGTTTCTTCCTTAGGTCATGAGAGTGCCTAATGTATGCATGTGGGTCAATGGATCCCTTCTTTTGAAGCTCTCCAACGTAGTCATATAAAGCCAATTCCATCAGAGGTAAGGTCTCCCATTCCTGAGACGAAACCATTACCGACCCCTTTGAAGTATGCATTTTTGGGTGATGGTGAGTCCTATCTCGTTGTCATTTCCTCCACCCTATCTTTAAGCCAAGAGGAAGGCTTGATAGCCTTGCTTAAACACCATAGGAAATTTCTTGATGCGGGTATTATCTACTCCATTTCCGACTCTAGGTGGATAAGTCCTACCCAAGTGGTGTCGCGTCCAGATTTTTTGCACTCAAGGAATACACACACAAGTGGAAAAAATACTGTACTCTCTCGTTAGAATTCATCCTCCTAGAACAATGAGTGCGACTAGGTTTGAATTAAAAATTGATTTGAATAAAGGGCTTTTGGAAAACAATTTGAAGTCGATATCTAACTTGATTAAGGTGAGTTGGGTCACCTAAAAACTAACCACAATCCAAGTATTACAGTTAGGGTTTTTGAAAAAGGTTTTGGAAAACTTCCTCAAGAGAGGGATTTTAAGAAAAAGGGTTATTTGGCAATCTTTGAAAATATTTAAGCCTTTTTTTGAAAATAACTCCATTTGGTCTTTGAAAACAGTGATTCTAGGTTCGGATGTCAGTTACGTGTAGGGAAGACACACTAAGCCATCACCCTACTCTGCCATTGCAGTACCTACATGTCTATTCACCCTAGGTTCACTCATTAGAGTCTTCGATTAATAAATATCCAAAACTATCCACTTTAGAAAAGAATTTTGAAAAGATCTTTGACATGACGCATGATATGCAAGTGCAAGAATAAGACTTAATTTTGAAAATAGATTTAAAAAGAACTTGATTTGATTTTGAAAGAAGAATTACGTAGAAATTTGAAAATAGATTTTTGAAATCGAAAGTTTGAAAATAGTTATGAAAATAAAAGCTTGAAAAAGGTTATAGAATTTGAGATTTGAAAAAAGTTATGACTGCACCCATGAGGGTTGCCTACGTATCCCTTTTAAGGAATCAGTTTAGCCGTAGTTCGGACAAGAGTCCAATTGAAAATAGAAGATTTGACTAGAAAAAGAGTTGGAGTTGGAATTTGGATTGGAAGATTAGGAAATTTGAACTTTGATTGGAAGATTTGAAAATATTGGTTTTGGAAAGCTTCGTTTTAGGAAACCTAGACTTAAGAAAGATGTAACTTAGGAAAGATTTGAGGTTTAAGAAAGATTGGACTTGACTTGGAAGAGTTTAAGAAAAGATTTGACTCATATGTTGGACTTGGAAGATTAGAGAAGAAAAATTGGATTTAGAAAAGGTTCAAATTAGGAAAGTTTCAAAATAGGAAAATTCCGTTTTAGGAAAATTTAAAATTAGGAAAGTTTTGAAACTGGAATGTTTGAAATAGGAAAGTTTCCTTTTTCAAAAAAGAGTTGATTTTTCAAAAGATTTGAATTAGAAGAAGTTTGATTTAAGAAAGATTTGAAATTTGAAAAGTTTTAACTTAAGAAAGTTTCGAATTTAGAAAGTTTTGACTTAAGAAAGTTTTGGATTTGGAAAGATTTGAAATTTAGAAAGTTTAGAATTTTAGAAAGATTCGAAATTTGAGTTTTAGAAATACTTGAAATTAAGAAAGGTTTGAGTTTAAGAAAGATTGAAGAATTTTAGATTTGGAAAATTGAAATTAGGAAAAGTATGGAATTAGGAAAGGTTGGAATTAGGAGAGATTAAGAAGCTTAAAATTTAAGGAAAGATTTGAAAGTTTAAGTTTTGAAAACTTAATGTTTAGGAAGGTATGAGATTAGGAAGGATTGGGATTAGGAAAGATTGGGATTCCTATTTCCTAAAACAAAAGATTGAATTTTGTTTCTAAGAAAGAGATGATTTGACTTTGTTTCCAAAAGGGAGGATTAGATCTAGTTTCCTAAATGAGGAGATTGGACATGATTTCCTAAAATGGAGGATTTGATTTGACATGGAATTGGAAAGATGAAGTTTCGGAAATCCTAGATTTTAGGATAGAAAATAGAATTTGGAAATATATGATTTTGATGTAAAAAAATAGGATTTGGAAACCTAAAGTTTGAGGCCAAAATAGGAAATTGAAAATTATGTTTTTGGAAAGAAAATTAGGGTTTCCTAACCATGGCTCTAGGGTTTAACTTAAACTCTAAGAAAAGAGATTTCGGAAAGTAGAACTTTTGAAAAGAAAGTTTTTTGGAAGTAGATCTTAGAAAAGAGTTTTTTAGAAAGTAAGCTTGAAAAGAGAGTTTTTGGAAAGGAATTTTTGAAAAGAGTTTTTACGGAGGAAACTTAAAGAGCGTTTTTAGAAAGTGAATTTTAAAGAGAGCTTTTTGGAAAGGAGTTTAGAAAGAGTTTTTAGGAAAGTTAGTTTTTTAAGGGAGTTTTTAAAAAACAATTTTTAAGAAGCAATTTTGGAAAGGAGATTGGAGAAAGTTTTTAGAAAGTATGTTGGAGAAGAGGTTTTGAAGGAGATTTTAAAAGAGGTTTTGGAAAACAATTTTGAAAAGCAATTTGGAAAGGGATAGACTTTCGCAAGCCTCTAAAAATATCTCACTTTCCTAAAACGATTCTAACCATAAGAAGGTTAGAACCATTCTAGGATTGTGGTTTTTGAAAACAACAAGAATTTAAAAATATGAACCACATTGGTCACTTTAAATGTAGCACTTTCCTAAAGCAATCCTAACCATAGAAAGGCTTGAATCACCTTAGGATTGTGATTTTGAAAATAAGTTTTGAAAAAGAAAACTTTAATGCAAGTTTTGAAAACGGTTTTGATGCAAATTTTGAAAACAAGATTGAAAACGGATTTTGGAAAGATGCATGATCATGATATGCACAATGCAAGTTGGGGTCGTGAACATACAAGGTTAAAGGTTTCACCACATAATCAAGGGGGTCAAACCCACGTGGTCTCCGGTTAGACTAAGAGAAAGCCCCTGACATAGTGACTTTCAATAACCGAATCCTACACATGAACCGGGAAGTCCTTTGTTTCAAGCATGCAAGAAAGGGGGGTAGAAGATGGGGGATTAAAATAGAAGAAAACTTAAGTGGGTAAGAAGAGAAAAGAAAGAGGGAAGAATTGCATAAACATAAACAAGAAGCCTACCTTGTGTCTTCTTTTATTTGCTTGGTTTTGCTCACTTTCTTTACTTCGATCTTTGCTTGGCTTTGCATCGGTCTTCAAGAGCTTGCTTTGATCTTCAAGAGTTTCGTAATTGCAACACTTTAAGTCTTCAATGGAGGTTTTGGAGGCTAGTATATGAGTGTATATGAGTGTATGTGAGTGTATAGAGGCTAAGGTTTGAAGAACTTAGAGGGAACTAGGGTTTGGAAGGACTTCGAGCTCTGTATATCAAAGAGGAGGATTTTTGGGCTCTGTATATCAAAGAGGAGGATTTTTGGGCTCTGTATATCAAAGAAGAGGATTTTTGGACTGAGTTTGTGGACCATGTTCACGCTGGAAAAGGCTCTATATTTATAGACAAATGATTGACCTGGTGCTTGTTACAATGGCATCAAGCCAAATTTTGGCTTAGTGCCACTACTAGTGGTGCCAGCCACTTAGGAAAGTTTTAAGGTCAGCTAGCAACGTATTTTCAGAAGATTTGGACTTCTGTACTAGTGACTACCATACAATTTTTAGCCTAGCTTCACTAAGAGTGACTCCGGAAGGTTCGAAAATGATTTAAAGGGCCGAGAATGGCCCGGAAGGCCAAAAAGGGATAGGAACCCTTAGAATAGTTTCCCAGGGGTAGTAGACTTGAAAAATAATGTCAGAATGTGTCGAAAGGGTTGGCCAAGCCATTAGGGGTAAAACGGTTAATCGGGCCAAAAAGCTGCTGGGATGAACTTGGAATGTCCCGAAAGAAGACTCGAGAATTGGAAACATCACATAGAATATCCCAGGAGATTATCGGGTTGATACCCAAAGTCGGTGTGGTTGGAAGAGGCAACCGGCCCACTAGGGGCAAAACAGTCATTTTGCATCAGGTTTGTCGGAACTGATTCGGAATGATCTGGAAAGGTATCAAAAGGTCAGGGATACTATCAAAAGCATCCCCGGGAGGTTACCGGTTTGATACCCAGAGCCGATGTGGTTCCCAGAGCACTCGGATGCCTAGGGGCAAAATGGTTATTTTGATTAGAGAGTCTCGGAATTGGCCCAAAACTGACTGGAAGGCACCTAATCATGCCGAATTGTCTTTAGGGCAATCTTAGGAAGATGGACTTACCGTTCTGAGGACTTAGTTATTTTCTCAAGAAACGTGCTGAAAAATAGCCCTAGGGGCAGTTTGGTCATTTTTCACTGAAGTGGGCTAGCAGGCACTAGTGTTGACCTAGGTTTTGAATATTTCCGTCACTCTGACGGCGGTCCTATGACACAGAGGCTTGTTGGCAATTTCCTATATCGACATGTTTGCGAGTGTTTCCGCTACTCTAACGGTTGCGATGTTTACTAGTATTTTCGTTACTCTAACGGATCGCGATCATTCCAAAGACTACTGATCTTGGGAAGCTTCTAAGCGCACTTATCGCCTGAGAAATCAACTTTCTAGAAAGGCGTGCTGAATAATGGACATTTCTTCATTGGCTGGCTAGTAGGCGCCAAAGGTGAACCATTCTATCATCTCGGGGACTTGGGGTCTCGTCCCAGTCGATGGGTTTAAAGGGTCTTATCATTCCAAAGAGTACTCTTGAAAATGTGCCGGACAGGATGGACTTACTACCTTGAGGAATCAACCTTTTTGAAAGATGTGCTGAATTTAATTGGAATTGGAATTGGAATTGGAAGTGGACTTGAAATTGGATTTGAGATTAAAATGGGGACTTACTATCTTCGAAAAGACATGCCTACTGGAATTGGACCGAACAATGCCCTAAGGGCACTTTGGTCATTTTGCCTCTATTTGGGCCCAATGGGCCCGTGAAGTGATCAATTGACGAGATTATATCTAGAAAACTAGTTTGAACTAGAATATGTCCATATTGACTTGAATACAAGTCTAGACAGACTGGAGACTACCGAGTGGGCAAAAATGGGGTGCTTACAAATGGTACCTAGGAAATCAGGTGTCATGGTAGTTAGAAATGATAAGAATGAATTGGTGCCCACTCGTATCCAAATCAAATGGCGAATGTATATCGATTACCATCGCCTCAATGCCATGACCCGAAAGGACCACTTTCCCTTGCCATTTCTTAACCAAGTTTAGAGTGAGTATCCAGAAAAGTTTTCTATTACTTTCTTGATGGCTATTCCGGTTACAACCAAATTGAGATTGCATTAGAGGATCAATTCATAACTACCTTTACATTTCCATTTGGTACTTATGCATACCGCCGCATGCCTTTTGGCTTGTGCAATGTGCCGGCCACATTTCAAATGTGTATGATGAGCATCTTTAGTGACATGGTAGAGCATATTATAGAAGTGTTCATGGATGATTTCTCAGTGTATGGAGACACCTTTGAGGGATGTCTTGAGAATTTAGGAAAGGTGTTAGAGCGATGTGAGGAGATTAACCTCATCCTTAAATGGGAAAAATGTCATTTCATGGTTACTAGTGGAATTATGCTATATCACATCGTGTTTTCTAAGGGGATAGAGGTTGACAAGGCCAAAATTGAATTAATCTAAAAACTACCTCCTCCCATTTATGTGAAAGATGTGCGATTATTTCTTGGGCATGCCGGTTTCTACCGGCATTTTATTGAGGGATTTAGTGCAATTGCTAGGCCAATATGTCAACTTTTGTCACTTAATGTGCCATTTGAGTGGACCCTAACGTGTCAACAAGCTTTTGACATTTTAAAATGGTTATTGATATCTGCCCCAACCTTGTGTGCACCTGATTGGTCTCACCCCTTTGAGCTTATGTGCGACGCTAGTGACTACGCCGTGGAGGCAGTTTTGGGACAAAGAATTGACAAGAAGCCTCATGTCATATATTATGCCTTTAAAACCCCCAATGATGCCCAAATCAATTACACTACAATTGAAAAGGAACTTCTCGCAGTAGTTTTTACATTGGATAAATTCGTTCTTACTTGATAGGGTCACTAGTTATCATTTACACCGATCATATGGCCCTTAAGTATCTTCTCACCAAACCCGATGCAAAACCCCGTCTCATTCAGTGGATCTTATTGCTTCAAGAATTTCACATTGAAATGTAAGATAAAAAAAAAAAAAAAAAGGGATAGAAAATGTAGTAACAGATCATTTGTCCTGGCTCCCCCTTTATGGAAGAGCCACCGACTCCACCCCTATCAATGAACATTTTACGGATGAGCAAATCTTGTATGTGCATGCTTTGGAGAAAGTTCCTCCCCCTTGGTTTACCAATATTGCAAACTATCTTCTGACCGGTGAGGTTCCATCTCATTGGTCGTCCATTGATAAACGCAAGTTCTTTTGAAATGTGCATTATTTTTCTTAGGATGATCCTCACCTCTTTAAATATTGCTCGGATCAAATTATCTGGTGTTGTGTGCCTAATCATGAGTTCCAACAAGTCATGGAGTTTTGCCACTCCCAAGCTTGTGGAGGACACTTTTCCTCCAAAAAAACCACCGCTAAGATTCTTCAATGTGGCCTTTATTGGCCAATCATGTTTAAGGATGTTTATGCATTTTGTCTTGCATGTGATAGGTGCCAACGTTTATAAACTCTTACTAAGCGTCACATGATGCCTCTTCAGGCCATTACCATCTTGGAAATATTTGATTGTTGGGAATTGACTTCAGGGGACCCTTCACTAACTCTTTTGGCTACCTTTACATCTTAGTGGCAGTGGACTATGTTTCAAAATGGGTGAAAGCCATTGCCTCCTGGAACAATGACCACCAAGTGGTGGTCCATTTTTTGAAAGAGAACATCTTCTCAAGATATGGCATGCCCCGAGCCATCATTAGTGATGGTGGCTCACGCTTTTGTAATAGACCCTTTGCATTCTTACTAAAGAAGTATGGTGTGGTTCATAAGGTTGGCCTACCTTACCATCTTTAAACCCAAGGGCAAGTCGAGTTAGCCAATAGGGAGATCAAGAGAATCCTTGAAAAAACTGTCCACCCCAATAGGAAGGATTGGTCCCTTAGGTTAACTGACGCATTGTGGGCTTACCACACGAGTTACAAGACCGTGCTTGGTGCATCACCATGTAGGCTTATTTATGGAGAGGCTTGCCACCTCCCGGTGGAAATTGGACATAAAGCCTATTGGGCCATCTGGCAATGTAATGAGGACTTTGATACCGCGAGAGCCCACTGGAAGCTTCAATTGAATGAACTTGATGAACTCCGTAATGATGCATTCGAAAATACTAAAATTGCTAAGGCCCGCATGAAGAAATTTCATGACCAACACATTCTTCACAAATCCTTTAAGATTGGTCAAAAGGTTCTTCTTTGTGATTCACGCCTTCATTTGTTTCCGGGCAAGTTACAGAGTAAGTGGGTGGGTCCTTACCTTGCTACTGATATTTCTTCCCATGTTGCTATAGAAGTGAAGAACCTCACTAATGGGTCAACTTTCAAGGTGCATGGCCAAAGGTTGAAGCTATATTTTGAGACTTTTAGGGAGACTTAGATTGTGTGGATCTTATTGATCCACCCTCTTTTGATTGATGATGGCCTATGCTCTAGTCTTTTAGGAGTAGGAATAGTTTAGGTTAGCTTTCTTCTTTCTTCCTTAGGTTTTTTTTTTTTTTTTTTTTTTGTGATTGATTTTATTTTATCTTTCCTTCGTTCTTAGTTTTGGTTGATTTCATTTAGCTAGGAGTAGATTTTTGCTATTTATAGTATTCTAGTTTAGCTTTTGAGTGAGGTTACTCTTGTAGTTAGCTCTTTTTCCATTTTTGGGTTTAGTTAGGAGTAGCTAGTTTGTTTTGGTGGGCTTATTCAATTGCTTCTTGGGAGTCACATGCTCTTGATTTTGTGCAGGGAATTCCAACCACTTGATAGTTTCATATCACTCAATTAATTCTCTTACATGTGATACCTTAAGCTTTTAAGAGGGGGCTCCCAGCCATAGTTTTTATGCTTCACTTCTCTCCCTACATTGCCACATTGTTGCATTGGTTTTCCTTTTGGCATTCCTTCCCTTCCATGGCATCTAAGGAGACTTCTAAGGCAAACGAGAGTGTTTCTTGAGTCCTAAGTTCTGATGAGTTGGAGGATCCGGACTATGCCTCATTCTTGTGGGCCTACACTTGCACTTCATTGTCCCGGCTTCCAGCGGATGATGCCGTCATTGTAGCTTGCTTAGTGGCCTCTTGTCTACTTGACAAGTCATCTCCATCATCTTTTGGATCAACCAAAACGGATGCTGCCGCATTTTCCGGTTCAAACACTTCTAAGAAATAGGCTCGCGTGCTCTATCGGGTGATAGTTAGCAACATAGGTTAGCTTGTTCTGGACTTCTTTTGTAGGGGTCCTTGGTTTCTCGTTTCCTTATTGTTCATGCCATCTTTGGCGTTGTATTGTTCGGTTTCGTTGTTTTAATGAAATGGTGGGTTGCATAATCACTCTCATGTTGCCTTTATTCTTCCCTTTTGTTGCTTCTTGTTATACATTGAGGACAATGCATTATTCTAGATGGGGGGTGAGGGTCGATTGTGGAGCATTCTCCTCTATTCTTGTTGTTTTAGGCCCAGTGTTTTTTCATTTTCGTGCAGAGTAGATCAATTCTATGAGCCGTGTGTTTTCCTTCTTTAGTGTATGTACGATATGTACGGTGGTCGAAGCGTACGTACGGTTTAGCTGACGTGCGTACGTTGAGATGGCATATGTTTAATAGCTGATGGTTTAGATTTCTCTCAACCGTATGTACGATACCGGCTGCCTAAGCACTCATACGTTAGCACTCCGGCACCATACGTATGCATTTATCCACCGTACGTACAGTGTCCCGGATTTTCTATATATACCCCTCATTTCAAGTTGTGATTCATTTCTAAACTGAGTCGACTCAGAGCTGACTCAGTAAGGGTGAGTGAGGGAGTGTTGTGAGCGTGCAGTGGAGCCTGCCGGATTCTAGCTATAGTCTTACTTGTTCGTGCCCGTCTTCAGTCCACCTTTAAGTATTTCTTGAGCCTTTCTTTTTCATTTCCTTGTCTTTCTTTTTAGTTTCTTTCTAGTTTAGTAGTTTAGCTAGTTCATTAGTATAGATGGCTTCGCAGACCAAGAAGGTCCACAGGATCCCTGTTGCTTTTTATGCCTCCTGATTTGTTAACGGGAAGGCCCAGCAGCCTTATGACCAGATTTTTAGTTGAAGAGGTCCAATGCAGGAGAGAGTGATGACTCTCGAGCACTTTGAGGGTGAGCCATATTTGTGAAAAGAGAAGTTTGAGGCTTGCAGTTGGCTTCAATTGGCACAGTACAGTGGTCAGCATAGGACTAGGCTGGTTGCCGAGTTGATGGCCAACATCCGATCACTTTCAAATGTTGCTAGGGATGAATGCATAGTTTCCATAGTTAGGGTTAAGACCATTACCATGACCCTAGCCACTTTTGCAAAATTCTTTGGCCTTCCTTAGGTTTATGACCCAGCTTTGAGTTAGCCCAAGCAGGGTGAGGTTGATCACGAGATGATGGTCGCCGAAATTTGCCAGCCTGATACCCAGTGGATTTCTTCTTAGATTAAGAAGAAATTCCTTACTCCTAGGTACGCCCCAATGTTTGTTTTCACTTACGGTTCGATCTATCTGTTAGGGCATCATGGAGAGGTGAGTAGGCGTAGAGGCCAGTTACTTTATGCCCGAGGACAGGTAAGACCATTGATCTTCCCCACTACATGTTTGGAGCTTTCTATAAGTCGGCAGATGCGACGAAGCCGCAGGGGGCATTACCTTTTGCAGGCATGATGACCGAGTTGATTGTGCGTGCTGGAGTAGCAGTTCCAGATGACACTCGTTTAGCTCTGGTACTTGCACCAATCACCCTGTCTACTCAGAACAGGGTTGCGGGTCAGTTGGCAGGCATTTAGAGATGGGCTGAGGCTCTTGTTCAAGCCCTGCAGCAGCAGCAGGAGGTTCCAGTGGAGGGACAGCAGCCACAGGCCGAGCTGAGCCGCAGCAGGCCCAGTCTAGTCCAGCATTACAGGCATTCGCTTAGTTGTTAGATCAGCAGAGTGCACACATCGAAAGGTAGACCATGGCCATTCAGTTGATGCAGTAGACTGTTGCAAGTCTTCAGACAGCCCATACCGAGCTCGGTTAGAGGTGTGCGACTCTAGAGACAGCTCATGCTGCATAAATCACTGCTTTATAGACATTTTTGGGCACTTAGATTACAGAGCTTTAGACCTCTCAGACCAGGTTTGAGGATGAGATTCGACAGGAGCAGACACGTCAAAGCCAGTTGTTGACTGACATTTTGGCCAAACTTTGAGAGGATGAGGAGCCCGATTTTCCTAACTTAGCTGTCGATACTACAAACCCTGCATCTTTAGGAGGGCATGATTTTCAGGATGATGATGATTTCAAACTTGGGTAGGGTAGAGTTTAGATAGCATCTCGTGTACACATTTCATTCATCGATGTATCTAAAACTCTGTGACATTTTTTATGTAGCCCATTTCAGTTCTATATGATTATATGCCTGTTTTGAGTTTATATGATATATTTCTGTCAGTGTATGTCGACCTCTTGTATACACAGGTTCTTTTTCAAATATAAGTTAATGGATAATTCATCTTTATCTATTGCATGATGGTAAGAGGTTGACGGTAATGTATGGTTTCTCTCACTATATACTTTCCATTGTTAGCATCCATTAGTGATCTATCGGTTGACCTTTCTTATTCATAGTGGATGTGATGATTCTTCGCATGAGGGACCATAGCATATCTTATGAGATTCAATTCGGGATTCATGTATGATTAGGGGTTAGCATAGGGCATGATCACAATATGATGAGCATTGTTATTCTTTGATTTCAATATGAATGCGATATGGTTGTGACTACATTATGATGAGATGATTGCAATTATGAGCACGGATCATATTTCGTAGTGTACATTGTTGACCTTTGTATCTATGACCTAATTGAGTGGAGATCATTACCTGGTAAGAGTCGAGCCTATTGCTTCATTGGAGAGATTTTTACACTTACTCGAATGAATTCTTATTGACTTCTCGCATTTACGAATGACTTCATTATACTTGTGTTTAGGTTGTTGGTCTGATATTGATTTGCATTGATTAGAACTTGCATTCTATCAAGATCTTTATACACAATACTTGCTTTGGAAATGATTTTAGGCCCCCTTTGTTCACTTTGAGCCGTCGAGTTTTTGTTGATATTTTCTTTCTCTTTGTCACCACATCTTCTCACCCTTTCTAATGCAATTCAAAATCTCATGGGAAAAGAGATGAGAAAAAAAAAAACAGAGAAGAAGTAAAAAAAAAAAATCATTAGTGGCAAGTGAAAAGTGTTCCCATTCTTTTGATTTAAAAAAAAAAAAGAAAAAAAAAGGTGTAATACGTGTGTAGAAATTGAAAGCATATGAGAAAATGAAAAAACAAAAACAAAACAAAACAAAAATGCTTGATAGATGAAGGGAGTTAACACCTCAAAGAGAGGTGAGATTGATATTATAAAAGTCGAAAGTTGGAAAAGGATAATGTCTTTTAATGAGCATTACATGCCTTGAATCACACATGTTTTGCATCTTCACACATTTCCTTTCCTTCTCACCATACCTTGATACCTCTTGGCCTTCTCTTACAAAGTCCTTGATGATCCGAAGCATGATTTTCAATTGAGGTCTTGGTGGAATGTAAGACATTATTTGCACATCATGCTTAATTGATATCTATACCATAAAGCACTATTTCATGAAGTCATGCTAAGTTGATACACTTACATTATATCGTCTTTCCTAGTTTGGTTTGCTCTTTTGTATAACTTGCACACTTACTCCTTTATTAAGAGCAGCCAAGTGAGATAAACTGTGTGTTCGATTACTCTGTGAATGTATGCCCAGAGAGTGTTTGGATTGAGGCTTTAAGGTTGTCAGTGTAAAGTGAAGCATTGTAAACTACCATGTATGATCCTAGCACACACACGCTCATGAATCTTGTCATAATATCTTCATAGACTCATCTTATTTGTATTGAAAGTAGAGATACATTGTTTTGAGTGTTGTGATATATCCTCATGCATTTCTCCTAAAATATTCTACGTCTAGGATTGTTGATTATAAGGTGATGTTTGTGGGTGTCGTCACTATAAGCCCTCATGAGACACCACTCATCCGCTAGGGCTAACCTAGGGGTTCAAAGGCTTGATGCATATGCTAAATGCATCTGGGACTCCCATGAAAATGGAGATTATCTTTTTGTATATATTTGTTTTATTTTTCACATTTTGCTAAAGACTAGCAAAAGCTAGGTGGTGGGTGGTGATTACACTCCAAAAGTGTAATCTAAAGTCCCTAAATAGCTATTGTTAGTCCAACTAGGTTGTATGTATACCTCATTTTAGTATAATAATTGTTTGTGGGTATTTTGCAGGTTTGGAGTGAAGAAATGGTGGATTTAGAGCAAAAGGAGCTGAAAAATGCATGGACCGTACGTACGGTTGGAGTCACCGTACATATGCCTGCAGAGAATTTTTCAACTTCAGAAAGCCTAGATTAGCGTAAGGCCGACCGTATGTACGGTATGCTCACCTTACGTACAGTGAACAGTACCGTATATACAGTACCAGCATCCCCTATGTGATTTTCACAGCTATATCTCCGGGAAATGATGAGATTTTTTGTATCTATCACCATTTTAGATTAGATTGGCAGTTAGTACAAATTCTAGAGAGAGAAAGTTAGTTTCCTTTGTATTTTCCTCCATTTTCCTTGTAAGCAAACATCAATTTCTTATCGAATTAATGCAAGATCTCCATTTCTTCATACTTTCTATCATGGAATCAAGTAGCTAAACATCTCTTGGATGTAAATGTGGAGATCTACCAATGATCTTCAAGGGCTTCAATGGAGGTAAAAAGTGCTTCAATGATCTATCTTATGTTTTTCTCTAAATTCATTTCAATTGATTTGTAAATTCATAGAACACTTATATTCATAATCTATGTTGGTAATTGCTATGCACAATTAACTAATTGGTATAGGAATTGCACAATTGATGGTTTGTCTCTATGATTCTTACAATTGAACATCAATCTACACTCAATTGAACATGAATTCAAGTTTCTATAGTCAAAATCTTTCGAGTCAAGAATCCATGGAGTGAGCCTTGACTTGTGTTATATAAATCTCCATTGAAGACCTAGTAGAGAATTGGTGGATTGAAGCAATTGTATCCAAGCATTTCATTAATTGTCTTTAAATCTAGTTAGATTTGCTCTTAATACGTAGTTTAATTAGTTCAATTTTGTAGTTAAAATCCTCTCACCACCAACATATTTTCGGTCTTCTTTTGAAGTTAAATTCAATTTACTTGAGTGACTTTCTAATTAGAACTAATTGTTGGTTGTTTGTTTATGTGACGCCTATATTTGGCTTGATCCTTTGGGAGAACGATACCGAACACCACCGGATTATACTTCAATCGCACACCCGTTCTCTTGCAAGGAAGCTCAAGTCTATATCATTTTTTGGAGCGATTCACCTTTCCCGTCTTTTCCTTAGTCGTGCAGGCCACCAAGAAGCACTGCTTAGCTAGTACTTGGTCCCTTCTTATCTCTCATACTCCTCCTGGAGTCGGGAAATAGATCAGCTAATGATAAGACAATAGTATGGCTTTCATGACATGCAAACACGTCCGACCTATGATTGCGTTATAAGGAGAAGGCACATTGACCACCAGGAACTCCATCTGAATAGTGATCTCCCCCGCAGTGACTGATAAAGTTAACTTTCCCATCGGCCAGACTGGGTCCGAGCTAAATCCGATTAGGGGGTTCAAAAATGCTTGGAGATTGGAATCCTTCAGTCCCACCTTTTTGAAGAGGTCATCATACATGACTTCAGAGGAGCTTCCCTGATCTATCAGCAGCCTCTTCACATCACAATCCCCTAGTCGCAACGTTACCATAATGCATCATTGAGTGGCAGTTGCACTCTTACCAAGTTGTTATCCGTGAAGGTTATGGCCTCGGTACTGCTGCTGACCTTTGCCTTCTTGTTTGTGGTTTCCACCTGCATTACCTCCTTGAGGTGTGTTGCTTTCTGGATCTCCGTCCAGTATCTGTGTGGTCTACCGTTGCTGACTCTGCCAATCCATGGAGGACGTTGATTCTTGGGCAGGTTCTGCTCTGATATCTTTCTGCGAAATGACTTCTTGCTTTCATTGCTCTGCCTTCCACTTTGTCTTCTCCCAGACAATGTATTGGTCGAGATATCTTGCCTTTGCCAATTCCTCCAAGTGGTTCTTAAGATTTTGGTAATTCTCCGTCTAATGCCCTTTTTCCCTATGATAAGAACAGAACTTCCTTTGGTCCCGGGCGAGAAGGTCTCCTCTCACCTTCGGTGGCCATTTGAAAAAGGTTTTATCTCATATTTGGGGCAAAATCTTGTAAATTGGGTCCTTAAAGACTGTATTGACCCCTTATGTTGTCTTCTTGCCCAAGTTATTATTGTTCTCCTCACGCCTGGGCTTCTTACTTTCATGCCTATCTTTTTTTTCAGTTTTCTCACCGATCTTCTCCTATATCGGCTCTGCTATATCTTCTTCCACCCGTGCGTACTGTTCAATCCGTAGCATCAGATCCTGTATCTAGGTGAGTGGTTTCTTTATGAGGGATTGCCTCAGTCGGTGTTCTCTAGGAAGGCCAATCTGGAATTGTGCAACAGCCAACTACTCATTACAGTTCTCTATTTCGTTATAAGTCTCCTAATTATCGCGCCCTGATTTTTTGCACCGGAAAAAGACAAATGAGAAAAACACAGTACTCTCTCGTTAGAACTAATCGTCTTAGAAAAATGAGTGCGACTAGGTTTAAAGTGAAAATTGATTTGATTGAGGGCTTTTGGAAAATAATTTGGAGTCACCACCTACCTTGATTAGGTGAGTTAGGTCACCTAAAAACTAAGCACAATCTGAAGATTACACTTATGATTTTTTTTGGAAAAGGTTTTTGAAAATACTTCCTCGAAAGAGGGTTTTTAAGAAAATAGGTTATTTGACAACCTTTGAAAAGTTTAAGCCCTTTTAGAAAAATAACTCCATTTTGGTCTTTGAAAGCAGTAGTCCTAAGTTCGGAGGTTCGTTACATGTAGGAAAGACGCACTAAGCCATCACCCTACCCCGCCCTTATGATACCTACATGTCTATTTACCCTAGGTTCACTCATTAGAGTCTTCGATTAATAAATGTCTAATACTATCCACTTTAAAAAAAGAACTTTGAAAACAAAGTTTGACATAATGCATGATTTGCAAGTACAATAGAAAGATTTGATTTGGAAATATAATTTGAAAAAAAGATTTGACCTTGGAAATAGATTTGAAAAGATAGATTTGATTTGATTTTGAAATGGATTTAAAAAGACTTGATTTGAAATTGGAAAGAAATTTTAGAAATAGAGATTTGAAAACAGATTTTTGGAATTAGAAACTTGAAAATAGTTATGAAATTGGAAATTTGAAAAAAAATTATGATCGCACCCATGAGGGTTGCCTACGTATCCCCTTTTGGGAATCAGGTCAGTCGTAGTTCGGACCAGAATTCGATTGAAAATTTGATTTGGAAAGAGTTTGATTTGAAAAAGAGATTTGATTTGAACTTAAAATAGAAGATTTGAAATTGAAATTTGGAATTGAAAAGATTGGACTTTGATTTGGAAGGATAGAACTTGGAAGAAGAACTTGGACTTGCTTTGGAAATATTGAGATTTAAGAAACCTAGACTTAGGAAAGATAGAATTTAAGAAGGACTTGAAATTAAGAAGGATAGGATTGGAAAGTTGGATTTAGAAAACATGGAGAGTTGGAATTTAGGAAAGATTGAATTTAGAAAATCTTGAAATTAAGAAAGTTTCAAAATAAGAAAGTTTCATTTTTGGAAAGTTTCGAGTTAGGATAGTTTCATTTTAGGAAAATTGTGAATTAGGAAAGTTGCGAATTAGGATAGTTTCATTTTAAGAAAGGTTTTGAAATTGGAAAGTTTGAATTTAGAAAGTTTTAACTTAAGAAAGAGTTGATCTTTGGAAATATTTGAATTAGGAAAAGTTTGATTTAAGAAATTTTTGGAATTTAGAAAGTTTAGGGTTTTGGAAAGATTTGGAATGGAAAGTTCAAAATTAGGAAAGGTTTGAAAGTTTGAGTTTTAGAAACACTTGAAGTTTAGGAAAGATTTGAGTTTAAGAAAGATTTAAGAATTTGAAATTTGAAAATTTAAAATTTGGAAAGGTATGGAATTAGGAAATATGCGAATTAGGAAAGACTTGGATTAGGAATGATTTGATTTTTATTTTCTAAAACAAAAAATTGGATTTTTGTTTCTAAAAGGAAGATGATTTGATCTTGTATCCAAAAACGGAGGATTGGATCTAGTTTCCTTAGTGGAATATTGGATTTGGTTTCCTAAAATAGAGGATTTGATTTGACATGAAATTGGAAAGATGAAGTTTTGAAAATCTTAGATTTTGGGATAAAAACTAGGATTTGGAAACCTAAAATTTGAGGCCAAAATAGGAAATTGAAAATTATGTTTTTGGAAAGAAAATTAGAGTTTCCTAACCATGGCTCTAGGGCTTGACTTGGACTCTAAGAAAAGAGATTTTGGAAAGTAGAACTTTTGGAAAGAAAGATTCTTGGAAAGAGATCTTAGAAAAGAGTTTTTAAAAAGTAAACTTGAAAAGAGAGTTTTTGAAAAGGGATTTTTGGAAAGAGTTTTTAGGAAGGAAACTTAAGAAGCATTTTTAGAAAGTGAATTTTGAATAGAGCTTTTTGGAAAGGAGTTTAAAAAGAAGTTTTGGAAAATAGATTTTTAAAGGGAGTTTTTAGAAAGCAATTTTTTTAAAAAGCAATTTTGAAAAAAAGATTGGAAAGAGTTTTTAGAAAGCATGTTGGAAAAGAGAGTTTAGAAAGTAGACTTGAAAAGAAATTTTGGAGAGGATTTAAAAGGAGGTTTTGGAAGGTAAGTTTGAAAAGAAATTTGGAAAGGGATTTGAATATGGACTTTTACAAGTCTCTAAAAATATTTTACTTTCTTAAAACGATTCTAACCATAAGGAGATTAAAACCATTCTAAGATTTTGGTTTTTGAAAATAACAAGGATTTGAAAATATAGACCATATTGGTCACTTTAAATGTAACGCTTTCCTGAAGCAACCCTAACCATGGAAAGACTAGAATCACCTTAGGATTGTGATTTTGAAAATAAGTTTGAAAAAGAAAATTTTAATGCAAGTTTTGAAAACAGTTTTGATGCAAGTTTAGAAAACAAGTTTGAAAATGAATTTTGGAGAGATGCATGATCATGATATGCACAATACAAGTTAGGGTCGTGAACATATAAGATTAAAGGTTTCACCACATAATCAAGGGGGCCAAACCCATATGGTCTCCGGTTAGACTAAGAGAAAGCCCCCAACACAGTGACCTTCAATAGCCTAATCCTACACATGGAATGGGGAGTCCCTTGTTTCAAGCATATAAAAAAGGGGGGAAAGAATATGGGAGATTAAAATACAAGAAAATCCAAGTGGGTAAGGAGAGAGAAAAGAGAGGGGGATTTGCATAAACATAAATAGGAAGTCTACCTTGTGTCTTCTTTTATTTGCTTTGCTTTATTAGCTTTCTTTGCTTTGATCCTTGCTTTGCTTTGCGTCGGTCTTCGAGAGCTTGTTTTGATCTTCGGGAGCTTCAGAGTTGCAGCACTTCAAGCCTTCAATGGAGGCTTTGGAGGCTAATATATAAGTGTATAGGGGTGTATGTGAGTGTATGTGAGGCTAGGGTTTGGTGTATAGAGGCTAGGGTTTGGAAAACCTAAAGGAAACTAGGGTTTGGAGAGGCTTCGAGCTCTGTATATCGAAGAAGAGGGTTTGTGGACTGTTTTTGAGGACCCTTTTCACATTGGAAGAGGCTTTGTATTTATAGACAGAGGAGTGAACTGGCGCCTGTTGCAGTGGCGCCAGGCAAAATTTCCTCCTAGTGGCACCAGGCCAAATTTTGGCTTGGCACCACTACTAGTGGCACCAAACACTTAGGAAAGTTTTAAGGTCGGCAAGCAATGTATCTTCAAAAGATTTGGATGTCTGTACTAGTGACTACCATACAATTTTTAACCTAACTTCACTAAGAGTAACTGTGGAAGGTCCGAGCATGATTTAAAGGACCAAGAATAACTTGGAGGGCCTGAAAGGACAGGAACCCTAAGAATAGTGTCTCGAGGGTAGTAGACTTGAAGAATGATGATAGGATGTGTTAAAAGGGTTGACCGGGCTATTAAGGGCAAAACGGTCAATTGGACTAGAAAACTACTAGGATAGACTCGGAATGACCCGGAAGAAGACTCAAGACTTGGAAACATTATCTAGAATGTTCCAAGAGGTTACCGGTTTGATACCCAAAGCCGGTGTGGTTAGAAAAGGCGACTGGCCCACCAGGGGTAAAACGGTCATTTTGCGTCAAGTTTGCCGGAACTGACTCATAATGGTATGGAAGAGTAATGGAAGGCCGAGGATGCTATCAAAAGCATCCCCGGGAGATTACCGGTTTGATACCTAGAGCCGGTGTAGTTCCTGGGGCACTCGAATGCTTAGGGGCAAAACGATCATTTTGATCGGAGAGTCTCGAAATTGGCCTGAAACCGACTAGAAGACATTTAATCATGCCGGATTGTCTTCAGGATAATCTTGGAAGGGTGGACTTACCGTTCTGAGGACTTAGGTACTTTCTCAAGAAACATGCCAGAAAATGGCCTTAAGGGTAGTTTGGTCATTTTTCATTGGAGTGGGTTAGCAGGCACTGGTGTTGACCTAAGTTTTGAGTGTTTCCGTCACTCTGACGGCAGTCCCGTGACATAGGGGTTTGTTGGCAATTTCCTATATCGACCTGTTTATGAGTGCTTCCGCCACTCTGACGGTTGCGATGTTTACGAGTATTTCCGTTACTCTGATGGTTTGCGGTCATTCCAGACACTGCCTGATCTTGGAAAGCTGCTAGGTGGACTTATCGCCTGAGGAATCAACTTTCTCAAAAGGCGTGCCAAAACTGACATTCTTCATTGGCGGGCTAGCAAGCACCAAAAATGGACCGTTCTACCATCTCGGGGACTTGGGGTCTCGTCCCGGTCGACGGGTTTGAAGGGACTTACTATTTTGAAGATTTTTCTCAAAAAACGTGCTGGATTAGATGGTCTTACCACCTTGAGGAATCAACTTTCTTGAAAGGGGTGCCAAATTTAATTGAAATTGGAATTGGAATTGGACTTGAAATTAGATTTGAGATTAAAATGGGGACTTACCGTCTTCGAAAAGACATGCCCATCGGAATTGGACCGAACAATGCCCCCAGGGTCATTTTGGTCATTTTGCCTCTATTTAGGCCTAGCAGGCCCACGAAGCGATTGATCAACTGAATTAGGTTTGGAAAACTGATTTAAATTGGACATGTCCATATTGACTTACACTCAAGTCTGGACGGACTGGAGACTGCCGAGGGGACAAAAATGGGGTGCTTACACTAGTATCTCCTTACATATGCCTATAACCCTTCGTCATCCTTCTTTTGTAAGGTTAGCAAGTAGTCCACCTCCTTGGGCTACTTGTTGTTTGCTATGAACCGGTTTGTAAATAACTCAGCAAGTTGTCTCTAGCTTGATACTGATCTGGATTGCAACTTGTCGAACCATCGTAGAGCTAGCACCCCTAGGCTTAAAGGAAAAACTCGGCACATGAATGAATCGTCGTAGCTTTATACTGCCATCATCTGTTTATAATGCTAAACATGGGTAATGTGATCCGACTTCCCATCATAAGGGATAAACTTTAGTGGGGAAAACTTCCTGGGAGGTCGGTGCGCTTCAATCTCTTCTACGAAGGGGGTGGAAGCAATCTAGTCCAGGGCTCTTTTGGCTATATCCTGGGTTGTTCATCCTTTATGGTGCTTGTCTCGGTTGTCTAGTTGGTCATCTAACCACTTGTCCCAATCGTGTTGCTCTGACTCAACCCTTGCCGGGTCTATTACTGGTGTTCTATTCTTCCAAGGCTGCCGATCTTCCTGTCGTTCCATATAGTGCCCTGTGCTGGTTGTACAGCTCCATGTTGCACATGTGATCGGGGGGCACATGTTTCTTGAATTCGACCTCCTTCTCCGTCACCAATCTGGAGATCTCTTAGGTACTCTTCCATCTCGTCTGGCAATCGCTTCTCTTATCGCTTTAATTGTCGACCTGAGGTGGGCAATCTCTTCATCCCGCTGCTGAAACTCCCGCTCGATTGTTCAGAGCAACAAATTGTTGGGTACACGGCCACTAGATGGTGATAGATTCAAGTTCCTGTGATGATTCCTTCGGCGGTTTGGATTTCGAGCATACTGTGAAGCCCATCCTAGATCTTCCTGTCCTTCCGACCGGTTGCCTCCAGGGAATCGTATCTCCAAATTGACAAAACGTCCTCCCGGAGTTTGCACCAAATCATCATCATGCTGACTTAACTGGTGTGTGCCGTCCTGACTATGGACGTCATGATTGTTATTAAGTTTCCTATTAGTGGAATCAACTCCTCTTCCGAGATAGCTGGTACACATCGTTGTGTAGACCTTCCCACAGACAACACCAATTGTAGATGAGATTTTTAGGAAGGCTCGATTGAACTCTCAAAACCGAATTGATAAGCATGAACAATCTGCAAGAGAAGAAGATGATGAGAATGTCTCGACCCTCTTTGGGCCGAAGGCACTCTGATAATTAAATTAGCAAGCTTAATCACAATGAATCGAATAAAATAACGAGAGATAAAACTCAAGTGAACGTACCTTACACCTTAGTGCATAGGGGTATTTATAAGCTTCAAAATGCCATATTCTCTTTGGGAATTGGAGTCACTTTCTCCTAGGAATCCTTGTTGATGAAGTCGGTTTAATGCTTTGAACTTGTCTTTTATTTGTCCTAATTCACTTAGAAATAGGATTCGTCTTATAGACTTTATTAGCCCTAGTACTTTTTGGATTAGGATCTATGGGCCTGCCCTTTTGAGTCTTTGCCTCTAGTCGGCATGGGCCTGGTCCGATAGGTCGGCACTCAAGGGCCGACCTCACTTGGGCTGGTCTCTCCTAATTTTTGATTTGGCTCTTATTAGGCCCATAACATATATTACACAACAATGGATATCCCTATCTAGAAATAATGAACTCTGTGAAGCTAGCACAACAATTTTATTAAGTTACATTTCATCATTCAAAACAATTTGGGAGAAGAAATGTTCTATATATTCTGCCGCATTTGCTAATGAGGTACTTTTGGTTTCTGTTCTTGTTTCCACCATATATGCAAGTCGGTAAACCCAATTGCAGAATACAGACATAACTCCAAATTCCGGTAGGTTCCCATTTTGGTTCACAAATCCCTCTGACTATCTTGTGCTAGAAAAGTCTTTGTTCCTCTCTATCCAAATGTGTTTAAATACAAGCAGCAAATTAAAGTTTCCTTACGTTAATGGTCAGGATGAAATTTCATTTCTACTATGTTTGGATCTTGAATTTGTCAAGAAAAAATAAAATAAATAAATAATATCACTTAAAATATTATTTTTTGTGGGTGATAAAATGAAAACGAATTTTAAAAAAAATATATCTTTTGATTTACCTAACTCACCAAAAAATAATAAATAAATAAATTTGCTTCATTCACTTCATTTTCTTTTCCTACATTTTACTTCCACAAATCCAATATCCACACTTAGGGTTTAAAGGTTTTGGTCAGCCCATTGAATCTCAGTTCTCTAATTACTAGGTTTCTTGTTGACGTTGCCTGTCGCGCCCCGGTTTTTGGTTGTCCAAGGTCTTTTCGACTCGGAGACTCTAAAGCACGGAACTCTGTCACTAGAACTCGTCCTCCTAGAAGGACAAGTGCGACTAGGTTTGAAAATTGATTTGACTAAGGGCTTTTTAGAAAAATAGAAGTCGCCACCTAATTTGATTAAGGTGAGTTAGAGCACCTAAAACTAAGCGTTAATCCGAAGATTAAACTTAGAGTTTTTGGAAAAAGTTTTTGAAAACTCCCTCAAGAGAGGGTGTTTAAGAAAATAGGTTTTTTGGCAACCTTTAGAAAGATTTAAGCCCTTTCTGAAAATAACTCCATTTTGGTCTTTCAAAAACAAAAATCTATGGTCCGGGTGTTGGTTACGTGTAGGGAAGATATCCTAAGATCATCACCCTACCCCGCCCTTTTGGTACCTACATGACGAATCACCCTTTTGTTCACTCACTATAATAACCGGTTACCATTGTCAACTTTATATCCACTTTAGAATTTTGAAAACGGGGTTTAGTCATCACTTTTCAGATGGATGATGCATGATACAAGTTTTTGGAAGAAATTTGAAAATGATGAGGGTTTGAAAGAGTTTAGAATAGGAACTTTGAATTGATTAGAATTTTTGAAAAAGGGATTGGAGTTGGAATAAAAGTTATGACCGCACCCTTTTAGGTTGCCTACTTATCTCATTTGGCGAGAATCAAGTCATTCGTAGTTCGGGCATGAGCCCGATGGAAAAAAGGCGCATTAGGGCCTTTGGAAGGTTTGAAGACACTTTGGGGTCTTTGAAAAAGTTTAAGACACTTTGAGGTCTTTGGAAAAGTTTAAGACACTTTGAGGTCTTTGGGAAGTTGAAGACACTTTTTGGTCTTAGAAGTTGAAGACTCTTTGTGGTCTTGGAAGTTTTGACTTGAAATTGAATAGTGGAGTATTTTGAAAATATTTTTGGATCAACTTAAGGAATTTTTGAAAAAAATGCTTTGGCATGACTCAAGAAAACTTGAAAGTGTTTTTATAGTCTTGTTTTGAAAACCTTGGAGGCATCTTTTGATGAATTAATTTTTGAAAGTGGTTTTTGGAAATGGCTAAGGGTTTGGAATCCTAATACGGACAACCATAGAGGTTGATCTTGACTTATCACTTGTCCTTGGAATCCCTAACCATGAGAGGGCTAGGAACACCTTAGGTTTGTGACCTTTTGAAAACATTTTTGGAAACGCCTTGAAGATGGAGTGTAAGAACATTTGAAGATTTTATGGAGTTGGTTTTTTTTTTTGTTTAAATCAAGAGAGTGGGAGGTCTTGGAAAAGTGGGTTATGAGAATGGTTTAAAATTGAGTGATCATTTAGAAAAGGGTTCAAGAGTTGGAACCTTGAAGTATACTAACCTAGGTTGGGTTGGCTTAGGGTTAGAGGTGACCTAAGGTTGACTAACTTGGGTTAGGTTAACTTAGGGTTAAGATGACTTATGGTTAACTAACTTGGGTTAGGTTGACCTAAGGTTAAGATGACTTAGGGTTAGGTTAACCTAGGGTAAGTGAACTAGAGTCAAGTTAACCTAGGGTTGGGTAACTAGGGTCAAGTTAACCTAGGGTTAGGTAACTAAGGTCAAGTTAAACTAGGGTTGGACAACTAGGGTTAAGTTAACCTAGGGTTAGATTGTAGAATGGTTTTGAAAGTTAGTTTGATGCACTCTTGGAAAGAGTTTTGAAAAATAAGACATGTTATGCCATAGACCTTGGTTGGCAAACTTTTTGAATATCATGTTCATGAAAACTTTGACTCTAGCCAAGAGTATGGTTTGTATGGTTGGTGATTGGAGACCATTCCAAGGAAGGTTTCCTCATAGACATTATTACCTTCATCTTGACAAGAGTGGGGGTTTCTAAAATCAAACATAAGGATGACAATTTTTGAAAAATTATTTTTGATGCAAAGATGGAGAGAATGCATTTTTAAAAATCATCTTTTGAGAAGGATTTTGAAAATCACTTTTCAAGGGGACCATTCCATCAAGAAAGGGTTCATATGGCCGAACAAAAGGGAAACCACTCAAGAGAGGGTTCCATGGGGCCATTCCAACCACTACACTTAAAAGAATGGAAATATTGAAAATTAGAGAATTAGAAAGCAACCCTTATGCAAATTAAAATATCATGATATCAAAATGAAAGTTAGGGAATTAGTAGGAGGTCTTCTAAAGCATAATTCCTAAAATCTCATCCTACACTTCAAGTGGCCAACTCTTGGAACAATTTTTGAAAGAAATGTAGAACTTGAAAATGGCATAAAATTAAGAGCAATGTAAGTCATTGTGGAACATGACAATAAGCATAAAATGAAGCCAAGCACACAAGATATGATCAAAATAGTAATATGCAAGGGGTCATGTTTCACATACAAAGCTTTTAGGCTATACCACATAAACAAGGGGCTCCTAGGCCATACCATCTTAAAGTAGGCAAGTGAGAAGTCCCCCTACACGGTGGCTCTCACTTGCTTTCCTCTAGGCATGATCTAAGGGCCCTCTTGGCTCAAGCATGCAAGAAAGGGGGGCTTGAAGATGGAAATTAAAATAGAGAATAGCCTAAGTAGTGGCACGTCTCCAGATATGCTTCAAAACTGGAGTCACTTCGCAAGAGTACGGAGGTCGCACTTGTAGTAAAAACCGGAGGATCTGGTCTCGTTCTCTCCCAAGGGAATTCTGGAAATATAGCAACAAAGCTCAACTAGCACGGGCACTTATCTTGATGGATTGCAAATGAAAATTCTTTTCTTTTCCTAACATAAAAGAGACTGAAAATATGTTGGTTTTGAGATGATGGTGGTTCAATGCTTAATGTAATAAATTAATGACTAATGAAGACAATAAAATCTAGTTTTATGTAATTTAGAAGAAAAGCCTGGACATGGTTGTTTCGATCCACCAATTCTCAACAAGGGTTTCCAATGAGAGGTTTATAACTCAAATCAAGAATCATACCTTGGATTCTTGATTCGAAAAATGTCAGCTATAAAAATGTGAGTTTTTGTTTGATTGAGCATAAAGAGGGAATCTATGATTGGCACCCTAGAATCAAACCTTAGACATGTGCAATACCTATACCAAACATTGATTTCTACATAAATGTTACCAAGGGGTTATGAATCTAAGTTTTTCTAATGAATCTCACACTAAATCAAATGAAACCATGAAATTTTAAAGATATGCCTTTGAAGTTCATACAACTCATTTTTCACCCTTTGAAGATCTTTGGTGGATCTTCACAACCACATCCAAGGGATATTTAGCTACTAGAATCCATGTCAAAGAGCATAAAAGAAGACAAATCTACCATTAAACTATATAGAACTAGTGTTTGGTTGCTAAGAAAGTGAGGGAAAATGGCAAGAAAATGAGGGAAAATGGCTAGAAAGAGTAGACAATCATTCACTTCATATATATCAAGCATTCATTTACAATGATCCAAAAGCAATAAATGACAACAAATACAAAGTATTAAAGTAAATCTAACTAAAAACCTTACAAAATAACAAAAGACCCCTTTTTTTAAGTTGCTTCTCTGTCCAGCTCTGCAGAAAATAACCCTAGAATTCACTTTGTCTCGTATATACAGCTTTTATACTCTGCAGAAAAACAGAGTCTGAACACACCGATCGATCGATAGGCGACCGATCGAACGGCCGATTGAACGGCCGATCGAATGGTCCAGGCGATCGAACGCCCGATCGATCGCAAAACCGACCCCTCTAAAGTTTGCTTCTTTATAGTCTGTTGAGGGAATTCTGACGTCACCGATTGAACAACCGATCGATCGGAAAAACGCGCTCTCTGAAGTTTGCTGCAAAAGGTCAAACAGAGAATCACCGATCGATCGCAAGATCACCGATCGATCGGCCGATCAAACGTTCCGTGGACCATTTGATCGGCCGATCGATCGGTCATCCCCACATTTGCCTATTTGCCTTGGTTTAAGCTCCAATTCCTATAAGAAGTGCACAAAAAGAGTTTTAATGCATTTTAGGAGTTAAAATACTAAATTAATACTGAAATTCAACTAATCAACTAACAATTTAAGCTTAAAGATTACTATTTCTAAGAGTAATCAACACCCCCCAACTAAGCCTTTGATAGTCCTTATCAAAGTATGAGAGGAAAAACAAAAATATACACATGTATTAACCTTATTCAAGTCAATTCTCCATCCACCTAGGTTGTGAACCATCGCAAGGCAAAGGCATAAAGCATGGAAGAAATAAAACACATTGACGCGTACTACCAATGCCATATGACCCTAATGATTCAAAACTCATACAATTACGTCCTTGATGCTTCGATCCAAGTCTCACAAGGCATATACTCAACTTTGAACATGAACACTCATGGTCCCTCAATGGAAAGCTCTTTTAACGAGTAAATGAATAAACCATGCAAGTAAAGCAATTCTGAAACCAAAAACGAATAAATTGTAAGTGTATCGACTTGGCATAGCTTCATAAAGGAATATTCACAGCTTAAGCATAATCTAGAAAATTGACATTAATGCCTTACACACAATTAAATTAAAGATTCATGTATCTTCGGATATCAAGGCCGTAAAGGTAATGAATGAAAGAAGAGCCATGTAAGAGGATAGAAAGTGGTAAAAGGTTTCAACATATGCATGCGCATTACACATGATGATCAATGATATTCACTTCCACACTTCTAATCTTTTGAATCACTCTTGCAATCTTCCTTCACCTCACTTCTTTTGTATTTGATTTTTTTTTTTTTTTTTTGGAACACCTTTTCATCCCTTTCTCTATATATATATTTTTCTTTACTCTTCAACTCCATACACTTCCAACTTTACAAATATAAGAGCAATGCATCTATTGGCATTGATAATTTTTAAACTTATGCACATGCATATAAACATTAAGAAGAAGAAAAATACACATGAAATGGCTCAATGGAATGAAATGGCCTATGCATTTAGAATCCTAAGAATACAACAAATCAAAACTTTAAAGGTGTATAAGGGGTCAATAAATCTATCTAACACTCAAACATGTAAACCAAAATCAAATATAATGAAGCTATTCAATGAATAAGGACCAACAAAAATAATCTTGAATAAATGTGGTTCACTCTTCAAAGGCAATAAATAGACTCTAAAGCTCACACAGTAAAAATCTGCACCTTATAAGGACATGCATGCATAAGAATGAAATATAAGGCATCACATAACATGTTAGTGCGCAACAATGTGAATTGTCTCTTATAATGATTTTATGCCAAAAACTTGCAATGTATCATAATCTCTAAGGTGAGTTAATCATCAACTCAAATTTAATCAAAAACATGGTATGGTACTTGTTTAAAATAACCTTGACACCTCCATCACAAAAATCCGAAAAGAAATGATATCAACAATTAAGGACATAGCTAAGGTGTCAAGTTATAGAAAAGAGCGATACGAATACCATACAATACCCATTACCTCGGTTAGAACAATACATGCGATATGGATATCAATCAAATAGTATACATGTAACTGTAATGCCAAAATATACCCGAAATAGACAAAAGAATACAATACATGTATACAAAAAGGGGTATACCATAATAGGAAAGATCACTATACAAACAACTCAAAAATAAATACATCCACTATAATAAAAAAGATTTAGATACATCATATGAAATGAAATGCTATGAAATGTACAATGCATCTAATCTAACTGGAGATCCAAAAAGAAGTCTCTATCATCCTCCGGAGGAGGCTGGCCAAGGTGCTGGATAATCTCCTAGAGTCGAGTGGACTGGGTCTGCTGCTGCTGTTGAATGTCAATCAGCTGACCCTGAAGTGCAGCAATGGCAGTGTCCTGGAGATCTAATCTAGCCATAATGTCGGCTTGCCACTGCTGGCGCTCTGCCTGCTGAGTGGTCAGCTGCTCCTAGATGGCTACTAAAGTCTGAAGAATCGTCCCCTGAACTGGCTCCTCCTGAGCCTGAGCCTGAGCCTGAGCCTGGGGTTGCGCTGGCTGCCCTGTCTGATCCTGCCGCTGCTCCCCTGACTGGGTCTCCTCCTGTGTCTGAGAAGGCGGCTGCTGAGAAGACGAGTGAGCTGAACTAGCTGACCCCCCCTTCTTCGTCAACTGCCCTGCCGCCCTTTGTAAGCACCCCATTTTTGCCCGCTCAGCAATCTCCGAGCTGACCAAGCTCACTTTCACACATCACATGCATATTTAGACTCTAAGCCCGCTTTTTTAACTTGAATTTAGTCCACCAGTCGCTTCCCGGGCCCGTAAGGGCCACTTGAAGCTAAATGACCGTTTTGTCCCTAAGCATTTGAACGTCCTAGGAACCACACCGGCTTTGAGTATCAAACCGATAATCTCCCGAGAATACTTCTTATAGTATTCTGAACCTTCCTCTACCTTTTCGGATCATTTCGAGTTAGTTCCGGCCAACCCGGTGCAAAATGACCGTTTTGCCCCTGATGGGCCGGTCACCTTTTCCGACCACACCGGCTCTGGGAATCAAATCGGCAACCTCTGGGAACATTCTGAATAATGTTTCCAGATCCCAAGTCTTCTTCCGGGACAATCCGAGTCTATCCCGGCAGTTTCCCGGTCCGATTGACCATTTTGCCCCTAAAGGCCCGGTTAACCTTTCCGACACATCTTATCCTCACTTTTCAAGACAAATACCTCCAGGACACTATTTTAAGTGTTCCTGCTCCTTTTCGGCCTTCCGGGCCATTCCCGGCTCCTTCAAATCATTCCCGGACTTTCCGGAGTCACTCCTAGTGAAGCCAAGTTAAAAATTACATGGTAGTCACTAGTACAGGCGCCCAAATCTAGTCAAAGATACGTTTCTTGCCGACCTTAAATGTTTCCTAAGTGGCTGGCACCACTAGTAGTGGCCCCAAGCCAAAAATTGGCCTGGCTCCACTGCAACAGGCGCTAGTGTATTCCTCCCTCTATAAATACAGAGCCTCATTCAACGTGAAAAGGGTCTGCAAACTTAACCTAAAAATCATATATTTCGATATATAGAGCTCGAGCACCTCCAAAACCCTAGTTTCCTTAGGTTCTCCAAACCCTAGCCACCCTACACAAACCCTAGCCTCCTATACACTTATACACTCCCCCATACAGTCATACACTAGCCTTCAACCATCCTTTGAAGACTTGAAGAGCTGCAATCCAAAGCTTGAAGACAACTCTTGAAGACTGAAGGTGAAGATCAAGACAAAGGCTGAAGACCGAAGATTGAAGACAAGCAAGGCGCGCAAAATAAAGAAGACATACGGTAGGCTTTCTATTTAAATTTTCGCACTTCTCCCCTCTCTCTTCTCTGTCCTAACCCACTTGGGTTTTCTCTATTTTAATCCCCCATCTCTTTCCCTCCCTTTCTTTGCATATTTGAAACAAGGGAATTCCCGATCCATGTGTAGGATTGGGCTATTAGAGAGTCACCGTATCGGGGGCTTTCTTCTAGCCTAACCAGAGACCACGTGGGTCCGACCCCCTTGGTTATGTGGTGAAGCCTTAACCTTATATGTTCACGACTCCAAATTGCATTGTGCATATCATAGTTTTGCATCTTCCAAAAACCGTTTTCAAAGTTATTTTTCAAAACGTTTTCAAACTTGTTTTCAAAATTGCATCAAAATCTCTTTTTCAAAAACCCATTTTTAAAACCACAATTCTAGGGTGATTCTAGCCTTTTCATGGCTAGGGTTGCTTTAGGAAAGTGTTACATTAAAAGTGACCTTTTCAGTCCATATTTTCAAATCTTGTTGTTTTCAAAACCGCTTTCCTAAGGTGGTTCTAGCCCTCTTATGGTTAGAATTGTTTTAGGAAAGTGAGATGTTTTTACACCTTCTAAAAACTCTCTTTTCAAAAAGTCTTTCTTCCTAAAAATCTCTTTTCAACATACTTTCCTAAAACTCTCCAAAATGGTTTTCAAAAACTCCCTTCCAAAATCTATTTTTCAAAACTCCCTTTTTCCACTCCTTTCCAAAATCTTTTCTCCTCAAAATTCACTTTCTAAAAACACTTCCTAAATTCACTTTCCTAAAAAAACTTCTCTCCAACAATCTCTACAAAAATCTTTCTAAAAAACTCTCTTTCCAAAATCTTCCTTCTAGAAGTTCCCCTCTAGGATTTTCCTTCTAAAATCTACGTTTCTAAAAACACACTTTCCAAAACTCCTTCTCTTTAAAATCTTTTTTCCAAAAACTCCCTCTTCAAATTCACTTTCCAAAAACTCCTTCCTAGGATTCCCTTCTAGAAAACCTTTCTTTCTAAAAACGCACTTTCCAAAAACTCTTTCCTTAGAACCCACAATTAGGAAACTCTAATTTTCTTTCCAAAAACATGGTTTTCAAACTTTGCCCCAAACCTAGATTTCCAAAACCTCTTGTTTTCACATCCAAACGATACACGTTTCCAAAACCGCTTTTCTACGTCAAAACTATAATTTTTCAAATCTAGGGTTTCTAGAATCTCCTTTTTCAAATCCTCTCCAAATCCTATCTTCCCTTTAGGGAACCAAATCCAATCTCCCCGTTTAGGAAACTAGATCCTATCCTCCGTTTTTGGAAACAAAAATCAAATCTTTTCTTTTAGAAACCAAATCCAATCCCTTCCTAATCTAAACCTTTCTTAATTCAATACCTTCCTAAACCATAAGTTTCCTAAACCTAAACTCTAAATCTTTCTTTAAATTTCAAAATCCAACTCTTTCCTAATTCAAATTCTTCCCAAACTTCCACTTCCTAAACCTTAAGTTTCCAAAAGCTTGAACATAAAAATCTTTCCTAAAATTCTAAAATTCAACCATTTCCTAATTTAACCCCCTTTCTAAATTTTAACTTTCCAAATTCAAATTTTCAAAACCTTTCCTAAATTCAAGCCTTTCCTAATTTCAAGACTTTCTAAAATTCAAACTCTAAAACTTTCTAAATCCTAAACTTTCTAAATTTCAAATCTTTCTAAAACTCTAAGCTTCCTAGATTCAAAACTTTCTTAAGTTAAATTTTTCTAAACCTAAATCTTTCTAAATTCTAAACTGTCCTAAAACTTCAACTCTTTCCAATTTCAAAACTTCCTTGTTCCCAAAGCTTTCTTATTTTCAAAACTTCCTTGTTTTTCTAAACTTTCCCACTTTCAAAACTTCCCTTTTTCGAAACATTCCTAAATTCAAAACTTTCTTAACTTGAAACTTTCTAAATTCTAAGTCTTTCCTAAACTTTTCCTAATTCAAAACATTTCTAAATTCAATACTTTCCCATTTCAAAACTTTCCAAAAATGAAACTTTCCAAAAATAACACTTTCCTAATACAAAACTTTCCTAATCCAAATCTTTCCTAAATTCCAAGTTTCCAAATCTTTCCAAATCTTCCAAATCTAACATTCCAATCCAATCTTTCTTAATCTCAAGTCTTTCCTAGGTCTCCTATCTTTCCTAAGTCTCAGTTTCCTAAACCTCCATCTTTTCACAACCAAGTCTTTCCAAAATCAATCTTTCCAAAGCAAGTACAATCTTGTCAATTTCAATTTCCAACCTCCTTTTCTAATCTCAAATCAAATCCAATTTTCAATTCAATCTCTTTCTTCCAATACAATCTCTCTCTTCAAATCAATCTCTTTTCAATCAGACTCCGGTCCGAACTACGACTGACCTGATTCCCCCAAAGGGATACGTAGGCAACCTTCATAGGTGCGGTCACAATACTTTTCAAACTTTCAATTCCACCCTCATGGGTGCGGTTTTCAAAATCTTTTCAAATCTCAAATTCCAATCTATTTTCAAAATTCCAATTTCAAAATTTCTATTTTCAAATTTCTACTTTCAATTTTCAAACTTTCCAATTTCAATTCCATCTCTTCAAATCTATTTTCAAATCAATTTCTTTCAAATCAGTTTCCAAATTTATTTTTCAATTCTCTTCTATTGCACTTGCATATCATGTATCATATTTTTCAAACATTATTTTTCTAAAGTGAATAGGGTTGAACACATGTTAATTAAAGACTCTCATAGGTGAATCTAGGGTAGATTGACATGTAGGTACCGAAAGGGCAGGGTAGGGTGATAGCTTAGTGCGTCTTCCCTACATATAACCAACCTCCGAACCTAGAATCACTGTTTTCAAAGACCAAAGAGGAGTTATTTTTCAAAAAGGGTTAAAAGTTTTCCAAAGGTTGCCAAACAACCTGTTTTCTTAAAAACCCTCTCTTGAGGAAATATTTTCAAAATCGTTTTCCAAAAACCCTAAGTGTAGTCTTCGGATTATTCTTAGTTTTTAGGTGACCTAACTCACCTTAATCAAGTTAAGTGATGACTCCGAATCTTTTTCAAAAGCCCTTATTTCAAATCGATCTTCAATTCAAACCTAGTCGCACTCGTTCTTTTAGGAGGGTGAGTTCTAACGAGAGAGTACAGTATTTTTCCCGCTTGTGTGAGTATTCCTCGAGTGCGAAAAATCTGGGCGCAACACCCTCTTCTCCGTCTTCCAATCTATGTCAGTCGAGGAGGAAAGCAGCACAACATCTGCAACACTAACCCCAGCCACCCTAATCCTCGCTATCAGAAAGCAACCAAAGGGGATGCTGGACTGGGGAGTAGCAACTTGAGTCACAGCCCACAATGCCATATACATGAACTGGGGCAAGTCAATAGTCTTGCCGGTGCCAATAGCCCACATCAACTACCCCCACATCCTACTGCACTCCACCGTCCTCCCCAGTGGAAAGATCGAATAGCATGTCCAAAGGAACAGCGGGTGGTATCTAGGGGCAAGCTACCTAATCCTGATCTGCGAAGTGGTCTAGGACTCTCCCGGTGCTAAAATCTTGGCGCACATCTCCTCATGAGATGGTGGATGCTCCCTATCATAAGAGAACTGAGGGTTAACAACCTTCAGTATACCAAACTACTCAGCAAAGGAATCTGGGGTGATAACAACATCCCTACCTCGAACCCAAGAGCGAATAATATGTTTGTCGCCACCAACGGGGTCCGATGAAATGTTAGCCATGAACTCTGCCACGAGGGTGGCTGAGTACTGGCCTCTAAAGGAAGCTAACCCCAACCACTGGTGATCGGCCAATGGCTGGAGCTAACCATATGGCTCACCATCAAATTGACTCACGGTCTAATGCCTCTCCACTACTACCTTACGGGCGCTCCATTCCCGACCAAACTCTCGCTCTTGATCTCTCCCCCGGAAACGAGTAGTATCATACTCTCCTTCTCTCTCCCTCCTAGCATGCTCATGCTGGAGCTGTTGAAACTGGGCCAGAGTTTGAGATGTCCCCGCCCCAGCTGTACCCTCAGTACTCCTAGCCTCGACCATAGCTCTCTAACTAAGCTAAGTACAGCTGGAAATGAAAAGAATGGACAAAGATCGACGAAAGGAATACCTCTCGAAGCGCAGAAAACCGTGAAAAGGTGAGACAGAGTCCACCAAAGTGAGTTGGCGAGGCCTCGCTGCTCCGATATATAAACAGACTCTCGAAACTCTCAAATACTCGCAAGCGAATGAGAATGAACAGTGAAACAGTGGGTTTTTATAGACAGCTCTGTCACCGATCGATCGGCTCTTAAACCGATCGATCGCCTCGCGGACAAATTGAAATGGAGTGCCACCGATCGAACGGCCGATCGATCGATACCGCTCCCTTTTGATCTGTGCGGTAATATGCCCGATCGATCGCAACGTACACGATCAATCGACCGATCGATCGGTTTGGCCCACTAATCGATCGCAAATATAGCCTCTCTGAAGTTCTGCAGAAATTCTCAGAATTTTCCACAGCAACATGCAAATGGTGCCCCCCCCCCCCCAATTGGAATCATGCCATGACCGCAAGGTATGAGGAAATTGGATGAGAAAAAGAACAACGGGGTGGGTGGGACCCTCGGGAATACAAATGTACACAACTAACTACCAAAAAGAAAAAAGAAACCTATAAAAAGGAAAACAAAGGAACTACTCCTAAACTATAAAACACGACAATCTAATGTCACTCAAAGGACGGTGGATCAATAAGAACCACACAATCCAACTCCCCTTGGAACGACTCAAAATACGGCTTTAGCCGCTGACCATTCACCTTAAATGCCGAGTCATTCGTGAGATTTTGCACCTTAATGGCTCCATAGGGAAAAAATTCTTTCACAAGGTATGGCCCGGTCCACTTACTTCGCAATTTGCCCGAAAATAGATGCAAGCGTGAATCATACAATAACACTTTTTGGCCAACTTTGAAAGTTTTCCGAATGATATGTTGGTCATGAAAGTGTTTCATCCGGGCCTTAGCAATTTTTGCATTTTCAAATGCATCATTGCAGAGTTCATCTAACTCATTGAGTTAGAGTTTACGGTGGGTACCCGCAACATCAATATCCTCATTACATTGACGAATCGCCCAATATGCTTTATGCTCAATTTCGACGGGAAGATGACAGGTCTTCCCGTACACAAGTCTATAGGGTGATGCACCAAGAATGGTTTTATAACCCGTGTGGTATGCCCACAACCCATCGGTCAATCTAAGATACCAATCTTTCCTATTTGAATTGACGGTTTTCTCAAGAATGCGCTTGATTTCCCGATTGGCCAACTCTACTTGCCCTTGCGTTTGAGAATGGTATGGTAATCCAACCTTATGGACCACTCCATACTTACGCATTAAAGACGCAAAGGGCTTGTTACAAAAATGCGAACTGCCATCACTTATCATGGCACGAGGCATGCCATACCTACAAAAAATGTTCTCTTTCAAAAATCGCAAGACCACTTGGTGGTCATTGCTTTAGGTGGCAATTGCTTCCACCCACTTAGAGACATAATCTACCGCAACAAGAATAAAAAGGTACCCACACGAGTTAGGAAACGGTCCCATGAAATCAATCCCCTAATAATCAAATATTTCCAAAATAGTGATGGGGTGAAGAGGCATCATGTGCCTCTTAGAAAGTGTTCCTAACCGTTGGCACCTATTGCAAGCAAGACAAAAAGTATGTACATCCTTGAACATGGTGGGCCAATAAAGCCCACATTGCAAAATTTTGGCCGTGATTTTCTTGGAGGAGAAGTGTCCTCCACAAGCATGAGAATGACAAAACTCTATTACTTGTTGAAATTCATGGTTTGGGACACACCGGCGAATGATTTGGTCCGGACAATACTTAAACAAGTGAGGATCATCCCACGAAAAATAGTGCACATTCCGGAAGAATTTACGCTTGTCAATGGATGACCATATGGAAGGAACCTCATCAGTGACAAGGAAGTTTGCAATGTCCGCAAACCAAGGGGTTGAAACTTGCTCAACGGCACTCACATGTATGAGATGCTCATCCGGGAAGTGCTCCTTAATAGGGGTTGGGTCCATGGCTCGCTCATTTAAGGGAAGCCGAGACAAGTGGTCCGCAACTACATTTTCAACCCCTTTTTTATCACGCATTTCAATATGGAATTCTTGGAGCAAAAGTATCCATCGAATGAGGCGCGGTTTTGCATCGGGTTTTGTGAGGAGATACTTTAAGGCCGCATGGTCGGTGTAGATAATGACCAATCACCCAATCAAGTAAGACCTAAATTTGTCTAGTGCAAAAACCACCACAAGGAGTTCCTTCTCGGTTGTGGTATAGTTGATTTGAGCTTCATTGAGAGTTCTAGAAGCATAATAAATGACATATGGCTTCTTATCAACTCTTTGTCCTAGGACAGCCCCCATGGCATAGTCGCTAGCATCACACATTAGCTCAAATGGAAGAGACCAATTGGGTGCTCGAATGATTAGGGTTGTGGTCAAAAGTCCTTTCAACTTGTCAAAAGCTTGTTGACAAGAAGATGTCCACTCAAAAGGAACATCTTGGGACAAAAGATGACACATAGGCCTAGAAACTGGCATGCCCAAGAAATGATCTAACCTCCTTCACACACGTCGGGGCGGGCAATTTTTGAATAAGTTCAATTTTTGCTTTGTCTACTTTAAGCCATTCGGCCGACACAATATGCCCCAAAACTATACCACTAGTAACTATAAAATGGCATTTTTTCCAATTGAGCACAAGGTTACTCTCCTCACATCTCATCAAAACTTTTCCTAAATTACCAAAACAACCTTCATAAGTATCCCCATAGACGGAAAAATCATCCATGAAGACTTTGACAATTTGCTCAACCATGTCACTAAATATGCTCATCATGCACCTTTAAAATGTCGCCGGTACATTACATAGCCCGAAGGGCATACGTTTATAAGCATACGTGCCAAAGGGACAAGTGAATGTTGTCTTGGCTTGATCCTCAAGGGCTACATCAACTTGATTGTACCCCGAATATCCATCTAGGAAACAATAGAAAGCCTTACTGGACACCCTTTCTAGGACTTGATCAAGCAAGGGTAAAGGGAAATGGTCCTTTTGGGTCACATTATTGAGGGTGGAGGGGTTGAAAAGAAGGGGTCCATTGACCCACATGTAAACATTCCTCTCTCTCACCCTCTAAATGAGAAAATTCACTTGACGCCATGCCCTCACTATCAAGTGATACATGCGGTTCACCTCTCACTAATGCCCTCTCCAAAAGGTCCTCAAAAATCTCCCGCTCAAAGTGTTCTTGAACTATGCTATCTATGATGTCTATCTCCCGGATGTCCTCACATTCCCCCTTTTGTTTGGCAACCGAAAAGATGTTAAGCTCGAAGGTGGTGTTGCCAAAAGACAATTTCACTAACCCATTCCTACAATGAATGATGGCATTGGAAGTAGATAAGAAAGGGCATCCCAAAATCACAGGAATTTGGTTGTGAGCTATACAACTCTCAACAGGTTGGGTGTCTAGGACAATGAAATCGACCAGGAAGCAAAAGTTATCAACTTGGATGAGAACATCCTCGATGATACCTCTTGGAACCTTTATAGAACGATCTGCCAATTGGAAGGTAACTCGAGTAGGGCTCAACTCTCCTAGGACAAGTTCCTTATACACTGAAAAGGGTAAAAGGTTGACACTAGACCCTAAGTCTAACAAGGCACGATCGATCTTGGTATTTCCAATGGTACAAGAAATAGTAGGACATCCGGGGTCCTTGAATTTCGGCACAGCTTTACATTGCAAAATCGCACTTTGATTTTCGTTCATCATGGCAGTTTCCTTGACATGCAACCTTCGCTTAAAAGTGTATAAGTCCTTTAAGAACTTAGCATAAGAAGGTATTTGCTTGATTGCATCAAGGATAGGGATGTTGACCTTTACTTGTTTGAACACTTCATAAATTTTCGCATTTAGAAGTTTATTTTTTTGTTTGGTCAACCTTTGCGGGAAGGGAGCATGTTTGACTATGTCCCTTCTCTTATCCCTCTCACTTTCACCCAAAATCTCGATGGGATTGGCTAAGTTCTCCCCCCCCCCCTCTCTCGGCTCTTTTTCCTCTTTCTCTTTCTCTTCTTGGCCAACACTCTTCCTAGAAGTCTCATCCCGAGGTGGGATAGTTTTGTCAATGGTCTTGCCACTTCTAAGGGTGGTTATGGCTTGCACTTGGTCATGACTCGTACTAGGGTCATTCTTACCCTCGGTTATGTGCACTTGCCTAACCGCTAGGTTAGGTTAAGGTTGAGCCGAGAATCTTCCCAGGACATTTTGGGTCAAAGCTTGTGTCAATGTAGACATTTGTTTTTGGATGTCCTCAAGTAACCTAAAGTGTTGGTCTAACACCTTCTCTTGTTTATCAATCCTTGAACTAACCCCCCTCATGCCATTGGCAAGTTGGTAAACATTGTCCTCTATGGGCTTCCTATGGAGGGGTTGGTATGGCCTTGGTTGATTTTGGAATTAGGTCACGGGTGCTTGTTAGTAAGGTGGAGGTGGATGTTGTGGTTGGAGTGCTTGTGGAAGTGGATGTTGTGGTTGGAGTGCTTGTGGGGGTGGAGGTGCTTGGTATGATTGAGGGTTTTGATACTCTCCTTGGTAGTTGTGGGAGTTTGAAGTCCTTTCATTCTTCCTCCACCCAAAGTTGGGATGATCTCTCCATCCCGGGTTATATGTGTTTGAATAGGGGTTGCCCCCTCCTCTTAAATATTGGCCAATTGCGTTAACTTGGCCATGCAAAGCCTCCTTGACACCCGGAATGATTGGGCATGAAGAGGTTGTATGATCCGAGATTTCACACACAAGACAACATACTTCTCTCATCTCCTCACTCTCTACCGATTGAACTTTTTTCACCTCAAGAGCCTCTAATTTTCTTGCCAAGGTAGCCACCCTAGCATTGACATCATCAACTTCCTTGAGTTGGTATCTTCCCACCCCTTGTTGGATTGAGCGACCCTCGGGATTTTGGGTCCCGATAAGTGCCCAATCTCTAGCCTTATCTGCCAAGTTATCAAAATAATCGTATGCCTCATGGGGTTGCTTATCAAAAAACGTCCCCGCACACATAGACTCGACAAATTACTTGAGTTGGGGTGTCAAAGAAGAATAAAATGTGTTAATGACATGCCAATCGGCAAAACCGTGATGGGGGCAAGAATTTAAGAGATCTTTGAACCTCTCCCAACATTAAAAGAAAGTTCCCCCCAACAAAGGAGAAAACTGAGAAATTTGCCTTCGAATGGCTTCAGTTCGGTTTTTGGAAAAAAATTTGCTCAAAAATTCCCCTTGGAGAGTAGCCCAAGAATGGATGGACATGGGTCGCAAGGAATTAAGCCAAAGCTTAGCTTTGTCCTTCAAACAAAACAGGAAGAGTTTCAACAAAAATACTTCCCTTGGACATGAGTTGTCTATTGCAATCAAACAACCATCCTCAAATTCCTTAAGAAAAATGTAGGGTTGTTCCGAATCCATCCCGTGGAATTGAGGCAACATTTGCATCATTCCCGACCTAATGTTTAGAGTGTTGTGATGGGGCGGGAAAACAATGCACGATGTTGGTGCTTGCCTTGGTGGGTTTAGGTAGTCCCAGAGAGTCCGTATAGGGAGGCCGCCACGTCGCCATGGTGGCTCCCTCTTTCAAACTCCTTATGACCTTCTGAGTTGATTTGGACATTTGGATGCAAGAGTTGAATGTTAGGTAAGCCGGGTTCATTGGGATTTGCCATTGGAATGAAACCTAAGTCGACCACTAATGATAAGCTAGGTGTTGGTGAAGATGTTCTTGTGCTCTCAATGCTCTCAATCCTCACAAGGCAATGATGTTCGTCCCTCGTGAAATATGACATGCAAGAATGAATGCACACATAAGGATGGACCGATAGGGTCGTTCAGCACATCATACACAATTCCCTAGGCCAAACAACGACTTTTTTTCAATTCTAGGCCGGACAACGGCTTTTTCTCAATTCAACTTCGTACCTCCAATCTCCACGTACTATAAGCGTACCACCAATTCAAAACTTGAACACACTAGCCTAGCTCCACTAAATAATCCCGAAGAGGGATAATTTCCTAACAAAATGCAATGCAATTATACTATATCAAACAAAAGAAACTAGAGAAAAGAAGAAATAAAAAAATAATCCTAAAAAAATAAAACACCTTAAGGGAAATGAGAGTGTACCGGGGCCCAAAGCCCGTAGATGCTTCCCTCGGGGGTGGTGATGAAATCCACCCTTTTTGTGTGTGTGTGTGTGTGTTTTTTTTTTTTGCTTGCTCTTCTTTTTTTTTTTTTTTTCAATTTTCTTCCGCAATCCTTAGCTTTTGTCCGGTGTAGCTTTTTCCTATGAATTCCCCGGCAACGGTGCCAAAACTTGGCACGTCTCCAAATGTGCTTCAAAACTGGAGTCACTGCGCAAGAGTACGAAGGTCGCGATTGTATTCTCTCCCAAGGGAATTCTGCAACTATAGCAACAAAGCTCAACTAGCACGAGCACTTATCTTAATGGATTGCAAATGAAAATTTTTTTCTTTTACTAACATAAAAGAGACCGAAAATGTGTTGGTTTTGAGATGATGGTGGTTCAATGCTTAATGCAATAATTTAATAACTAATGAATGTCGCGCCCAGATTTTTCGCGCCCGAGGAATACTCACACAAGCGGGAAAAATATTGTACTCTCTCGTTAGAACTCACCCTCCTAGAAGAATGAGTGCAACTAGGTTTGAATTGAAAATAGATTTGAATAAAAGGCTTTTGGAAAAAGTTTAGAGTCACCACCTAACTTGATTAAGGTGAGTTAGGTCACCTAAAAACTAAGCATAATCCGAAAACTACACTCAGGGTTTTTGGAAAACGATTTGAAAATATCTCCTCAAGAGAGGGTTTTTAAGAAAAACAGGTTGTTTGGCAACCTTTGGAAAATATTTAGCCCTTTTTGAAAAAGAACTCCATTTGGTCTTTGAAATCAGTGATCTAGGTTCGGAGGTTGGTTACGTGTAGGGAAGACGCACTAAGCCATCACCCTACCCCGCCCTTTCGGTACCGACATGTCAATCTACCCTAGATTCACCTATGAGAGTCTTTGACTAACTATAGTTCAATCCCATTCACTTTGAAAAATAATTTTTGAAAAGAAACTAACATGATGCATGATGTGCAAGTGCAATAGAAGAGAGTTGATTTAGAAATAGATTTGAAAAGAGATTTGATTTGATTTGAAAAGGAAGAGATAGAAGTTTGAATTTGGAAAGAAGATTTTGGGAATTGAAAATAGAGATTTGAAATTGAAAATTTGAAAATTGATTGAAAATTTGAAAAGATTGTAGAATTTGAGTTTTGAAAAATATGGAAATAGAAATTTAAAAAAAGTTGTGACCGCACCCATGAGGGTTGCCTACATATCCTTTTGGAGGAATCAGGTCAGTCGTAGTTCGAACTAGAGTTCGATTGAAGAGAGATTATTTTGGAAGAGAGAGATTGAATTGGAAAGAGGATTTGATTTGAACTTAGAGTAGAAGATAGGAAATTAGAATTGTTTTGGAAAGATTGAGGTTTAGGAAACTTAGACTTAAAAAAGATGAGACTTAGGAAAGACTCAAGAGTTTAAGAAAGATTGGATTTAGGAAAGGTTTGAATTAGGAAAGGTTTGATTTAGGAAAGGTTCGAATTAGGAAAGTTTCGAATTAAGAAAGTTTCAACTTAGGAAAGTTTTGAATTTGGAATGTTTCAACTTAGGAAAGTTTTGAATTTGGAATTTTTCGAAATAGGGAAGTTTTAAAAATTGAAAAGTTTAGAAAATAAGGAAGTTTTGAAAATAAGAAAGTTTTGAGTTTAGAAAGTTTTGAAATTTGGAAGGATTTGAAATTTGGAAAGTTTAAGATTTAGAAAGTTTTAGAATTTGAATTTTAGAAAATCTTGAAATTAGGAAAGGTTTAAGTTTAGGAAACTTAGGTTTGAAAAGTTAAGATTTGAAAAGAAGGTAGAATTAGGAAAGGGTTGAATTAGGAAAGATTTGAAAGTTGAGTTTTCAAATTTAGGAAAGATTTTTATGTTCAAGTTTTGGAAACTTAAGATTTAGGAAAGTTGAAGATTAGGAAGGATTCGATTTAGGAAAGATTTAGATTTTGAAACTTAAGGAAAGATTTGAAGTTTAGGTTTAGGAAACTTATGGTTTAGGATGGTAGGAAATTAGGAAGGAGTTGAATTAAGAAAGGTTTGGATTAGGAAGGGATTGGATTTGGTTTCTAAAAGCAAAGGTTTGATTTTGTTTTTAAAAACGGAGGACGGGATCTAGTTTCCTAAACGAGAAGATTAGATTTGATGTCCTAAAGGAAAATTTTGATTTGACAAGGATTTGGAAAAGAAAATTTCTAGAAACCCTAAGTTTGGAAGTGTAGAATTTTGACGTAGGAAAGAGGTTTTGGAAATGTGTATAGTTTTGGTATAGAAAACAAGAGGTTTTGAAAACTTAGATTTTAAGGCAAGTTTGAAAATCACGTTTTTGGAAAGAAAATTAGGGTTTCCTAATTGTGGGTTTTAGGGCTTGACTTGGATTTCTACAGAAAGAGTTTTTGGAAAGTGTGTTTTTTGAAAACAAGGATTTTGGAAGAAAATCCTAAAGAGAAGTTTCTAGAAGGAAGATTTTGGAAAGAGAGTTTTTGGAAACGAAGATTTTTAGGGAACATTTTTAGAAAGTGAATTTGGAGGAAAGAGAGTTTTGGAAAGGAGTTGAAAAAGAGAGTTTTAAAAAATAGATTTTTGGAAAGAGTTTTTAGAAAATAACTTTGGAAATGAGAGTTTTAGGAAAGTATATTGAAAGAGATTTTTAGGAAGAGATTTTTGCAAAGAGAGTTTTTAGAAGGTGTAAAAACGTCTCACTTTCCTAAAGCGATTCTAACCATAAGAGGACTAGAACCACTTTTAAGAAAGTGGTTTTGAAAACAACAAAGGTTGAAAATATGGACTATATTGGTCACTTTAAATGTAACACTTTCCTAAAGCAACCCTAGCCATGGAAAAGCTAGAATCACCCTAGGATTGTGATTTTGAAAACACGTTTTGAAAAAGAAATTTTGATACAATTTTGGAGACAAGTTTGAAAACGATTTGAAAAACAACTTTGAAAACTGTTTTTGGAAGATGCAAGATTATGATATGCACAATGCAATTTTGAGGTCGTGAACATACAAGGCTAAGGCTTCTCCACATAATCAAGGGGGCTGAACCCACGTGGTCTCTGGTTAGACTAGAAGAAAGCCCCCGACACTGTGACTCTCCAATAATATAATCCTACACATGGACCGAGAGTCCCTTTGTTTCAAGCATGCAAAGAAAGGGGGAGAAAGAGATGGGGGATTAAAATAGTGACTACCATGCAATTTTTAGCCTGGCTTCACTAGGAGTGACTCTGGAAAGTCCAAAAAAATTTTTAGAGGACTGGGGATGACCCGGAAGGCCGAAAAAGGGCAGGAACACTTAGAATAGTGTCCTAGAGGTATTTGACTTGAAAGGTGAGGATAGGATGTGTCGGAAGGGTTGACCAGGCCTTTAGGGGCAAAACGGTCAATCAGATCGAGAAGCTACCGGGAGGGACTCGAACTGTCCCAGAAGAAGATTTGGGATTTGGAAACATTATTTAGAATGTTTCCAGAAGTTGCCGGTTTGATTCCCAGAGCCAGTGTGGTCGGAAAAGGAAACCGGCCCACTAGGGGCAAAACGGTCATTTCGCACTGGGTTTGCCGGAACTGACTCCGAATGATCCGGAAAGGTACATGGAGGTTAAGAACACTATAAAAAGTAGTCTCAGGAGGTTACTGGTTTGATACCTAGAGCCGGTGTGGTCCCCGGGGCATTTGGATACCTAGGAGCAAAATGGTCATTTTGACCGGAAAGTCTTGGAAAAGGCCCAAGGGGCAGTTTGGTCATTTTTCACCGAAGTGGGCTAACAGACACTGGTGTTGACCTAGGTTTTGAGTGTTTCCGCCACTCTGACGGCGGTCGTCGTGACACAGGGGTTTGTTGGCAATTCCCTATATCGACCTATTTGTGAGTATTTCCGCTACTCTAACGGTTGTGATGTTTGCGAGTATTTTCACTACTCAGACCGTCTCAAGAAATAAACTGTCTCGAGAGAAGGATTGGAAAGGGGACTTACCATCTCTAAAAAGACGTACCTAAATTGGAACCGTCTCGAGGAATAAACTGTCTCGAGAGAGGGATTGGAAAGGGGACTTACCGTCTTCAAAAAGACGTGCCTAGATTGGAACCGTCTCGAGGAATAAACTATCTCGAGAGAGGGGTTGGAAAGGGGACTTACCATCTCCGAAAAGACGTGCCTAAATTGGAACCGTCTCGAGGAATAAACTGTCTCGAGAGAGGGGTTGAAAAGGGGTCTTATCATCTTCGAAAAGACGTGCCTGAATTGGAACCGTCTTGAGGAATAAACTATCTCGAGAGAGGGATTAGAAAGGGGTCTTATCGTCTCCGAAAAGACGTGCCTGAATTGGAACCGTCTCGAGAAATAAACTGTCTCGAGAGAGGGGTTGGAAAGAACAATGCCCCTAAGGGCGTTTTAGTCATTTTGCCTCTATTTGGGCCTTGCGGGCCTACGAAGCAATGGACAAACGGGATTTGGACTTAGAAAGTTGATTTCGATTGGAATATGCCCATAATGACTTGAACACAAGTCTGGACGGAGCGTAAACTGCCGAGCGGTCAAAAATGGGGTGCTTACAATGAAGACAATAAAATCTAGTTTTATGTAATTTAGAAGAAAAGCTTGAACATAGTTGTTTTGATCCACCAATTCTCAACAAGGGTTTCCAATGAGAGGTTTATAACTCAAATCAAGAATCACACCTTGGATTCTTGATTCGGAAAATGTCGACTATAAAAATGTGGGTTTTTGTTTGATTGAGCATAAAGAGGGAATCTATGATTGGCACCCTAGAATCAAACCTTAGACATGTGCAATACCTATACCAAACATTGATTTGTGCATAAATGTTGCCAAGGGGTTATGAATCTAAGTTTTTCTAATGAATCTCACACTAAATCAAATGAAACCATGAAATTTTAAGGATATGCCTTTGAAGTTCATACAACTCATTTTGCACCCTTTGAAGATCTTTGGTGGATCTTCACAACCACATCCAAGGGATATTTAGCTACTAGAATTCATGTCAAAAGCATAAAAGAAGACAAATCTACCATTAAACTATATAGAACTAGTGTTTGGTTGCTAAGAAAGTGAGGGAAAGGGGCAAGAAAATGAGGGAAAATGGCTCGAAAGAGTAGAAAATCATTCACTTCATATATATCAAGCATTCATTTACAATGATCCAAAAACAATAAATGACAACAAATACAAAGCATTAAAGTAAATCTAACTAAAAACCTTACAAAATAACAAAAGACCCCTTTTTTGAAGCTTCTTCTCTGTCCAGCTTTGCAGAAAATAACCCTAGAATGCACTTTGTCCCATATATATAGCTTTTATACTCTGCAGAAAAACAGAGTCTGTACACACCGATCGATCGGTAGGCGACCGATCGAACGGCCAATCGAACGGTCCAAGTGATCGAACGCTCGATCGATCGCAAAACCGACCCCTCTGAAGTTTGCTTCTGTGTAGTCTGTTGAGGGAATTCCGACGTCGCCGATCGAACAACCGATCGATCGGAAAAATGCCCTCTCTGAAGTTTGCTGCAGAAGGTCGAACAGAGAATCACCGATCGATTGCAAGATCACCGATCAATCGGCCGATCGAACGTTCCGTGGACCATTCGATCGGGCGATCGATCGGTCATCCCCACATTTGCCCATTTGCCTTGGTTTAAGGTCCAATTCCTATAAGAAGTGCACAAAAAGAGTTTTAATGCATTTTAGGAGTTAAAATACTAAATTAACACTGAAATTCAACTAATCAACTAACAATTTAAGCCTAGAGATTACTATTTCTAAGAGTAATCAAGTAGGCTAGGAGGGAGAAGAGAAGAGTGGGGGAGAGCACAAATGTAAAAGGGATACCACCTTTTACCTTCACCATACTTGTAGTCTTCAATGGATGTCTTGATTGGGCTTGAGTGACTTCAAGAATGCTTGAGAGGCTAGAGTGGAGTGTGTAAATGTGCATGAGGCCTTATATATGGAATGTATAGGCTTGAGAGAGGTAGAATATAACCTAAGTGTTGGAAAGGTGGAATATATGTAAGGATTCGTGTTTTTGGAATGATTTCAGCAGAACTTCGCATCAATTTCAGACCTCGAATATACAAAGGGGGAGGCCTCTATTTATAAGCAATCTAGAACAGGCCTAGCATATGTGCTACATGCACATGGCTAAAATTTGGCCTTGCGCATGTAGGACATGCGCAGGTACTGTTCCATTGCCAGAATGATACGTGGCACCCTATGTACTAGTTAAATCTCAACCGTTGATTGAAATTCGGTCAATCTGATCAAAATTTGAGCCCATGTAGCATACGCTCCATCACCGGGAAAGTTCGTCCAAACTTTGCCTCGATAATTGAGTCAATCGGGAAGGTTTCGGGGGAATCGGTCGCACTCGAGATATCCTCCCAAGGCTTCCGGTGAACTTTCATGTTTTCAGAAAGTTTGAATTATGTTTGGAAGCGTGGGATATCATCTCGGGAAGTGTGCCAAAAAGGCCACTTTTGCAGAGCGTCTGTGATACGCTCCGGGGGTGTTTGAAAGTGGCTATTTTCGTTTCATGTGATCGGGGCCTTCGGGAAGCGATCCTTTCGATCAGACCGTATCGATGGAAAGTACTCTGGAAATACCTTCGGAAATTTCTAGATTTACGCATTTCTCAAGTCATTTGACGGTGCGTTCCAATTAGGAAATTGGGAAAAAAGTCAACCTTAGCAAAGCATCTGCAAGACGCTCTAGGGGTTACTGAAAGTTGTAGTTTTTGCACTGTACAATGGAGGGCTTCAGGAAGCGATCCATTCGATCGAGCCGTATCAATGGAAAGATCTACGGATGAGCTTTCGAGAATTCCCTGGTTTACGCATTTCTCAAGTCAGTTGACGGTGCGTTATAACCAGGGAATCGGGGAAAAGACAATTTGGGCGGAGCGTCTGCGAGACGCTCCAAGGAACTTTTATCGCGTCGTGTGAGCTTAGTGTCGTAGGGTCCTCCTTGGGCTAAACAAGGGTGTGTGGTGAAACTCTCTGCTCGAAATCCCAAGGCCGGTGCTGTTTCGGGACATATTTGGGCTTCCAAGGGCAAAATAGTCATTTTGACTAGGGTTGGCTGGAAATGGTCAGGAATGGTTTGGTATGTTGTGTTAAGTGTGTAGGGTTGTTAAGGAATGGTTTTGGGAGAGTCTTTTACCGTTCAGCAGGGTCTGCGCAGTGTTGAGGTGTTAAGAGACAAAATGGTTATTTTGACCAGAGTGGGCCGGAATAGGACCGAATTTGGACCAAATGGCGTGCGGGGGATGCCTAATGGTTTAACAACATTTTGGAAGGATCGACTTATCGTTTTAAGGGATTTTAAACTTTTCCAAAATGCGCCTAGAGGCCTAAGGGACAGGTTTGGTCATTTTTCACCGAGTCGGGCTAGCAGGCGCCGGTGTTGACCTAGGTGTTAGTTCCCGAGACCCCCCAATATCCGAAAACTACCTGTGCGATGTTGGTCCCTAAGAACGCCTGGTCTTAGAGAGCTACTTGTAGGGTGGTGTCGGTTCTTGAGAGCGCCTGGTCTCAGAAAGCTACCTGTGAGGGTGGTGTTAGTCTCCGAGAGCGCCTGGTCCCCGAAGAACTACCGAATGACGGACATTCTACATTGGCGGGCTAGCAGGCGCTAGAAGTGAGCCATCTGGAATTTTGATAAGGTGTTGGTCCCCGAGATCGCCCGATTTCGGGAAGCTACTTGGATGGCGTTGGTTTCCGAGACCGCCCGGTCCGAAAAGCTACCTGGAATAATGGTGCTTATGGCTCTCGCAGGTCCTTATGGGCCCGAGATGCGACCAATTAGTTGGATTGGAGATTGAAAGGCTCATCTTGAACCTACATGTGTTGTGACGTTGGAAACCGAACCCGATCGGACTGGAGGTTGCTAAGCAGGCAAAAATGGGGTGCTTACATTGCCCTGTTTCAGTAGTTAAATAAATGTGAAGAATAGATGCTGTTGTGATTCCTCAGCTTTGTGACAGAGCAAACATTCTGCACTTTCAGCAATTCTCCTCTACTTCAGTTTATCTCTCTCTGCTTTGCATTCTTTCCTGACAAGCAATCCATAAAAATGAAACCCCTTTTTCGGATGTGATGTGAGAACCATACAATATTTCTCTATTCTACTACAGGTAGGTCTAGTTTTCCAGGTAGCCTTCCTGCATAAACTAGTTTTCCAACAATTCTTTTAGCATTGTAAAATAAATGCAGACGGCCCAATAAACTTGCATCTGTTCTTCAAATTTATTTAACTACTGAAACAGTACTTATCTATTCAGTACTTCCTTAGCCTTCCTGCATATACTATTATTTTTTAGTACTTATCTATTTAATTGCTTATCTAACGAACCAATGACCACACCACTTATTCTTATTCCTAGTGCCCTGCTTGAACTAATTATAGCTTAACAAATCGTTCCTCCCACATGAAATTCCCTAGCCGCACCACACTTGTTTGCATGCACTACATCAATCATTACCACTTATGAAACCTTAATATGTCAACTAGCTCTAAAATCATCACCTCAAAAATTATCTGTATAAATTACGGACTAAGTCATATATACTTTCAAAAATAGTCATCACCTTAAATATTTATTTGAGTAAAATTATCATGGGTCTAGTGATAAATAATTTTAAAGTCGTTACAAAATCTCACGGTGTTACAGTTCAACCTCCTCAGAAAAATTTCGTCCTAAACCTTGTAACTCACCAGTTAACTCACCACTCAACTCCTCACAAGCCACACATCACACCCACATGCACACATCATAATTAAACATGCAATAAATATAATAAATTATGAAATTATGATATTAGGATCTCACAACGGGTTTAACAAATAAATCAAAAGGACTTTTGAAGGCCCCAAATTTTGTAAGGATAAAGTAGTGAGTTTGAGTTACTCCCCCGGCGTCCAGTCTTACCCCATGTTTGCTTTTATGAAAATAGGTTAGGATAACTTAATCTGGTTGTTGGGGTTTGGATGCGAAATAATAAAATTATCCTCTAATAAGTTACCCCAGTGATTCAGATTTGAAGACAAAATTCTCCCCCAAAGAATTAATAATCCTGAGATTATTGTCTTGAGATTAATTATCCACCCTTATCCAGCCTTATCCCCATCCCAGGAAACAAACATGGCCTACATGCTATAATTACAATGACCCAATCCACATGAGATAAAAGGAAGCCCCAAAATCAACTAGACTACTAACTTGAAAAAACAATCAATATAATAAAAAAAAATCATACAACAAATTTTTTTTTACAAGCTTTAAATTTTTTTAAAACCTTACATGTTATTAAAGCTCCATATAATTTCTAAGTAATTTTTAAGGCAAAGAGAGAGAGAGAGAGAGAGAGAGAGAGAGAGAGAGGCCCAATCCAATGAAAGAAAAATGCCCAAAATTAATGTGCTAGTTAACTTTTTTTAAAAAAAAAGGAGGGAGAGAGAGAGAGAGAATTTAAATAAAAATGTACTAGAGTGTGAAAAGTAAAATAGAAAAAACTCATTTAAAATTGTCATTTTAAGCATCTAATTATCTCAAGCCGGTTTGCATCAAGTTTTATAGATGGTTAAAGTAATTTTCACTTAGCTTCTAAAATTTGTTCCATCTTTGACCCTACAATATATGAATGAAGTTGTGAAAATATCCGCGTGGATATCCTGGGCTATTTGATAGTGCTAACAGTTTTTATTTTTTGTTGTCTATTTTTGTTATTAGAATTTTGTATTTTATTTTTGGTTTTTCACAAAAAAAAAAAAGTAAAAAATGTGTTTGGTAACCCTAAAATTGTTGTTTCTCTTTTATTAATTTTGTGTTAAAAATATTTATTTAAAATGGGTAAGGTGGTGGTGGCCAGAGGTAATGGCCGAACGTGGTTGGCGGCCATCGATGGTGGTCGTTGGTGATGAGTCGTGGTAATGGGTGGTGGAGGAGAAGTGCGAATACTTGTAAAAACAAAAACAAACACAAAAAACACTTATTTGGATTTTCAAATTTGTTCCAAGTTTTTGTTTTTTGTTTTAAAAATTTTGAAAGCAAAACTTGAATTACAAAAAAAAAAAAATTGCTATTACTATATTCTTGTATTACACAATAATGGATATCCCTATCTTGAAACAATGAACTCTGTGAAGCTAGCACAACAATTTTATTAAGTTGCATTGCATCATTCAAAACAATTTGAGAGAAGAAATGTTCTATATATTCTGCAGCATTTTCTAGTGAGGTACCTCTGGTTTCTATTCTTGTTTCCACCATAAATGCAAGTCGGTAAACCTAATTGCAGAATGCAGACATAACACCAAATTCCGGTAGGTTCCCATTTTGGTTCACAAATCTCTCTGACTGTCCTGTGCTAGAAAATTCTTTTTTACTCTCTATCCAAATGTGTTTAAACACAAGCAGCAAATTAAAGTTTTCTTACATCAATGGTCAGGTAGAAAGTTCATTTCTACTGTGTTTGAATCTTGAATTTGTCAAGAAAAAATAAAATAAAATAAATAATATCACTTAAAATATTATTTTTTGTGGGTGATAAAATAAAAAATGAATTTTTAAAAAAAATATCTTTTGATTATCTAACTCACCAAAAATAAAAAAATTTGCTTCATTCACTTCATTTTCTTTTCCTAAATTTTCCTTCCACAAATCCAATATCCACACATAGGGTTTAAAGGTTTTGGTCAGCCCATTGAATCTCAGTTCTCTAATTACTAGGTTCTTGTTGATGTTGCCCTATTTCAGTAGTTAAGTAAATGTGAAGAACAGATGTTGTTGTGATTCCTCAGCTTTGTGACAGAGCAAACATTCTGCACTTTCAGTAATTCTCCTCCACTTCAGTTTATCTCTCTCTGCCTGACATTCTTTCATGACAAGCAATCCATCAAAATGAAACCCATTTTTGGGATGTGATGTGAGAACCATACAACATTTCTCTATTCTACTGCAGGTAGGTCTAGTTTTCCAGATAGCCTTCCTACATAAACTAGTTTTCCAGCAATTCTTTTAGCTTTGTAAAATAAATGCGGATGGCCCAATAAACTTGCATGTTGAAAAGGACAGATTTAATTAGGTTTAGTCTATCTGCATAGGAAAGGCTTCTTGCAGTCCAATGCCTTATTTCCTTCAGTACCTTTTCAATGAGTTCTTGACAATCCTCATGTTGGAGTCTCGTTATGATCACGGCAACACCTAAGTATTTCTCACTGGTAACCTACTCGGAACTGTAGAGAGTTTAGCAGTCCATTCTTCAAAAAAAATGGAAAAGTAGAAAAGATGAAGAAGAACATTCATTTTGACCGATTAGTGTATTGACACATGATTTTTCTTCTCTTTCCAGATGAGTTCAACTTTCAAATTACAACACCTTTGAGCTCTGACTATGAACCACTCCTAGTTAATAGCTTAAATATGTGATTTTCTTTAAAAAAAAAATATATGCACAAGTAATCTCTCCAGTAGACAATTATCAAATTGACATAGCATATAATTGGACAAGTCATTATTTGAATTATGAGTCGAAAGAACTAACAATTACATAGGGAAAAACAACACGAAATTGTCAAAAGAGAAGAAAACATGTATGGTTTCCAAGTATCTTCTGTAAAATAAACATGATGAAATCAAATGAGTATAATAAATTGTTACATTTACGATATTCAAAGAAAACAAGCTATATGGTGTGATCATAGAGATCTAGGAGGTTTCTCTAACACTGCAGAAAGAAACACTTCATCCTTGGACTTGGGAGAAATAGCCCACTTGTGTTTCTTATACCTGAACTGCAGAAACATGTACATATAGTCATCTAGATCCTTTCTGTTACAAAAGAAGCGATCAACCCATAACAATCCCCCAGGCCTTAAAATCCTGTCCCAATCAAATAGGATGAAATCCATCAACTAGGGGTCAATCCAGCCATCCATAAAGCCATTTGTGTGAATCAAATCCATTGTGTTATCAAAGAATGGGAGGCGCTGATCTAGTGTCAGATACAGAGGAATCAAACCTCTAAGCGCAACAGTCTCACGGAAAGGAGCCCCTAGATTTAGAGCAGTTGAGATGATTGTGACATTTTGTTCTCTCATCCATGCAGCAAACGTCCCCCTTCCAATACCATAATCCAACCCTATCCTTATCTCCCCAGGCTTAATTGCCAAAACATCTTTGATTAGGAAATCTACGGGCAAAGTACTATTGGTCACCCATTTAATATTTTCCTTCTCCATTTCAAAACATCCGGTGCAATTGGAATAACCCCTCTTAGGGTTCTTACTGGACAAGCACTCGAAGTTCCTACACTGATAATTGCTCCACCAAACATTTCTTCCTTCCGGTAGTTTCCATAGGGACTCATTGATGGGATAAGGCTTCTGGTAGATCTTAGACGCCCTTGTCAAGCACCGCCTTTGGGGCAATGGATCACACCCATTAATCATAAGCTTCTTAGCAAGGTTCCAATCATCTTTACAGTAAGATCCAATATCATAATTATTGTACTCTTCCAATTCTTTCTTCATCAAGACGCAAGCATGCCCTATAGTGTTGTATATCCTCTCTGTTTCATATATATTCATCTTCCCATTTCTGTTCTCTTTTGGAGTTATATACTTTTGAATCTCCTCAATCACAAAAGCATTAATCAAAGGTTCCTCCTTAATTGTCATGTTTCTAATCCCTTCAAATTTTGGAAGCCGAATTAGCCTAAGAGGAATGTGAGCACTGTAAAGAGGCCAAATCACCTCCTCCTCTAGAAACTTCTTGTACGTTGATCTTGAAATGTTAATTTTATCCATCACATCCTTGTTCTTCTCCATCCGTTGGACAGTTGATTCGAGCTTGTCCTGCAAGCTTTCCATCTTACCAAGTACTTCCTCAACCCGAGCAAACAAGGCTTTTATATCAAAACCCTCATAAACATCCTTCACACCATAGAAATGATGGCATATACCTTCATTGTGCAAGAAAAATCCCGCAGAATAGAATCTAAAAAGACTTAAACTGCTCACAGTTATGGCAAGCCCTCCCAACACAAACTGAAGCAAACCCATTATTCTCCCCAATCTACACTTTGGAAAGCACAGCCTCCTCATGTTTTTGTTAACCAAAATTTACAACACCTTTCTTTTTAGCAAATCCTTAAGATTTCAACTTAATTGAAGTCAACTGCTCATGGGTTCCCAAGAATTCAAAGAAAAAAAGTACTTTTAGATTCATAATTATAACCCAACCTCCATAACTTTGCAAAATTGAAGTCGATGATGAATCTAGAGTAATTTAACAGATACAAGTAGTGTAAAGTTTCATAACTAGAATTTAAGCTTTACCCAATTAAGAAATTCAACCATGCACTGGAAATTTAGGCTCTGAATCACTTTTTCCAAGCTTTCAGACTCCAAGACTTGCCTCTGATTCGGCTCAAACCGGTGTTGAATTCTGATCTTGAAAACTAATAAATTGGGTCCTTAAAACCATAAAAACTATTATAAAACGTAGCTTAGATTGGTTCACAATACCAGCTTTAGCGCTGGAAAATCGTAAACCCTAAGCTTGTTACCACAAATTTTCGAGATCATAAATGAGATAACTGATTGAAGAGCTTAAAAAAGGTGCAAATCTTGTGAAGGAACCCTAAAAAGAGCTCGAAAATCCAAGACTCATGCATATATGTATGCATGAAGCGTTGATAGTGAGGAGAATGGTGGTGCCTGGTGAAGGTGGGTTAGGTTTCCCATGACGGCAGATCATGAGATCAGCCCGAATTGCGGATTTTTTTTTTTGAAAGGTTTCGACCATTAAAAGATGCATTTTGAATTTAATTGGACGCATTTTTTCTTTCTTTTATTAAAAAACTATATATAGCTAGAAAGGAAAAACAAAAAAATACCCGTGAGCTTCCACTCAATTGACAAGGACTACCCAAACATTTGAAATTTTCAGAATTTCCCCTTGCATGAGAGACACATTGCCATATTGCCCCTTCTGTTAGAGAAAAGGGGAAAAAGAAAAAAGTAGTAGCAAGGTACACAATAAGCAATAAATTTTTTCCTTTCATGTACATATTTGGTGAATCCTTTTAAATCTAAAGTAGCAGTAATCATACCTCTAAATATTTGTCCCGTTCCTGAGTCTTCGTCACTAGAATATCTTCAACCTTGATTATATATCTTTTTAAATGAAAGCCCTTAGTTACATTTAATGATTTCATCAAAATAAATAATGGACATATTAGTATATAAAAAAATGAGCACACAAGTATCTTGTAATAATGGACATATTACAAATACAAGCCACAGCCTCCCCATTTCCTCCATCCCCTAGGCTAACACTTGGACCTCTCATTCCCCCTTCTCCTAGGTCATTGTAGATATATATTGTTCATTCATTCCTTGTAATTCTTCAAAAAAAAAAAGAATTAAAAATGTCCTCATGTACAGTGAAATCCAACCTTCTAACTAGATAGACAAATTGTGCTTCAGTACTCAAATTGGCGAATTAAGAGCAAATTCTTCTCAAATTTTGAACTCAAATGTTCAATTTTTCTAACTCTAGTTTGGACTAATAGTTGGTTTCCACGTATATTTCTTATGATACTAAAATACAAAATAACACAACTTTTAATAAGATTTTGCATGCTTTTGTGATTAAATAAAGAAATGCCTGCTGTGATTATTGTATTTATTTTATTTGCTTAAATACTATAAATTTAGGGTTTTTCTTTTAAGAAATAAATGCCTAGTGGTAATGCTAAAACTAGTAATTTAGTTGACACACTTAAAATAGCCTAGTGGTCCGGCGATAAGTTGACACACTGAATGGTGAAACGAAAAATAGATAGCAGAAGTTAAAAAAAAAATTTCATAAACAATGACAACTGGTAATGCTGAAACTCACTAAGATATTATATACTTGAAAAATCAAATTGTAAGTTGTTGTAAATAACATTTCAAATATATAATTTATGATGGGCAAGCACACTAATTACACTTGAAAAGAAGTCGAGCTTCCTAATTTTACTATTCGAATATCATTTATTAATATTTTGAAATTGCTGAGTTAATAATGATACCTAACACTTACTGATTGAATTCACTTGAAAATTTCGCCAGTACCAACTCCATACTGCCTATAACTATCTCAACATTCTACAAGACTTTTTTCATTGAACATAGCAAACATAGATGTATTCAACTTTTTGTTTTCGTGAAAGGAAATTGACACACGCAAACCTCAGCAAAGCCATACACGGACTAGAGAACAAAGACTAATCCCAAACATCTCCTCAAAAAGGAGAAGCTTAGGGTAAATTTTTATCCTATGGACTAAAGTCCTGAGAGGCCAATGTGGAACTGTAAGTTATAGATTTCAATTCTTTTTTCAAGGCAAAGCATAATGCAAAGCTAGCCATCCGGACAAGACTTATGGCCGTTCCGGACGGTCAGAGAGGTTGACATCTCAAAGTTATCTTGACGCCCGGACGATCAAAGGAGGTGTCAATTCCAATTTTGTATAGCTGTCCGAACGACACACTTAGTATTTGCTTAAGATACCCAATTTTGAAACGTAAGAAGTCAGTTAGATTTAGAGAGTTTTTAGAATAGTTCTAGAGAGAGAAATCCAAGTTTTGGTGATTTCTTCAATTCTATTGTAATCAACTATAGAATTTATCAATTCAATGGAGTTTTTCATAATGATGATGAGTAGCTAAGCACCATCCTTAGCAAAGGATGTGAAGATTGTTTTGAAATTGGTTATTTCATCAAAGTATTCAATTAAGCTTTAATGTTCATCTCTTGATTGTATGAAGCTATGTCAATTCATTTTAAATTCTTTAAAAATCAAGTGTTTATGATAGTATTTTTGAATTCTCATGCATAAACTAGTTTTAGGTATGAGGATTGCCAAGATCCCTAGTATAAACACTTAGAATTGTTTATCTTCTGATAGCTTACCTATCTCCAAGTTAGAAGAAGGCTCTTTGGCCCTGCTTGCTTACCGGATAAGAAGGATTAGACTTTAGACCCACTAATGAACTATAGCGAACAAAGAGAAATGTACTTTCTTAATTGGACTCTATTTTCAAATCTTCTGGTTCAATGGCACTTTCGTTGTCATTAAATAGAGATAAGCAATAGTTTGAGGAATTGCCAATTACACCAAATAATTGAATCATTCTTTGCTAAGATCCCTTTTAAAATCAAATTCCAGTTTTATCTAGCATTTCCTCCACAAATCAATTTTCATTTTAATTTCATTCTTACAAGTAGTTTCTTAATAAATTGGTTTGTCCTACATAAATGTTCATCATAACCAACCATATTGACTCCCAGAGGATATGACATTGGTTCTCACCAAGAAGATCTCCGTGCACTTGCGGATTGAACCTGACAACAATTGGAGTCAATCAATTATCTTGAGTTTCCTGCAGGATGAAAGCCAACAATTTACAAAAAAATATTTAGTGTAATGGTGATATTAGGGGTGGTCATGGGCCCGAGAGCCCGATAAACCGCCCAAGTCTACTTATAAATTATATGGCGTAAAAAATTTTTTCAAATCCGATTAGTTTAATGGATAGACTTGAAAATTATCTTTAAAGTCTGGTCCGGCCCGAAATATACATAAAATAATCTATTTTTTATATTTTAATATTATATATATGTATATATAATTAAATTTTATGTTATTCAATATTTATAGAAAAAAACTACAAATTAAACAAATTTTATGTTAAATGGGCAAGCTTGAGCAGACTTAAAAATATAATTTTTTTAATTAAATGGGCTTAAAATTTGATTTTAGGCCTAATAAATTTTATTTTTTTTGTGTACGTCCAGCCTGGCCCAACCCATTCAATATTCACCAGGTGATACCAATTCCTTTTATTAGCGTAGTATTATAAGCCAATTACACCAATGAGCATATTGCAATACTAATTAACAGATATGCCAAACTAGCTAGTGAAGGGGTGGACTGTGGAGTACTATTAGACCAATTGGTGGGACTTTTGTACTAGTCCACCATCATAAGAGCTGCCAAGTGGAACTCCAAGCAACCACAAATCAAGATCACAATATAATGTAATTGAACACAAAATTAATAATAAGTTTGGAAACCATACAATATCATGCAAATATGAAATAGGGAGAAGTGTGATATTATACCCCACTTGGAAGGCCTTGTATGGACTTGAGCTTGACAGTTTTTGAGCTTTGACCCAATGTATGTGGTTTTGAGGTTTAGCACTGTGGATGAGGCGTTTAAAAAATGGATTTGGACATAATTCAAACAATGCTTAAGCAGAAAAGATGTTTTTTTTAAGGGAGAAAGTTTAGTATTTATAAACTACAATAGATGAATTTATACATATTTATAGTCTATAGATGCGTACAGTTCTGAGCCAATTACCTATACCAATACTAGAGAAGTACGACTTGACATTTTTGTTCTCATCTGTACGCATCTATATATTGATGCATAAAATATTCGTACTTGTTAAATTTTGTTAGAATTTAAACAGAAGCAATGTAATTATGAATTGATGTATAGAATCTAAATTTGGGCATGGTTTGTCCAAATCATCATAATTTTGGATGAAAAAAAAGGATTTTTAACTTCGAAAATTCTTTAAAAAGCTAATTTTGGACCATTTGAGGCCCAAGTGTTTCTCTTATGCCTCGTAGTCCGTCATCTCTATTGGTATCAAGAAAATATGTACATATATATTTCCATAGTAGCCTAGGTCAGTAGGCTTTAGAATCCTTCAAGGTTGGTTTCGCGATCATGAAACACCCGAGGACTACTAGCTGGTGACCAATTTGTGAGGCCTTTGCAATCTATAGTTGTATGATTAGAGTCGAGGCTTGTCACGGTATTCATTCCTTTGTCTTTCGAGTAACTCACACCTTACCTGGAGAGAGAGAGAGAGAGAAGACAGACATATTGTGTACTGCTTCGTACCATTTTTTTACATAGGGAGCACGCTTCATGTCTTTTACAATCCTCAGTTCGCCGGGGGTAACCACCCGTCCCACGTACTTGCTCAACCACGTGCTCTCAGCATGTATAGAGAGTTGGCCTCTGTAGTCTAACTTTGTTGTATATAACAAGCCTCTTCCTCGTTTGTCCTGAAGCAACCTAGTTACTACCTCTCTTTGTCTCCTATGAATGCCACTCATCTCTTACAAGTTTACCTTCAACGGTTTAATGCCCAATCCAGGCTTATTTAGCTGGCTTAGTTACCTTCTTACCATTTACGAACGAAACCAGGATAGGATTTTTGGGGGACAAAACATCAAATAATTTGCATCAACTACAGAGGGGTGATCATATTAAGAGATTTTTTTTTTTTTTTTGGTCAAAGTAAAGATATTCCATCATTGGAAGAGAAAACATCAGAAAATTTTTACCAACTAACTGAGTGGAAGCCATTAATTGTAGTTTTGTCCAACCACAATCTCCTTTCACACATTTCCTCCACGCATCATGACAATTAGTGTTTTTTTTGTGGTCCGGAGTTTCCAATACTTAATCAAATATGTGGGTCGTATGGACGGTAATCTTGCAAAAGTTAGAGAGAATAATTGATGAAAAATCTAGACACTTTGTACCCAGGTACGAAGTTAGGATTTCAACTTCGGGGGGCCAAAAACTGGTCTACCAAAAAATAGAACTAATAATACATGCTAGATTTCACTTACGGAAATAAAAAATAACATACTTTCAATTTCAAATGATTTATGATAATAAAATACAACTAAAATTTTATTTTATAATTTCATATCTAGTGATCTATCAATCATAGTAGCACTCGATGACACTTCATATCACGAAATTCATTTATAATTGACATTAAACTTCCCAATGACTTTGTTTTCAATGTACACAATCAAATCGTTTATGATTTTATTTTATAAGAACAAGTTGTAATAAAAAATCAAAATTTAGTATTAACAATATTCATAACTAAAACTGCACACTTCATTGTATTCTCACTAAATATATAGACAGGACATTATTTTTTTCTCCCAAATTTTGTCCTAGATCTTAGTTAGATTGGAATGGTTAAGTATGAGGTTTACAGAAATTAGCCAAATATGAGTTGCACAAAAAAATGACTATTTTATTATATAAAATTTTTTAAACCTTGATCCACATAATAAGTTTTTTGAATATTAGGGTGGCAATTTTAGTATGTAACATTTTATGAGCTTAGATTTATACTGAACATAGTGAGATTTTTCAAATATTAGAGGGGCATGCCCCTACTAACTTCGTCCATGCTTGCACCAAAATAAAAAATAAATAATAATTTTGCCCTAAATTACATGCATCTGTGGGAGTTACTAGCCGCAGGTCCCATAGTAAGTGGGTCCCACTAATTTTGATTTCAGTTATAAAAAGCTAGAGTTAATATGATAATTTAATTCGGTACGAGTGAATCTGAGTGGCCGATTTGATCATAACTGTGTGTATCAGATCAATTGTTTGGACCATTCCAGGTATCAGTAATAAATTAAACAAAACCCCAATTAAAAGGCTGTCTAGACTCTACACAACCCCAGACATGCATACAACTATTAATGCATTGAAACCGTGTAAGTGATTAGATACAAATAAATCCAACTTGTAATCACATGGGACCGACTCACCCTCAGACTATTATATTCATAATTTTTTAATTTTTTACCTTATTAGGCCACATGTTAGTCACTCAAATTTAACGAATGATATTATTTAAATTTATAATTTTACTTAACGTTAAAAAAAACTAACAAAATAATTACGTAAGTTTGAATCAAATAATAACATTATCTATTAAATCTTAGTAACTAACATTAGGTACAACAAGATAAGTGGTCTGAAAAATTCTGAATATTAAAGTTTGGAGGAAAGCCGAACCCTAATCAAGTTATAAGGGTTCTTAAAGCACTACTTTTCTAATAATGATTTGACCAAACTACCCTTCCAATTTGGTAACAGATTACAAGTTGGAAAGGTAATTTGGTCATATCATTATTAGGAAGGAAACCAATTTATGAAACCCTGTGGTCCCATCCTCATCTCTACCATAAAAAGTCCCTTAACAAATCAGAACAATTATCCTCTACAACAAGCCCATGTTAACACCTCTCATTAAGTGACCCAACCACTATCAACGTGCTTCCACTTCATTTCCTCTCAACTATTATTTGTACATAAGTTTATACAAACAAATATTTTATACATAATTTTCATACAGGAATATGCAACTATTTATGGTCATTCTATTTCAAATAAAAACACACACTATATTATTATTATATTATTCTGATAAAATTTATTGTAAAAATTCTCTCCATATAGACTTTGTCTCTATGCAAATTCACTCATGAGTTATTAGTAAAATCTTCAAATGTCGACGTAATAACCTATGATTTAAGTTTTCAAGTTGTTAGAAATGACTCATTACTCTTAAACCATCACTTAATTCTTGTTTTATTTCTTATAAATGATACCAGTTGTTACCAGATAAGTCCACAAGCATCCACTCGACTCATCTCATAATAAAGTGTCATACAAAAATGTGACGTGATACTCCAAAATCAGCTAATGATTTCTCCTTCAACCCTTTCTTTCCCTTAAAAGGGCCATTCCCTCTCGTACCATACTTGCTCTCTCTGTCTCTCTAAAAACACGTAGACACAGGACATCATTTTCTCTGGGCCCCTCTGTAGTCTTGTACAAAGAGACTTCGGTTTTTGGTTTTCTTATTCTCTTCGGCCCTCTCTCTTATAGTCTCTCGGCTCCGCGAATTCAAGAACTCGAAGCCAGGAAAGCTGAACTTTCTCAAACCAGGTAACCATTCTGCACCACCTCTCTTTTTCTTTCTCTCTAATGCATATATGGCACAAAGATATGTCTCTGTCTGCATATTTACCTAGTGTGAGTTGGGTGCTCTCTTTTCCTTATTGCTTTGAAGTATATCGTGCAAAAGATTGGCAATCAAGGCTATTCGACGCATAACCGTGAGAATCCGTTAGTCCAGGTTTATCTTTCACGTGGGTTTGGACCTTTGGAGCCCTTATGGGAGGTTAGAGAACCTCATTCCCATTATATTCACCACGTTGTATATGAAATGATTGAATGTACTTCACTCATTGCTTCGCTTCATGTGACTTGTTATTTCTCTGCACGAGTCCGTAAAAAATTGATAAGATTAATTCGAACCCTGGGTTCTTGATGAGTGTAGAGTTGATTTGGGTTTGATTCTTTGCATTGATATAAATGTACCTTTCTCAGTTCACCTAAGTTTGGGTTCTTACTATTGATTTGATGGTCTTTTGTGCTATATGAACTTGTTTGTTGGCTTCAGATGGTCATATCATCTGTGGTAACGGATCTGGGTATCAGGGTTGGTAATCTTATTCCGGGTTTGTGACCTTGAGTCTCTGCTCGGATGTGTTTCTTATTCATTATGTTTTGTGTGCACAAATTTGTTACATGGGTTTTGTTGGGGTATTAGTTTATGGATTTTTGTTTCAGATGCCTGTGATTACAGTTGAGCATTTCCCTTGATTGGTGTGGTGGGAGAAAAAAGAGATATAGACAGGTAAAGAGAGAGATTGTGATTTCTCTTTCTAGAGCGATGTACAGATTTGAAAAAAATTTGCTTAGATTTTCATTATCTTCTCCAATTTCAATTGATTAGAAAAACTTAACTTTTGATTGCTCCACTTTGTTGGCTGAATTATTGATGGTTTTACTCTAATAAGCATGCGTCGGCAAGACAAGGAGACGGCAAAAATATATATTTTATATTTTTTTTATATATTATATGTAGGAATACTCAAAAATAATAAAAAAAATTGCAGAAAGCACTAATTAAAATTAGATATCATATATTCTATAGCTTAAATGTCAAATTAGATATAAATTCACAATATTTTTATTTTACAATTAGATCCTAAGTTATTTTTTTCAAATTTACATTGTATGTGTGCCTAAGTAATGGACAAGTTTGTTTCCCGAGCATTCAAAGCGTGTCCGATTCTTATAAAAAATAAAAAATAATATGACACATTTGGAGGCATATCCGACACGTTTCAGGGAGTGTTCGATGAGTGTTGTGTCTAACACGATGTCTGACACAGACACGAATCCTTCTTAGAAGTGTTTTTGCTTCTTAGTTTTTATTGTGTTTTTATCTAGTAAGCATAGACACTTCTAAGAAGGTGTCGTGTCTATGTCGGACATGACACTCCCCCGACACTTGTTCGAACAAGCGTCCAAATGTGTCATATTATTTTGTAATTTTTTTAAAATTAGACACTTCAAACACTCAGGGGACACGTGTGTCTGTCTCTTGGACACCCGTGTCCATCACTTACACATATGAAATAGGTTACAAGTTCGAAAAAAAACTACTTGGAATCCAATTGTAAATCAAAAGTAATGTGATTTTATGCCTAATTTGATGTTTAAATTATACAATAAGTAGTTTTTAATCTTAATTAGTATTATTTTGCATTATCTTTCAGTAAAATTTCTCTCTATATGACATAAAATACATAGAGAATACATAATTTTGTCACGTCCTTCCCATGTCGTGTTCTGTGGTTTTTGAAAATCACTGCGTTGGTGTATCCGTATCCATGCTTCTTAGATTTTTATTTTAGCATTGTATGATATCATCATAAGCTGAAGTATTCACGAATCTTTATAGAAAATTATTGTTCGGGAAGTAATAAATTTGGGAGAGATTGGACTCTCTCTCTCCCAGGCTCTCTCTTGCTCAAGTGTGTGCCCACCCACACAAAGATGATCCTTAGGACTACACTTACACCTTCTTGGGCTGTATAACAGAAACCTTGTCTGTTGTAGGGAGTGACCTTAATTATGACCTTACCACTGCCTAGTAGTAATGGCCATAACTGCCAGGAAAGTGAATTGATGAGATTTACAAGAAACAAAAGCATGTAGGCCCCAAAAGTTTTGACCAAATGTAGGACGTTGAGACTAGTAATATAGTTTGGAAGAACGGAGTAAGACTTGGCGATATTCAAGGGTAAAATGCTGCATTGTTCTGGTAAAGTTCCAGAAATGAGAAACAAATAGGAATATCAGAAAGGAGATCAACAAGAATGACGAGGGAAGAAATTGTGAAGTAAACCATGATAACAGGTGCATGCATTACAATGGTGCTTTAGTTGTTCTTTCTAATGTTCACTCATTTTCCTGGTATATCTTCAATATATTTTTTCCTTTTTCAAAACACTTTTTTTTCCCATACATTTCATGTTAGTTATGGTTTTATTGCAATATATGGCAAATCATATGATATGTGACTAGAACAAATTTTTGTGAAACCCTCATCCTTGTGCCAAACAAGTTTCTTGTTAAGAGAAGTTGACTTGTATCACTGTGGATACTAATAGTGTGAGAAATGCCAAGTCACCAATACATTGGTTTATTATATTGTTAGAGAAGCTATATAATTTGTATTGTTGTGCCATATAACAATTTGAACAAGGTCATGAGATCCTGGGATGAAAAAGGAGAATTCATGCTAATGTATACATGACACGGAGTTTGTTCACTGATCTCCTTTATTGTTTGCCAATGTTGCAGCATGAACCTTCAGCCTTCCAAAATTCCTAACATATTTTGTGTAGATGCAGAACATGTGGCCAAAATGATGAACTTATGCATGAGGGTGTATGGAGCTTTAATAGGTCATTGAGGAGCTCCAAAACACGTTAGATGACACCGGAGGGATTGGGTGAAGGGTGAAGCAACCCGAGCCATAGAGAGAGAGAGAGAGGAGTAGTAATATCATATGATAGCATGATGAGTATGAATCATGCCTCATAAGGGAGTTAAGGGTCTCTTATATAGAGGTTCATGGTAAAGACCAAATAGGATTGGACGTATCACAGTCACAATTAAGTGTTACACCCTATCCGTAATAGATCTTTCCCTAGTAGACAAGGAAATTAGAGTTCTAGATGGAGAAGTCGCTCTCTCTTGGTTGAACTGAACTGAAGGCGTCTTGACCCTATGGGTGCAGTGTCTAGGCGATGCCTTCATCCTAAGCCACCAAGCCACAAGACCCTAGAGTTCCCTCCGTGCCTACCAAGTACCGTTCACCTTGCCTAGGCTTGCCTCACGGCCCAGGTTAAAATAGCAGGATGACCTTGTGAACTGTTTCTAGCACCCTGTTCATTGTCCTAAATGCGTGAGGGTGTAGACATATCCCACATTCGATGTCTTTAAAACTTGTCATTAAGGTAGGTTGTGTACGTGGAGAACGACCACACAAGAATATGGAGCTTATATGTAAAGCTCGTGCTGAGGTGGCAAACATGTGGATACGAAGTATCTACACTTAACTATGTCCATAATGAGAGAAGCTCTAAGTTTTCATCCGACAAGCAAATTCTTGTATGCCTTTCTGTCAAAATCAACATTTGAGATGTCAACGAATGTTTGAGATTTTGCACATAATGTTCCAGTTTTTAGCTTTTGTATTTGACTTTATCAAATTATACCAAAATTGGGCTTTTTCTCTATAAAAGTTTCCCTTCAAAGGAATTTTAAAGCCTTCGAGAATTTGGTGTGATATTCAATACCCGACAGCCAAGGATCAAAATTTGTTCTGGTGTGCTATTTCAATTAGCACGGAAATGGAAACATTTATAAAACGTTTCAAAAATGTTTCAGTAACGTCTCCAAAACATTTCAGAAGTGACTAATTTTGATGCAGTAAAATACATCTTGGATTTTACTCAATAAAAATTGTACGATATTTATAAAAAGTTCCAAATTTGTGTTAGTGCATTTCGCTATGAAACTATTTTGTTTTTAATTTTGGGGTGGAGGGAGAGGGCCTTGGGCTCTTGGCTGTAAAATTCATCCAGTCACTTGTATCAGATTTGAAATCAGTATTTGCGTGCCCTCTTTTTCATTTTTTTCATGTAAATATGTGATTCAATTCTTTGTTCTTATATATTTTGTTTGATGGTTATTGTCTAGGAAGCACAAACACTACTAAGAGGATGCCCTATCCGTGTCGGATACACATTCTTCTCAGACACGTCAATTGGTGTGTCCGAAGTTTTTATTTAGTTATTTTTCAATGGACACACCAAAGACACGTATTCAGCATTGAGACACACTTGAAACATATTGCAAGTTTAACTTTGTAAACATGTTTTCATCATGTTTTATGCTAAGGATGATTAAATTACGGATTCGATCTGTTTTTCATATTCAATTAGCATTATTTTTTTTTTAATATTTTGTTAGTTTATGGATATTACATTCGCAAACATAGCAAATAAAATATATAAGAAATATACTTTCTAAGTATCCCCACTGTATCCGTGTCTTCATTTTTAATAATTGCCATGTCCCGTGTCCATTTCCGTATCTGTATCCATGTTAGTGTCCATGCTTCTTAGAGTATTGTAAATATGGGCTCATATGTGATTAAGCACATCTTTAGTTGAAAACTTTTATGCTTATTCCTTCTTCACCTGATTTTCAATTTAGTGTTCTCATGGTTTTTAGTCTATCTTATTTGGTAGATGGACTCTGGTGAGCTGGATCACAATGGAAAATCCATTGAAGAATTGTCTTCCGAGAAGTTACTTCCTCCAAGTTCTCCTGATATTAGTGATGTGTTTGCAGATCCACAGGTGCCCCCTCGTGTTGGTGACGAGTACCAGGTGGAAATTCCACCCATGATAACTGAATCTGACCGGCTTCAGCTTCTAAGGAACCCATCCGATAATGAAATTATTTTTGATGCTACTCATTATTTTGGGATGGGATTAACCATTCCAGTTATGTGGGTTGATGATAAAATGAATAACCATGGAAAAGAAGGAATTAAAGTTAATAAAAAACCTGATGATTCAGTTAATGCACAGAGGTCAGTGGGATCTAGAAAGGCGAAAAAGAGCCAACTTATTTCAAATAAGAAGGGTTTGAAAGCCAAAAAATTAGTTGTTGCATTGGATTCTGGTAAAGGATTAAAGTCAGCAATCTCTGAACCAGCAATGGCAGGAAAAACTAACTCAAATGTAATGCCTAAAAGCAAAAGCTGCTGTTTGATTCCTGGTTTGCGTGATGGCTCTTCTTGGACTGCCATTGAAGTCAATAGCTTTCTCCTTGCATTATATATATTTGAGAAGAATTTCATTCAGGTGACGAGATTCATGGAATGCAAAGGGACGGGGGAAATCCTATCCTTCTACTATGGAAAGTTTTATGGGTCTGATGAACATCAGAGATATGCAAATTGCAGGAAGATGATGAAAAGCTGGAAGTGCAAGATTGGAGAGAGAATTTTTACAGGATGGAGACAACAGGAACTGTTGTCTCGTTTGCTTCCCCATGTCTCAGAGGAAGCAAAAATAACTTTGGTGGAGGTATTTTATGTTCTAATGCTGCCACATATGTGACATGTTGCTAATTCCAATTAGACTTATTTGATTAATGCTGGTATACAGGCTCATGTCTACATAATCTCACAGGAATAAATTTAGTACTGTTCTCTTTGTGAAGTGTTTCACACGAGAATGTGATGTTCTGAATATATGCTAAAATACTCATATTTGTTTTGATTTCGTTATCTATGCATGTTATACTATTTCTTACTTAGCTTCATCATTCTAAACTGCATGTGTTGTGCTCGTAATCTCATCGCATTATTAGAAAAATGAGAAGAGGATTATTAGAGCGAACCTTTAAAACTGACCTTTAAAATTAACTTCTTCAAAGTTACCTCCAGCGCTACATTATTACAGCCTTAGCTATAGCCATGTATCATGTTATATGGATCATTAACACAAAGTTGAAGGATGACAAACAATTCCTTGCGACATCTACAATCAGAAAGCTCAATTGTTGATGAAAATATCCAATTGTACTCTCATTGAAGCTAAAGAAAAGCTCATTACTAATTCTACAAGTCTTTCCATATGATGGCATTCTTGGAATTACTCCTGACTTGTTATAGTCAAGTGTTTTCCAGCAACCCTCCCTTATCTGCATGCATGGATTCCAGATGTAAACTCTCCATAGTATTTTTTTGAGAGTCTTACGTTATGTTTGTCCAAAGTTAGTTTACTTTACTGACACAATGTTTTTGGGTTTTAAGAATCAAGGTTGTTAAGATAATTTCAAGTTTGTTGAACATGGACTATCATATGGGTCCATGGCTTTTATTATGGGTCAAGTTATGTTATTCGGTCGTTATATGTGGTTTTTGTTAGGTCTAAGATAGTCTTAGTGGTGTAAATGTCAGTTTCCTTCAAAGGGACCCACTGTCACCTCTTCTTGTTGTTGGTTTTGGAAGTTTTGTGTAGAATGACTGATAGCACAGTCCAGGAAGATCTTTTTGGAAGGGCTTCAAGGTTAGTGGAGCAAATGGGGCTTCTGTGTCGGTGTCTCGTTTGCTCTATGCAAATGGTAGTTTTATTTTTTGCGAGGCTTCGACTTGGTAGCTGGGTTATCTGTAGTGTTGTTTTGAGGCAATTTCAGGCTAAAAAGCATGGATAGTCGGACAAAAACATGGGACATGGACACAACACAAACTCTCAGACATGACAATTCTCAAAAGTTCAGGGCACCACACAGCAGGGACAGGACAACAAATAAATATATTTTTTTATTTGTACAGAAAATTAATATCTATTTCTTCATTTTTTACAGTACAAATGCATTTACTTTTTACTACATTTAAATAGTGAGAAATCTTTTTTCACATTATACATATCAGAAAAAAGTATGAAGAAAATCTTAAAACCTATTTTTAGAAAGCTCTATTTGTAAAGAAAAAATTGAAACAAAGGCTTTAGAATTCTAAAATCAAATATTCTAAAGGAGTAGGGATTTAGAATTCTTAAAATTAGGATTGATAGAGTTATATTTTAGAATTCGGAGGGCATTAGTATACTAATATCGAGGTTCAGAGCTTTCCACATAGCATAAAATGGTCAGAATTAGTGACTCAGTGGATTGTTGCTAAGAGTGAATAGTTTCTAGTTGCAAATTGGGTTCTTTAAGATTGAAAGAACTCCAAGGTTTGAAGATGCAAGCAACAAGTCATGTTTGGTGGCAAAGACCATTCATTGAAAAAGGTGCAGACTGAAATGAATTGTGCTCACTAGTAGTCAAGCATATCCTTCATTGCATGCTCCTTGCCATGGTTGCTTTGCTTGACCTAGATTTAAAACAACTTATTGGCAAGAAAGCTTTTGATCGTGATGTGGAGGAGTAGAAGTATGAGCATTAGCCAGAGGTATTTGTTTTGTAGTAATAAAACCATATCTCTATATGGAAGAGTAAAAGAAAAACTATATTTCCTTACATTGAAATCCTTGCATGGACTAAAAAATTCTCCAAGTATGTGATCAGGGACGGAGCTAGGAATTTGTTTCAAGGGAGCACTTTGTTGATAGAAAACAATACCATTCCGGACAAGTTCAACAAATATAAGCAGGGAAATTAAACTAAAAATTTAATATCACTTATACTAGTTTAAGAAGAAAGAAATAATCATAATGATGGTGAAAAAAATCAAAATTATGGTGAAAAAAATGATTATCAATGGTTACAAAGACCAAAATATTGCTAATTGGTGATTCTAACATTTGAATCCAATAAAATATAATAATTTTGTTGGTACTTTCTTCTCCTTTTATTTTGTAGGGCAAAAGGATTATTTTGTGGGTTTTGCTCTTATCTTTTCCTAGTTATTCTTTCAAAAGAAAGAAAAAAGAAAAGATTATTTTGTTACTTTCCTATTCAAAATCAAATTCTTGATGAGAATACAAATACAATAATTTTGTCCATAAGAGACATACATAAGAAAAGGAAGTGGAAGGATTCCTAATCTCGAAATTGGAAGACTTGAACTGGTGAGGTGGGAGGGCTTTCATTTAACCGCCATCAAAAAAAATTTTTTATTACAAAACTGCCACTATTCCAAGTGGCCTGAAGACAAACTGATTTTACATAATAGATACAACCAATTTTTTACTAGTATCTTTTTTGGGTGTTTTGCATCCCCCCGGGGGGGAAGGATGCCCTCCTACTATGGATATGATGTTAATGGTTTGATGCTTGTATGGTTAGGGATGCTTATTGTAGAAGTGGTTGTAAAAGTTTTATGTGTCATAGAAACTTTTGCTATGAAAGAATTTTAATTTAATTAATTTATCTCTATCAAGATCTTTATTTTCATTGATGATTCAATTCCAAAAGAAATATAAATTTCTCTCCGTTACTTGAACGAAATAATTTCGGTATAGAAATATACAAGGAACAGAAAGCGAGCAACTTATTTTTGTCATAAAAGCTCCTTAGCACTCCATTGCTGCTCATTCAAGGCTTCTAGCAGCTTTATAACAGATGCTCAGAGGAAAACCGCATCGTGTTTTCCTTATGCTAGTGAATTTGAGAACATAGTGTATATTATGGTTTGCATTCATGCTATAATCTGCAAGTGTGGTAAGCATATATGATGAGCATTCAAAGAAAGTTCATTCATAGGCAGTAGTGACTGCAGTTGTAATGATGCTAGGTTTGCGGGTTCAAATTTGCTAATGATTTGGATAAAGTGACATCTCTTATCTATGTTCACACTCTTTCTCAAGTTGTGCCATGAGTTTGAACTTTGAACCAGCCTTGCTGTCTGTACGTTAACCCATACAGAGGCAAGAGTATATGATAACAACTAAGGCAGTGAAGGAAACTATTAGGTTTACATTTAGTTGGTGATGGTGGGTTGAAGCAAAAGTTGACTAATTGTAGATTGTGATGGCTAGAACGCATTACATCTAAATATCTAAGTGAAAATCTTGTGTCTCATGAGCTGACCAAATACCTTTATGTTAAATATAACTTTATTCCAGAAGTTGTGTCTCAAAAGTGTAAAATGGTGAAAGATTGCTACAATTTGTTCCAGCAGATAACATGATCCATATTTTTGGAAAGGTTTAGTTGAGGTTCAGTTCGGAAATGTTGTAAAATTGGTATATATATAACTGCTAGGTTTGGGATTTTTGACAGAACTATTAGTGGTGAGGAACTGTTGGGGTTTAAGACTTTTGGAATTACAACCTTGTAATGTTCTCCTCTATATTAAAATTTCTTGATCTTCTTGGTCTGTGGAGGCGTGCTTTGAGCCAAATCATGTAAATTATTGGGTTCTTTGCTTGTGGTTGTGTTTTTTGCATGTTTTTTCTCTGTAAAGTTTGAACCGAAATCATAGTGCTGTGCTGATAGGAGTTATAGAAGTGCATTGAAAGTGTCATATTGTAACATTGAGTGCATCCCACTGCATCCTTCAAATCCATCAAGGTATCTAGTCGAATCATAAGTGCCTAAAATTGTTCTTGCTAATTCTATTTATGTCCCTTTCCCAGCTTTTAATTCACACTGTTGTGATATCTGAGCTTATTTGGACATGACCAATCTATCTCACGTCCATTCTACCTCATCGCATACTAGGCCCTAATCAGTTGAGTACTGTATATGTCACCTTCTCTAGTTTTTTGTCTTATTTACCTCAAACATTTTATCTTATAGCTACACCAACATGTTGAAAGACACAGGAATGTACCAAATTGGTCAATGCTATATATACCTTTTGAGTACATGTTACTTTGCAGAGCACAAATTTTTATTTTTACCTTTGGTGAACACAAATGGGGGCGGAATAATGATGGTTTGTGAAGAAGCTCAGATGCACACACTGATTCTAGGAAAAATATTTTCATGGGAGAATATCACTCTGTACTATATTTATGTGAAGCTAAAAAAAGTTATATTTATTTACAAAAAAGAATCTCGGTTTGAAATTTTGTTATTATATTAGATGTTACTTCAATCCACCTGGCTTTGGTTTTAAAGTTGTTGACCCTTTTTTCCCAATATTAGGTTGTACCAATATTGTATGGTGAAACCTTCTGTACAGCCATTCAAGGATAAAATTTTGTTTCGAGAGGTCGTTTCGGTTGGCTTAGAAACGGAAACGTTTCGGAAACATTTCGGAAATGTTTCGGAATGTTTCGGAAACATTTCTACTGTGAGAAATGTTAAAATAGTAAAATACAATCTTTTGTATAAAAATTATACATCTTTTATAAAAATTTTAAATTCGGGTTAATACAACTTATTGTTTAGGCATATAGCATTGTGTTTTGGTACATTTTTCTATATTTCAGTGTGTTTTGATTGTAATAATAGTGTTTCGTTATTCCACTAATGTTTCGTTTCGGTCCCTCAGGAAATGGAAACGTTTCGGCCGTTTCGGTGGAAACAAATGGAAATTTTGTTCTGTTCCTTGCAGCCATTATGTGCAGTATTTGAATTTCTCTGTGTAAATTTTAGGTTGTTACATTCCATAAAATCGTTGATTTACCTGCTAACTAGAAAAGTCTCTGGATCCTTTTTGCAAATGAAGTTTTCTCTAATCATAAAACTATGTTCGACGACTGCATGCAGCTAGATATGTTCAATGAAGAATGGTTATGCCCGTTATTCTGATTTAATTTTGGTCCTTGTCAGGTATCTAAGGCATTAGCAGAGGGAAGAACTTCTCTTGAAGAATATGTTCACACCTTAAAAACTGCTGCTGGTATCCTCGTCCTAATAGAAGCGATAGGAATAGGGAAGGGGAAGGAAGATCTGACAAACCTTGCAATGGAGCCTACTAAAACCAATCAAGTGTTTTCCATGCAGCCTGAAATACCAGTTGGCAAAGCATGCTCCTCACTTACATACAAGGACATAATCAAGTTTCTAACTGGAGATTTCCGATTAAGCAAAGCTCGAACAAATGATATTTTCTGGGAAGCTGTTTGGCCCCGTTTGCTAGCAAGAGGGTGGCACTCTGAGCAACCAAAGAATTATGGTTATTATGGTTCCAAACATCAGCTGGTTTTTCTTGTGCCTGGTGTTAAGAAGTTCTCAAGAAGGAAACTTGTGAAAGGAGACCACTACCTTGATTCTGTTAGTGATGTTTTGAGTAGAGTTGCATCAGAACCAAAACTTATCGAGCTTGAGGCTGAAGAGCCTAGATTCAGCAGCTGCAAGGAAGCAGAAAGGGTGCCAAAACCCACAATAAACCACATTGATCCAGCTGATCATTTACAGCATTGTTACCTTAAACCCCGAGTTCCAACATTCAATCCAAATCTTGTGAAGTTTACTGTTGTGGATACCAGTTTGGGCTATGGAGAAAAATCATCTAAGGTGAGAGATTTGAGAAGTTTACCTGCTGATACTATAAATACTTCTAGCTTGAGTATTCATTTGAAAGAAACTGAGGGTGGTTCCTCCAGGGATTCAGTGGATGAGCCAGACTCTGCTGATATGTTATTGAAGGGTCAGAAGAAAACTAGAATTTTCAGTCATGCTAAGGGTCTGGTTGATAATGGCAATTCAAACCAAAAGATGCCAATCAATGGCTCAGAAGCTGCAAAGAAATTGGTGGGGAATCACCAGGATCAAGACACAGGTTTATCTCATGATGAGCAGTCAGGGACCATCAAGAACCAATTCAGCCGGAGAGTGAGACCTGGACGCTCAATTCTGTTACCCCCTCTCATGAAACGGCGGACTTTGGCTGCTTGTGTAAAGGATGACACAAGCCGCGGCATGGAGAAGTTCATGGTGGGCTCTGGATTCAAAGAAGTAGAACCCAGTTTCAGGTCAAACTCACCAGATGTTTCCATTGCTGGTCCCTTTCATGAGAAAGTATTATCAATAAGTTCTTCCGCAGAAGGCAGTCCAAAAAAGGAGACTAGTGAAGGCATTCTTCATGAGAATATGTATGGTGTGGAAATATCTCCTGTGAAAAGTGGGAAACCTCAATCATGGCCATTGATCAACCTGAATGTACCCCAAGTCCCATCATATACTGAAAATGGTGAATTCTGCATGATGGATGTCATCCAGCGAAACCCTAATGCACACGTTTTATGCTTTTCTTCTGATAAATATGAGCTTGTGAAGGAGCCTAATGTTTTGAGTACTTCCATTGATATCAATGCTGCAGAAAAGCACCCAATTGTGAATCCCACGAGGCAGAGCACAAGAAAACGGCCATTAACAACAAGAGCATTGGAAGCTATTGCAAGTGGTTTCCTAAGCACAAAACGGAGGCAAAAAGGTACCAAAAGTCAGATGCAAGATAACCCAGTATCACTGACTTCCCACAGAGCTCACATCAGAGCGGCAGCAACTTCAAATTCTGGCAGCACTAGCACTGGTATCTTGAATGATAAAGAAGGAAATGAAGTGGATGAAGTTTGGAATGATAACAAAGATATGGTTAGCAATCCTCTTGCTGAAACTGAAAGAAAAGTAGCTCAAGAGACAGTGGAGATCTTTAAAGCTACCGATCATCCAGGAGATGTAAATATCAATGATGATTTATGTAATTAGGTGCTAATACACATATCTCTGACTCAGAATTGAGTTCTGCATTTGTGTAAGAGTTGCCAAAGCATCAACTATCCTCAAGAAAGGATTTGCATTGTCTGCTGATAGCCTGAGGGTTTTGTCTGTACAAGGCTTACGCTATTCTAGAGGAGATCACCTGCTATACAATCTCCTTTCATCTTTCTTCAATCCCTTTGACACCATCAGACTGACATCCATTTTAGAAGAAATGTAGGTATCTTTTGCCTCATTCACCTTACCTTTTTCGTTTCAGCAATTAGAAACTGGCACTATGTCATGGTTTGGCATGTTATATTCGCAGCGGTTAGGCAATTGGCACTTGCTGACCCTTGCTAAAGTAACCTTTGTAGAGGAAATAAGCTTGATTTACAAACTATACTAAAATCTTTAATCTTTTGAATTCCTGAACTCCGAAGGAAATTCTGTTGGTGAAAATTGAACAGCAGTGGATTGTAAACATGTTAATGATCCTTGGGCACATTGTTATAAGCTGTCTACATCAGATGAAGATCAGCGAAATTTTTTTAAACTAAGGGCATTTTGATTGTCATTACATTTTAGGAATGCAAGACTTGATGCTTGAAAGACCTGTTGCTATTTTCTTCTTTAACATCACCTTGCTCTGGTTGTTTATGTTTGCTTGACAGTTATAGGGTTTGTAAAGCTGCTGAAGCAATGATCTCCAATCTCAACTGAGCTACTCAAGGCTGTGTAAAGTAGTCATGTTCTGATGAACTTTGTGCAACATAAAGCAACAGTATTTGAGTGAGTCCTGTAGTTATTTAGTCCTGTTGCAATGGGTTTAGGTTCTTGTATTTTGATAAGGATTTCATCTGTTAGTATCGAATTGAAATTTCTGTTCATGTTTTTCTTTTTCCCTTCTGCTTTGTTTGAATATATTCTGCCTGCTTTCTGTTCTTAAGCTTACTTAAAAACAACAATACAAGAAATAAAAAGTAGGGGTTGGTTTTCCTGTATAAATAGAAGTATTGCATTTGTCTTGCTTAGCATTTCAAGACATAGAACCATCCTTTAGGATATGAAGTCATAATTTCATGGATTTCATTTAAAGAGAACACCAGGCGGTACAAGGCCCATATTCTGCAGGATCGAGATTTTTTTTTTATGTTTATACAAAATTTAGTAGGCTTATTTCACTTTAATATTATTTTCAAAAACATCCTACAGAATTTATGTTATTTCTCTTAGTATGGTAAAAAAAAACACAATAATTATAATTGTATAGCTGTCATTATTTGATTTCTTCCACTTGCTCAAGTAAAGGGGCTGCTTTCCTCACCCTTAAAATGTTTATACTGTTTGATAAATTTGTATATATATGCAAGTAATATCTCTTGTTATGTTGTAGCATGACGATTCTAGAATGTATTATTTGCACCTCGATATTGATAATGTTTCTGATATGTAACTTGCTCTTTAGTATTCCTATAGAAAGTGTTGAGTGGACTTTTATCCTTCTAAACTACTTTGTTAAGCTTATAAGGGGGGTTTTTAGAGAAGAACATTTATGGCCTCCGTGTTATGGAATTTTCATACAATGCGGTATGGTCTCATTATCCTTCAATCTAGCAGCACTCGTTTATAGTGCCATTGTTGGGCACGTAATATAAAATGGGTATTTTCATTTCCCAGGCACGTCTGTTTCTACAATTAGCTTCTATTTTACAGCCTCATGGTCTATACCTTGATGTCATGGATTGCCTTAAAAGTCTTTGGCAACTCAATGCATGATTTTGGTTCATCTGTTGGTTTCCTTATTTCGTGGGTAGAACAAAACCTACAGACTGAAGAAATAGACTCCTTACTAGTTACTTCCAGGCCTTATTCTCTCAAGTGTACTGGTGTTTTATGTTCTACAGGTCAATAGTCAATACAGCAATTAGTGATGGCTATCAGTTTGAACTTTATCATCTGCTAAAGAAATAGCTTTCTTCCATCTTTAGTGGACAAAACTCATGTGAGTTCCTTCCAAAATTTAATCATGATTCATGCTTGAAAACACCTTCATGCGTCCTTTTAAGCAAAGGCTTCTGTTTCTGATGATATGGAGAAATTGGTGATTTAGGGCTTTGAGAGCATAACATCTAAAGAGGGTAGTACTATAAGCAGTTTCCAGTGTGATGGATGCTTTTCTGCTCTGCTTGTTTGAACTTAACAGAAAAAAAAAATCGGTGTAATCGTGCCAATGATTTTGGATAAGGCATCTGTGGTAGTAATGCTACTGTTTTTATTTTATATCTGTTTAAGTAAGCATTAGATGATAGTGACTGCTGGAATGCTAGTGTTGACTCTTTCAGGGCCAGTGACTTTTGTAACTTCTGTGATCTTAATGTAGATTACCATTCCAATCACCAAGAGGGGGAGAAAGGG